>OX596254.1:8935300-9276042 GCA_951394255.1 Polyploca ridens | reverse complement strand
CCAGGCTAGCTTTATAATGATGTAAAAGAGTACTCACGTGGTGTGGCCTATCGGCGGCAGCTAGTCAGAGGTAGGAGCGCACGGGCGCCATCTGCGGGTGGATGGCGGGATGCACGAGGCCGTGCGAGAGCGCCGGCAGCTCGCCGCCGTACGCCAGCGGGTGGTGCCACACAGCTCCGCTCCGCCGCCCGGGAAGAATGGACTCGCTAAGTCTGCACGGGCACAATCGTACCACCTCACTACGTGTTACATAGAAACAACACAAGTACTTCAAAGCAAACTGTTAGCTCGTCCAACGATTCTCATATTCTGGTAGCTGTCGTAATCTAAGATTGTGAAATAGGTTACTGCTATAGAAAATTATTATTTACAATGTGCTTATGACATGTTTTCACGGTTGGTACACTTCAGAGGTTCAATTACCTATATTTGCTTATGCATTACAGAATACAAATAGAATCGCGCGACAATGGTGAATGTGTTGTCATGAAAACATGTAAAAAGTTGAACAGTGGTAAAGAGCCCAATAGATCAATCGATAATAGCTTCGCGGAGCTAGGCCTTGCGTGGTACGTGTAAGCGATCACAGATACTGCCCCTCGCGTTTGCTCGACGCCCCCCTGTCATACCTATCTATGTCTACGTTAATTTATGACCTAACACTCGGGCAGTAGTGAGGATAAGAGCGTTTTAGTGTACTAGGATCAGCACAGACAGAGGTCGTGCGTTATTAGTGTGTTCGAGAGGTATGGTCGGTGTAGGGGCGGTCGAGCGAGCGCCGGGTGGAGTGTGCGTTCGGCGGTACTTACGTCCAGTGAGTGGGTGCATCAATGCGGGATGTGCGGCTGGCGCGGCGGTGGCAACTGCCGGCTTCGGCTTGCTGACCTTCGTGTTGCTTTTAGCGAACTCCAGCCGAATCGTTTGCGGCATGTCGGGGTCGAACCGGACGCCCTGCTGTGAACAGCCGCGAGCGGTGCGGCGCTCCGATATAATGACGATGGAAGGGTCATCTGCCGCGTGCTCCCAGACCATTACTATATTCACCGCTGGGGTTCGCGCTGAACATCGCGGGTGTTGGGGGGAGGGGGACATTTAATCGTGGACACTACTTTGGATTTCTATGGTTTAGATATTTACGATACATAGAAAATATTTGGCAAAGATCCTACATCAACGAGTAAATAATTTTGAAAATCACGAATTCTTTAAATTACGAAAGCATTTAAATTTTGTATGAGATTATCCATAGATCGCGAGGTCCGCGCTTGAGCCTGATAAGGTGACGGAACACAGTGCTCGGGATGTGACATCAAAACGTGTCAAACAGTGACATGCAGTTGCGTAGGTATTTACACCGCAATATTATTCATGACACTCCGGCGCGTTTGGCGGCGTCGGACGGCCGAACGCCGAGAGCCGAGCGTGAGCGCAGAGCCGACTCGATGACCCGACGCGACGTGGTCTATTCGATATGTGCATGGGTTTAGCATAACTTACGATGCGGTTGGTTACTCGAGTCAGGAAAATGTTATTCCAAGTTCTACAAATGAGATATTAACTATAGTGCTCATTGGCTGTGTTGTTGAGGCATGTGATGAGAAGAGGTTTAGTAACACCGTGCGTTAATACATTTTTTTAGTATTTACATTAGCTTATTGAGTCTTATATACCAAATATCTCAGTCTTTTATTGAGATATTGTTATAGTAATCGGTGTGGTATCTTACTGTGACTTAAAGCCATTCGTACTGATTAGGCTATATATGGTGTATGTGATGTAATATTCATTTTGTTACTGTGACATTTTAATAAGAATTATAGATAACAGATTATTATGTATTTCATTAAATTCTCTATTTTATTTATTATCTACCAGCATTCATGTTATTGAATTTGTTCCAGCTTATTGGTAAGTATTTCGGTTGAATATGTTGGATCAAATTCAATAGATGAATCAGCATAAATTAATTCTAGTACTATATCATCAAGGTGTATGGATACTAACCTGAAGATCTTGTTTAGCCGCTTCTGCACCAGCCCTCGTATGGAACGTGACGAAACCAACAGGCTATGAAAATAAAAAACAATTGTTGAAGTCAAATTGAAATAAACGCTGCGAATAAATTGAATATAAAATTTACATAAACTCACCGAAGCTGTTTTTCCATTCTTGCTGGTAACCTTTAACAGCGAACCCTCATAGCCCTGCACAAACAAATTAAAATGATTATTTAACTTTGCTATCAAAAGAGACGCGCCTCTAGCCGTTCAATTTCCGACGGGAAAATTTACTTTTATTTGATAGAGCCCACATTAACAAATTACTTTATACATCGATGTCATTCATGTCACCGCGTCATGAAATTCTATTCAGGTAAAATACTGTTTGAGTACCGAAAAATGGTACGATTCGGTACCAGGTACGGGCGTAAACACGCGATACCCCTCGCTTAAACCTACCCTCTGCATCGACTAAAGTTTAGGCACCTTTATGTTTGTGGTGCCATCCGTGCCAGGCAGGGATCGAGTGTAATCCCCCTTATCGGTAGACAGAATCGTTTCAATCCGAATATTACGAATCGGAGCATGACATTTGATATTTACGGCGCAGTAATCCGAAGCGAGATCTTCTAGTTGCGTGACGGAAGCGATGTAGCTTTATGTTTTATTTTTCCCATGTTAATATTTGGACATTTCTAGGAAATGGGTATAATGGCTGTTTCGCTTCGTACATATTATTACTTATACAAATACATAGTATATTGTGTGTGTAGAGGGAAAATTCATGACAATTGAAACCTGATAAGAATCACTGAGAAATGCTGGATGCTATAAATTCCTGAATATTAAATGTGGAATTCCACTAGTGGTACCTAGTACTATGGCTAATTGAAAGGTATTTTGTTAACAAGAGCCAATGACGCACAAAAAGTAATCATGAAATTAATTTATAAATGTTGTCATGGCAATTCCAATTTCACCAATAAAATGGGTTCCAAACTTTGTCGACTATCTTTCATGAAGAAGAGGGTTCTTCGTAAACAAGTTTTGTTAAGTCATTGTCTTTCTATTAGAGAAATGTAACTGATAGGTACAAAATTGTAAACATTGAGAAAACTAAACAATTACAAGGCAACATTTATAAAATTACAAAGCAAAAGGCATTATTCTACTTGTATTTTTATTCGTTTATTTTCGCTTGAAAGTTCATAGGTTAGGAAGGTCACGATACTTTGTCTCGTAAAACATTATTTTTCTCTGGATAGTGGGTGTAAAAAGCTATTGAAAATATATAAAAAAGCATTATGAATTACCTCGTATGCTCGGAAGAGCAGATATAGTTCCCGAGGCTTCGCATCCATAGGCAGCCCACTCACGAACAACGTCCGCACCTGAAACAATATCAAGCAATGTGTTAAACTAACATTAATTTATTTGTATGCATACTCCGGTTGTAGCCGACTGAAAACATTATATTAATTTACCCACTCAAACCAATAACTACATTCATTGGTACACGAAGCAGTTGCTACGTGAGCTTTAGCAAGAAGTTTCACTTGAATTCCTTTGAAATCATAAACCGAAATGTGAATCAAACAAATAACTATGAGCATTACTTTCCAATACAATGAATACAATTTATGATTTAAACATTTCTACAAGCAGGCTATTTTCCCACCTCAAACAATGAATGAAACCAATTTTTTTTTACAAACCAACACAAAGGAGGTATAGAAATCCTTCAATGCCGCTCTTTTCCGATTCTTTCATCGGCTTTGTAAACGGTGCAGCGCATTAATTCGTCGGGTCCATTTAATGAAATAAAACAGAGCTCGTAATGGTGGCGCGATTTGGCGCGTGCGGGAAATGGAGATTAATTGCTGGCAACACCGGTCGCCGCCATCTTGTTGCGCACTTTATTTATACGTCTGAGTTTCACTTTCTGTACTCGTAATCCGTACTAATTCGAATTTTTATTCTTTAATTGTCTGCTGATATTTATTGTCCTGCCTTTGAAGATTACGTTATTTGCCAAAGCAAAAATATTTTCAAGTGTATAATACAGCGACTTATAAAATGTTATCAATATTAGGACACTTGCACGGTAAGGGTGGCGCTCGTATATATTTTATCGTCGTCCGTGCCCCGGTCAATACCAGAATGTCAGACCTTTATGTCGCCTATTTTCCGGTCGAACGCACGGGAATTTCCCGTTTCGGAGATATGCGATATTTTTACTGACAATATTTTATAAAAAAGCCTATTTATAAAATATTTAAGCAAAAGGATGAATATTTTTGTGGTTAAACGAAATTGAAATAAATTAATGTATTTAATATGTATCTACCAACAAATTAAGAAAAGCCTGGTAATTTTTTAAAGGCGAATATGTAACAAAAAAAAAACTTTTTGAGTTACAAGAAAGTGTTTTTTGAACTGTGGACTTTTGAATATCTTGCAAATACATATTACTGAAAAGAAAACAAAAAACTAAAATATGCTACTCTGTGAAGAAGTTGACCGTTCTAGAAATATATTCATCCGTGCAAGTTTACTTTGTTACTTTCTGAAGTTTGTGGTATGTGTCGTATAGAGTACCTACATGAGCAGATAGTGCAAGCATGTCACACACTCGTACACCTAACATATTTCACCCCCGGTCGAGGCGGGGGCCTTGTGTCCGGTCAGTTTGAAAATGCCCCTCTATATATGTCGACCATTTAACACTCGGTTGCGCCCGAATTCCTACGCTCCGCGATTGAGTTATGTTTCATACTCAGTCGGGATAGGAGAAAGCGTATTTTAGCGACTGACTCGTCGGGAGCTTTGTTTGGTATGATAACATTTAGTTTTTTTTTTTTTTCAACGTTCAACAATGTTTCCTGCTCTACTTTTGTTTAATGTTGGTTGATGTCAGATTCCGATTCCATAAATACAAGAAGCAAAATTTTTTTGAAAACTAAATTTATTTACGGAAGATCATTTTTAGTATTTTATATTTGCTGGAGAATATATTTTATACCTTGATATTAATCAAATTACAGTAACTGATTCTTAGAATATATGAATTTGTTATTTTTTTGAATGATTTAGTTTATAGTTATATTATAGTTTAAATAGAAAAGAGAAAACTAACCTATAACTACTAACCCTTTAACTTATAGTTATAGGGTTAGTAGTTATAGGTTAGGGTCTACTGAATTTTATGACATGCGTGTTTGGTTGATTTTTTGTGTTTGTTTTTCTCTTTTTTATTCAAACTCATTTATTCAGTTTAGTCTCTGATAAGACACTAATGAACATTATGAAAGAATACTCGGTCGTAATATACGTAAACTGAGAATACTTTGCGAAATAGAGTCTTCCACGTTCGATATGATAGGGACTAAAATGAGAGCTGTAAGGGTCTATTATGTAAAGCTTATCTCAATTTTACGCCTTCGCGACTTGGAGAGTGAAACGAACAAATGATATGTCCAGATAAGATGATATCGTCACCAGATGACATTAATGAGACAACAGCCAGAGGAATTATAAAATACATTTACAATGTTTTTGTTGATATTTGCTTTTAATATACGTTATCAGATATCAGAATCTAGTACAATTACCTACTTTATATAAAGTAATTATTATATTAGTAGTATACATTATTATACAGGGTGATTTTGAATTACTTAGCTATTTTAAAGGAGTCTCTCATTAATAAAAAATAAAAAATATATGTTTTATTTTTAGATATAATTTTTATAGAAAAAAATAAAGTTATGACGATCCAAAGTTTTCTCAGAATTACTGAAATCGTTGGTCGTACCGCGCGCCAATACGCTACGTCACATAGCTGTCAACAACCGAGAATGTTAGATACTGCCTATGTATATGAAAACACGAACACCATCCAAATTAAATATCCTATACATCACTCTCGGTATTCTTACCCGTTTAAAATTTATAAAATGAAGCCACAAAAATACAGTAACTCACATTTTTATTACAAACTCAATTACAAACATACTCATCGTATCACAATTCTAACATATGCATCGTTGTAACACTTTAAAACTTTAGGGCCAACTTAAGGCTAATTTAAAATCACATTGAACTGAATATTGCAGTTTATTGACAACTTATTATTTGGTTTTAAATAACACACGTCCAGTGATCTGCAACCACAAAACGCACAGTTGGGTGGGGTGGCGGGCGCCGCGCGGCATCTTGTGTGAGGCAGAAGCCCTCCATTGATCAAACGGATAGTGTATTCCAGAGAGTTCCATAATTATTCAATTAAATTTAAAAATATTTTGTATCACCCATGTATCACCCAGAAACGACTGTTGATCTTCTAAAACGTTGCCCTAGCAACCAGTAACCAGAGAATACCTGCGTGCGCAACTCAAAATATTTTTTTTCATAATCAGAAATTTTTCAAATAGGTTGACATGAAGTATTAAGCTGAACACACACCTAAACACGTCGTAGCAATATTTTTTTAATTCTTTGTATGAAATTAAAAAGAGAAGGGAAGAGAGGTTTCGTATAAGGACGCTTACACACGTCAGACAATCGGTAGTCCAATTGTCATTCCGATTTGAGGCCTTTAGAGCGGCTTTGTAAGACGAGTGCTTTGTTAGTAAAGAATTCAAATGAGAAAAACATTTGAATGTCTCTCAGTCCGACTTGAGGCCTTTAGAGCGGCTTTGTAAAACGACTGCTTTGGTAGTAAGGAATTCAAATGAGAAGAACATTTGAATCTCTCTCAGTCCGACTTGAGGCCTTTAGGGCGGTTTTGTAGGACGTGTGCTTTGGTAGTAAGGAATTCAAATGCGAAGAACATTTGAATCTCTCAAATCGAAAGAATTTATTCTCTTATAAAATTGAATCCACCGACTGACATCAGACCTTTTTAGCGAAATTGGCAATTTTAGAGTTTATTTCTAGGATAGGTTCGTTTAAGGGTTATTAACCAAGTCAAACGTTTTAAAAAGCTATCCTGTTTTCTGCTTACAAAGCTGACATTCAAGTTTTCTTCTCTTTCCGACATAAAGTCGGCCGGCGATTGTATGATGCGTGCGGGCTGCCTAATGTATTGTTAATAATTATTGAAAGATAAGTTTCCTCCTTAGTGAAAATGAAAAATAGAATTTATTTTAGAAGATTTTAATGAATGACAGATTCAATTCAATGACAGTTTTTATTAATCAAAATACTCGAAATGTAAACAACATTATGAAGAGTTTATTCCTGATATTACTTAATTTTGTGAATGGAAAATGGAAAAATAATATGGTGAAATTTTAGTAGGTATTAAACACAATTTCCACCTAGTGCGCGTTACGAAAGAATTCACGTATTTCGGCAGCATATTTCAATGTTCCGGTGACGTCTACCAGCTGAAGTTCAAGGTCATCTACTTGTTAACGTTATCCAGTAATGTGGAGTATTTAGGATATTCTTACGACAAAATTATGAAAAAAAAAGGTTCTTTTTTTTGCACGGATGTGTTCTATTAGTGATTCTGATCCGAGGGAAAAAAAATAGCCAAGAAATTCAAAATCACCCGGTATATCGATACCGGAAGTATCAATTAACGTAAGGGCGATTTATCGAAAATGAGATAAATATGCAATTCGATCTAAAATTTATACAACATTCCTATATCTTTAAAAAAATACCCTTACATTACACATTTTCATCAGTTAAAGAATATTTAAAAAAAACACGTAACGGACTTGTGGGATCATTTACTCATAAAGATATTATATCTATAACAACATGTTTTCCTAGTAGTTCAAATAAATACCTTTTTGTTATTTAAATAAATAGGCGGATATCTAGTGCAAATAGCCGTGTTGTGTCTAATAAATGGTAGAAACCGACGTCTTATGGAAGATTCTGTTTTTTTTGGTGAAATGTCAGGTAGGTAGTTTCCTATTCCCACCTACATATGAATAGGTCATCATCTTCATCATCAGGCTATAATGTCCCACTGCAAGCACAGGCCTCCTTTCACAAATGAGGGTGAAAGGGAATGGGCAAATACTCCACCGCATTTCTACTGCAGTTTGGTATTATTATGAACAGGTAATGTTCTCTAAATTCTAAATCGATGGTAATAAGGTTGATATTCCTAGGTTTGAGTATACTTACAACATATTGAATACTAGTTAAAGACCCTTACGTTACAATAACCTATTACTTTTATTTTACCACTTATTATTTACATCATCACCGACTTTTTATTAACTTAATGTTGACTAACGTACGTACGTAACATTGAATTTTAGAGTAAGGGACAGCCTATCTACGAAATCATAAGAATTATGTTTGTTTTGAATTCACCGTACGAAAGATGCCAAAAATCTAACCGACTTTGCTCTTTGAAGTATTTTAATAGGACCATAAAATACAAAAATATAGACACATTTATAAAAGAACAATCTAACTTTTGCTCTCCTGTAAACCAAGGGATTCCCCCTTACGTTAATTGATATTTCCAGTATCGCGATATATTACGTTTAAGTATCTTTAATTTCAAGAATGCAAACAACATTCAAGCGGATCCAAGAGAAAAAAAATTACGTAAAAGGAACATTATCTTATGAAATAAGGGTGTGTCCAAAGCTGTAGCTTAACATCCCTCGCTGCCCCAAAGCCAGTCCTTACAGTGTAAACAAACACCTTGTATAAATATACCTGGTAGGTATATGTTGTGTTTAGTTTGAAGGACGGCACAAACTACACCCCGTGTACGAGATTAGGTATATGCTTCAAGTTCACATCAAAAGAGATCTAATGGAGGTGAGAGACACTACAAGAGTCCTTATGATGAGGAATACTACGTGTTATCAGACGCTAGTGATGAGAGTGTATGTATTTGTTATGCTTTTACAACTTAACTCAAGTGGTCGCCATAGAATTTGACAGAGGTAGTTTGTTATTTGGAGAAGTGTAAATGATTATGTCCTCCTGGATAGTGAGTGACACCGTGGATTTATGATAGAATAGAATATAACACGTTATTCTAGACACCACATAACATTTCAACAATGAAAAAGAAAAGTGATATCAAAACAACATAGGCGGCCTTATCGCCAAAATGATTCCATCAAGACCTTCGATGGCTTTGGTTTTATTGATGATAACTGTGTATGTTTTAAAATAAAACGTCATCGTCCAATTGACGAGTTTATTAACAGGACAGGCCAATTATTATTATCACATTGGCGAGTGAGTCGTTGATATTATTTTCGGACGGGGCGAGTGAAATTGCCCAGCGAACATCGTCGATCGTTTGGCGCCGACCTAAAAGCTTATTCACGGCTGTTCGATTGTCACCCAATTGGACAGGATCATTGCGGGTTCTTGTTTTATATGAAACGTGGAAGTACTTATGTTTTAATTGATTGGACACT
Source organism: Polyploca ridens (assembly GCA_951394255.1). Classification (NCBI taxonomy): domain Eukaryota; kingdom Metazoa; phylum Arthropoda; class Insecta; order Lepidoptera; family Drepanidae; genus Polyploca; species Polyploca ridens. The sequence goes on along the minus strand of OX596254.1, from coordinate 9,266,630 downwards.
TTACAGTGTATGTATTTATTATGCTGTAGTATCTGGTACTTTGGTTACTCTCATAGACGGCTACTACACAGCAAGTATCTCTACGTATTCGTCTTGCTGGTCTGATATATGTGCAACTAGGAGTAATCAGTTCTCACATATAATCAACTATTTTAAATTCAGATGAACATAAATAATAAGGAGCTTCGATTATGACCGCTTATTATACCTAGCTATAATCGTTTATAAACTCCGTCCACAGAGATATTTATTTGAAATTTCATAAAGTTACAATTAAGAAGTGTAAATTATTTAATAACTTTGTATTTACTATAGTTTACTAATAAGCTACATATTTGCGAATGATTTAATGACACAAAAATTCGTTATTTGCACGTATCCTACGTAATATAATAAAATGTAATGCTTTTCATCGCATACAATTAATATTCAATATACTGTGTTCGAATAAAATGAAAACAAAAATAAAATACGGATAAAGGTATATTCACACGATCGATTGCACGAGCGTGCATCCGAACCGATTGGAGCGGAAACACCCGGGGCACTGCACAGCGAATTTATCATACGGTAGTGTGTACATACCTAGCTAACTTTCGACGTGCAATCTCATACAGGTCGTGTATTATAGTGTTTGCTAAGTATGATTAATGGCTTCCCACTTACACTTTGATATTTATAGGTTATCGATAAAGTAACAGTTAGAGAATATGGGAATACGAGAGATATGCCATGGCTGAAATTCCATTATTCGGGTTTATATGAAATACCGGCATCAAATAATATCGTAGGTGATCTTTCTGTATTTCAATGTGCTGTTCACGATCGTCTAACAAAATTTATATTTCTTTTCAGTGTTTCCTCTGCATAATATACAGGTTGTTGTTTTGGTCAGCTACAAGCGGCTCAGGGTCGATAATACAAATGATGCTGGTGCTAAGAAATATTTAAAAAATACTTTATTTTTTTATAATAATAAAAATAATATTAATTGGAAAATCATGTAATAAGCTAAAGTGTAGACGTTATACTCAACGGGAATGCGATGGAGTAAAGGGGTGGGGCGATGGCGGCTTGCGCCTAGCTCTAGTCTGTGCACGTACCTAGTGACCATACTTTGCGGTAATTTTATTTCAAATTGAATAAGGTATTTCTCAACGCATTTACAGTATTTAATGGAATTAAGTCCATTTTTGGAAAATGTATTTTTTGTACTAACGATCCTGGGTCGCTCGTCGCCGACCCAAAAATAAATTACACCTGTGTTATACAATATGCTATTTTCAATCTGTCAGTAGAATTTGATGCCACTTTAGGCCCTTTACTGGCTTGTCGGTAAGACATCGGCGCAGAATCGGTATGCTTAGTATACTCGGTAAGATCTGGCTTACTGCCACCTCTATTTATATGAGCGTTTGTAATTACAGTACAGTTGGTAGTTGCAGTACGCAGGGAAGTGGGTTTAGGTGTGTTGCGTGTGTTTGCGTCTCAGAACGCACTTCTAGTGACCGCTCGGTAATGCTCACGTGCCGTGCGTAATCGATGCAACAAAATGACACCAGAAAGAGATAATCATGTGATTTAAGATTTTTACTGAAAGTATAGGTATATACTTACTATCATATGAGAAAGTATCTACACATATCGAGCAAACCCGTGGCGCGCCGATACTATCTATATAATACGAGTATCGACGCGCGACTTGCTTAATTTGTGTACCTATATACAAACATAAAACTCTTATATAATCTCTATCCAAATCAAGCAAGAGTATTAAGTTGGTGATAATATTGATGAATTACGACTATAGATTCGAATACAATATCATTGGATTACTAATTAAAATTTGATGAAACCAATTATAACAGAGTGAGTAGTCTTATATATCAAAAGCTGCCAATGCAACAGTTTCCTCAAATATGAAAAACGAGACTCCTCGTTGTACAGTTCAAACAGCCCAGAAACTGGTTACTGTTTTGTTTCTTTACTTGATTGAAACAACGGGTCTGCTGAATAGAAAATCGGTGGTTAACTTTCGTTTTGTCCACTTTAGGTTGAACTTTGGCAATTCATTTGTTTTCCGTGTTTGTAGCACCATACAAACTGATCAAAAAACGTAAGCAAAGGTTAAGGGATCATATTGTATTGGTTGTACTGTACCATGTATTTCAGAGACGGCAAATATCGTGATAGCTCCTGTAGTGTGTACCAGGATGATTGGCATTTGTAGTTAGGTTGCGAATTTTAGGGTTCCGAACCAAAAAGGTAAAAAGGAACCGTTATGGTGCCACTCCATCCGTCTGTCCGTCTGTCACAGCGATATATTTCAGTAAGCACTGACGATTACTATTGATTTGAAATTTGAAGTAGTTATACATATTGCTTAACCAATCTCAAGGCAAATGAAAATTTTCATTTGCCATGAGATTGGTTAAGCAATATGTATAACTACTTCAATTTCAAAATACTACAAAAGGGTTCCTAGTTTAAATGGGTTATCATATGAAAGGGCTTCATTTGTGAATTTCAAAACAGGTTTTTATTTTACGTTGTGTAGTTTTTGACATATTTCACACAAAATACCATTCCCCTTATATCTACGCCAAAAAACTGAAATAATTACAGTAGACAGATATATTATTGAGGTAAATATTACAGGAAAAATAGAACGATGTTTCCTTAACAAACGAATTTAGTTATTCGGCCGGTTTTTTTCCACAGTTACTTATGGCCCAAACCAATAAATTATAGTCTAGGAAGGTCGGAACCCTCGGTGCGCGAGTCAGACTCAGACTCATAGACTTACTAGCTTCTGCTCGCGGCTTCGCCCGCGTGGCCTACAGGAATCAAATGACATATTTTTCTACAACAATAAAACAAAACAAAACAACTTCATCCCGCTTCGAGGGTGGAATTATTAAAAACGCTGAGACACGTATACATTACTTTTCAATCTTCAGCCTAAATACAAAATTTGAAGATCCTAATTTCGAAACTGACAGACTTTCATACAAACTTTTATCCCCTATTTTACCCCCTTAGGGGTGGAATGTCGAAAACCCTTTCTTAGTGGATACCTACTCTTCACAAAGAATATACCCTCTAAATTTCATGTCTCTAGGACCAGTGGTTTAGGCTGTGCGTTGATATATCAGTCAATCAGTCAGTCAGTCAGTCAGATTTTGAATTTTATAAATATAGATTAATGCCTTATTTTTTTTACTTGACTGTACCTTCTTATTAACTTATTTCATAAACAGGCTACTTAAAATGTAAATCAGTAAAGTCAACACGGGCCGATAACAAGTTGTTGTAAAGTAAAAGAAAGTTTGTAAAATGAAGTGCCGAAACTTTTAGAGAGCAATTTTTCTTCAGTCGTCAATGTCAGAGGCAATAACTTAAAGTTTCACTTCGGCACAGGCGGCTTTGGTGGTCTTCATGTTTTACCTCTCAACGTCAGTTATTAAAGCTAGCAATACGTTATGGAACTAAAATACATTAGATACGAGTGTATAGTTACTGGAGAAACTCCAATGTCATCATAAATGCTTTAAATTAGAGGTATTGTTTGTAGAGTTGTAACGTATATACAATAGAGTCATGCTATATTAAATTTATTATTAACGTGAATATTAATAACAATAATATTACTGACGTATATAAAAATATCCTCTTATAATTAAATAGGTATGTTATATTATATTCAGTAAATACGTCTTTTTAAAGACAACCGATCGGTTCGGATAGAGATATTGCTAATTTTTCGGTCGACCTGCGTCTGTCGGAGGACTGAAGCGCCAGGAAAATAGATAAAACGAACACAAACAGCCAAGCAAATGGAAAAAGTGACGGTTGAAGTTACCCGCTGAGTAACCCAAGAATACGAGCTAATTGAAATCACTGAATCCACTTCAAATATTTAATATTCAGTCTAATTTTCTTACTATTGTATCGAACTTATAATTGAATAAATGAAATTCTTAGCTTTTATTGGAAAATAAGAATTAAATCCAACTGATAGTTCTATTCAATTAATTTCTTTGTCAATCGTATATTCATTCTTTAAGCTGTCAATTTTCTGGTTTAGATCCTGAATGAGTAAGAGGCACTTGAAATTACGCTAATACAACAAAATTAATGGCTTTACTCGAATCATTGTCTCTCCTGAAGCTGATGTTTTCTTGTGAAAATGCCACAAGCCCTTTCATGTCACAATAATGCCTATTTAACAACTGCCATTAATAAAGCGAACCTCGGCGCTTACTTGCAAAAAATACGGTCGGCGCGGGGCAGATAGAGTACCTCTATTTACTTATTAATACGTTTAAATTTTGGTCTAAATGTAATTAAATTCTATTTGAGTTTTAGCAAAAAATAATACAAAAGCATTTTTTTTTTTACTGTTTATAGGCCTTTGTTTGACAGCAATCTCACCATGGTAAGTGATGATGCGGCCGAAGGTGGTAAGCACACAAAGCCTAGAAGGAACTGGCTCTCAAGTGCAGCTATCGGAACACACCGAAATGTGCTTGGCGACAGATTTTCAACTTGAGGGTGGTAGCCAGCCAGGCGGGTACTACAATGTACCCTACCACCGTGCTATGGTTTCCTCACGATGTTTTTCCTTCACCGAAAGCTCAAGCTCATTGTAGGATTCGAACTCGGGACCTTCATCTCAGTATCCGACGTCACTACCACTGAGCTATCATCGCCTTAAAAAGTTACTAAAAAAAATTACATCATTCTTATGTTTTTTTAAAATAATTAGTACGTTTCTAACTACAATTAATATCCCCATAAATACTAAAAACATATCAACAATTTTACAGCAAGATATTTTTGTGAATAATACAAAAATTTAAATGCGATCAACGTTGTAGAAAACAATTAAAATGTGAGGCAGCTGAGGCAGAGAAAGAGTTCTCGCCGGAGCAATATTGTCGACCACCTGCTCCGCGAAGATAGGGATCATAATGTTAATTTAATTAAAGGACTAATCTAAATTGCAGACGACCCGACACTCCGCCGGCCATTAAAAGGATATTTCGTCGCCCAACAGTAGGTTGGAGAAAGTTGCCGACTATAAATATCTTGGAAAACAAGTCAAAGGGGAAGATTTACAGTAAAAACACCGGGTAAATACAAAAGTTAGGAAAGTTGTTATCATTTGGATATATTTCGTATTTAAAATCGAGCCAGACTTTTAATTCATAATATATTTAAAATATTCTATCATAAAACAAAGAAAACAAGTAGAATAATGAGAGATCTTCATTAAGTTACCCCTTTTTGTGTCAAACTAAGCTAACATCATCCCATAACCATTGAGCATCTAAGCGTGAAGCATCTAAGATTCTAAGCATTATTAGCTCTTAAAGACATATAAGATACAAATTGCATGATATAAGTTACCTTTATAATCATAGTCATATAAGGCTTTGTGTGCATATTACATTCAAATTCAAATTCAAAATCATTTATTCAAATAGACCTTCGCAGGCACTTATGAAAAGTCTGACTCTAATACTCTAATACCGGTTCGGAAGGTTGCATTTGCTGAGAAGAGCCGGCAATAAACTCAGCAATTACTCTTTTCAAAACAAGCTTAGATCCATTACATAATATTTACATTCTGCCACAACATTACTCACCATCGCGAGATATTGATCAAACACAACAATTGAAAAATCTTCCGTATACAGCAATAATGACAATAGCTATATTTAATTAAATGGCCAGTAGGTTACTTATCTTAATTGCAGACGGCTGGTTTAAGTTCTCATTAAAGGGGTACCAAGTCTTTACACGAGGAAGAAAAAGTTTCGTAGCGATAAAGATGCCTTCATCTTGAAAGCAAACCAAACTTGCGCGAAGATGGTGGTAGAAAACAATTTTATTATTTCCTTTGATAGCTAAGAACTTTGAAGTATTTACTGAATTATAAATGCAGGTCTCGTATCGTTATTGTTCTATATAGTATCTAACTGTTGATTTATTTTGTTTGATTGAGGTATTTGTTTTATACAACTTTATATTACATTGTTTTAAGTTCATATGTATCTAACTCGATGGACAATATTATATTGTTAGTTTTCCTCGATCCCACGCTCTATTTTGATCTCAGTATTCAAAATTAAGCAAATAGCTGGTATTATTAGAGATTCTAGGTATAATTAATAGACAACAGATATCAATTGGAATTGGCTGGACCGTTCGGGCGCTCCGTTACAGCGCTCGCTCACAGGCCCGCCCAAATTATGTTCAATGGATAATTAATCTTCCCTGTTCACTTCAATAACAATGGCAGCCGTATCGAGATGATCATTATAAAGTTATCCCTGGGGGATTATAATATTTAACGATCATTGATCATTAATGATGGATATTTTTGGTAGGTTTTGAAGAGTATTTATTTATTGCGGTTATTGGATTCTATTTCTGATGTCGTTATTGTTGACGAAAAAGAAAATTTACGTCTTTGTCGTTTGGTTTTTGTTAATTTATATTAACATATATTTGAAGACGTGTTTTTAATTTTATAGGTACAGTTAAGTATTGCTATTAATTTATTAATTACTTAGTAATAAAATCTGAGGACACGGGAGTGCCTCCCGCCAAGACAGCCAAGCGAAGCGCAAGGGCACTACCTACCTTTTCTCGAAGCGCTTCGTCGTTTTTTTGAACCCTCATAACCTGGGTTTGGATTATACCAGATAAACAAAATTCTCGGGACATGATGTCAATAGTGAACTTATTAAATATATTAAGTTTACACACACACACATATTTTGACTACGGTGTGTAGAGTTTGTGAAGTTAGGGCTTATAGAGTAAGGGTGTGTAGAGTTATAAGCATGGCTCTACATGAGATCTGATATTTTTTTTACAGTGCGAGCCATATGTCTTGGCAACATTTTACATAAAAATGATTTCGGTGGGATATGTTTTTACTGAACATTAGATGTTTATTTCGTTATGTTTAGAAAATGAAATTTTCTCACAAAAACGATAAGGCTGTATGATTTTTACAAGCATTTATTTAGTTTCACCTGTCCGGTGTCTGTAATCGAATCTTGCATGTTAAATTTGACCCACTTCCCAGTGTCCGATTGAGCTGAAATTTGGTATACCTACATCATCATATTGGATGACAATGCAAGTACAAACAACAAAAAGAACAGTCTCCATAAAAAGCTTGTATTAAAAATGAAATTTTTATGTTAGTACTCGTTTTCCGTTTAGCTTCGTTTAAATTCATGTTACGTCTGCAGATTTTATTTCACTATTGGCTTAAAATATGCACTTAATTTATATAAGTACCTAACATACTATATTATTGTTAATATAAAAAATATTGTTATTTCATTCTACTACTTATTAATTTTATTTCCCAAATGAGTTTATAGGAAGTAAATTCAAGCAAACCGCAAAACTGAACAACAGATTATATAGATCTAAGCCGTCAGTAAAACTTTAGGCTACGATAAACATAGATGGTTACAAGGATACTGGGTTTGTCACATCTTATTTGAATTTCAAATTCGACTGCAGGTGAGGACGCGATTGAGCTCAACTTCCTGTACGGTTTAGATTTCCCACCTCAATTGAATCTTGCAGTATATAGCTGGCTTCCCGCTTTCAAAGTAGTTTATGAAACACATCTACCGTTTGTGCTTGCAAAGGACATTTTGTTTAAAACCTATTGCCTATACAAAACAGCCATATCTTAATATATAAAATGATAAACTGATTGTTGATATATCAGCCCACAGCCCAAACCGCTGGACCTAGAGATTTGAAATTTTGTACAAAGATACCTTATACAGTGGAGGCATCCACTAAGGAAGGATTTTTGGAAATTCCACCCCTAAGAGGGTAAAATAGGGGATGACAGTTTGTATGCAAGTCCGTCAGTTTTGAAGTTAGGATCTTCAAATTTTGGGTTTAGGCTGACGATTGAAAATTAATGTGTAGTTATCTCAGCGTTTGTGATAATTCCACCACCGAAGGGAGGAAAAGGGGGATGAAGTTGGGTATGCAAGTCCTTCAATTTCAAAGTAAACTTCACTAAATATATTATTATACGGTGTAGGCATCCACTAAGGAAGGATTTTTGGAAATTCCACCCCTAACAGGGTAAAATAAGGGATGAAAGTTTGTATGCAAGTCCGTCAGTTTTGAAGTTAGGATCTTCAAATTTTGTGTTTAGGCTGACGATTGAAAATTAATATATAGTTATCTCAGCGTTTGTAATAATTCCGCCACCGAAGGGAGGAAAAGGGGGATGAAGTTGTGTATGCAAGTCCTTCAATTTCAAAGTAAACTTCACTAAATGTATTATTATACGGTGTAGGCATCCACTAAGGAAGGATTTTTGGAAACTCCACACCTAACAGGGTAAAATAAGGGATGAAAGTTTGTATGCAAGTCCGTCAGTTTTGAAGTTAGGATCTTCAAATTTTGTGTTTAGGCTGACGATTGAAAATTAATGTATAGTTATCTCAGCGTTTGTGATTATTCCACCACCGAAGGGAGGAAAAGGGGGATGAAGTTGTGTATGCAAGTCCTTCAATTTCAAAGTAAACTTCACTAAATTTAATATTATACAGTGTAGGTATTCAGTAAGGAAGGATTTTTGGAAATTCCACTCCTAGGGGGGTAAAATAGGGGATGAAAGTTTGTATGAAAGTTCGTCAGTTTTGAAGTTAGGATCTTCAAATTTTGTATTTAGGCTAACGATTGAAAATTAATTTCTACATGTTTCAGCTTTTTTGACAATTCCACCCCCGACAGGGTGAAAAGGTATGGGATGTATGTAAGTCATTCAGTTTCAAAGTAAACGTCACTTAATATATTATTACACAGTGTAGGCAACCACTAAGGATTTTTGGATATTCCATCCTTAAGGGGGTAAAATAGGGGCTGCAAGTTTATATGAAAGTCCATCAGTTTCGAAGTTAGGACCTTCAAATTTTGTGTTTAGGTTGACAATTGAAAATTAATTTATATGTGCCTCAACGTTTTTGATAATTCCGATCCCGAAAGAGTAAAAAGGGGGATGAATTTGTGTATGGAAGTACACTAAATTTATTATTTAAGCTTATGGTTATAAACTAACGCAATGAATATCGGTGTTGTTGGAATTTGAACCCTTAAGGAGTGAAAAGGGGGATTAAATTTAGTATATGAAGTTATTTATTTTCGGAGTGAAAATTTCAAAATTTATTATTTCGGCTTATGGTATTGGCATATTGAAATGACTCGCCTAAACAACATCAGGAAAAAGAGAGGAATCGGTATTAAAACAAAGATCCGGTTAATACGAGCATTGGTATTCCTCATTTTCATGTATGGAGTGGAAGCGTGGACTATACTGGCCCGAGAAAGAAAAAGGATTGATGCATTTGAGATGTGTTGCTAGAGACGGATGTTGGAAATACCTTGGACCGCTAAACGCAACAATGCATCAATCCTATCGCAGCTCAAAATTAAAACACGATTGTCCACCATATGCCACCAAAGTATTTTTTCGTATTTCGGCCACATGGTGCGCAAAGGCGATGAAAGTTTGGAAATCTGATCATAGTTGGGAACACGGAAGGAAAACGACTACGTGGTCGTTCACCAACAAGATGGTCCGATCAAGTAAAAGACTCATCGTCCTCCAAGTTTTACAGAAACCAGAAGACAGAAACCAGTGGAGGCAGATCATTCGCTCTAGAAGCAAACCCGATGTTGACCACGATCCTCAGACATGAGGGAAAGAGAGATAAGGTCTCCAAAATTGTGCTGTGGAACTAGACTACAAGTAACAGCTCTCCGCCGCAATGTTATTGAGGCCAAATTTTTACTGGTTCTGCCAGAGGAGGAACAGTCTTCTTGCCGCGTATACCATTGATCCCAAATCAACTTCCGTTTGAATTTAAAAGATAACAGTTCCTAATTAAGGTTTGTAGTCACAGGGAAAAACTCTGAAATTTGCTAGAGTTGATTTGCGGCAGGACTGTTTCAGTTTTATGTGGCATCCTCGCATATGAGCTCTTAATCTACCTGAACTTTTGTCAATTTCACACGTAGTGGCGGACAATAGCCATGAACAAAGCTCTATGATAGTCTACGCGGACGAAGTCGCGGGCTATAAAGCTAGTTTATTATAAAATTGTTATTATAAATAATGTTTTCCTAAGGGTGATTAAATTCCTTATTCAAAAGTAAAGAGGGAGAGGAAATTCCTCCACTCGACGTCTACATCCACGGTAATTTTTCACATCTCTTATATCTCTAGCCGCCCGCACGGTACACTGTGGTGCAATATTCCAGTTGATGTGAATTTCAATGAAAGTGTTGTCTAATATAAATACATATTTTATTCGGAATACATTGAAGCAACATTACCATTGTAAGTTTCTAGCAGTCTATAAAATAGCCCATATAATGATTTGCTTGAAACAAAATTTGTCATTCATTATACTGCTAGAAAAAGGTCTAAATTCCATTAGTAATCCACCAAATATAAATTGATTAAAATACTAGACTACAACAAAAATAAAACTTTAAAAGTCATAAGACTCTATGAAATAAATCCAAACGCCTTTAACTTGCGCCGAAGTAGTAGAGGTATCTCTGCGAGTGCTTCAGACTATCTGATTGATGGCTCTAATCTCCACAACTATAGAATTCATACAAAGATAGATACGACTTGATATCAAACCCTATATGTTGAAGCAACAGAGGCGGCTTTTACAATGGTTGAGGCAAAGAGGATTGATAAAGGGGTAAAACTCGCACGAGGAGAAGTAAAAATCAAGCATGTAACAAACAGTATATTAAATAAATACACGAGCTTTTTGGAGGAAAAGAAATTTAGAAAGTACTCGTGACTAACTTGATTAAAATTACCATTGACATTTGCGGTGGGTGACAAATAATAAAACTGTTATACAAGTCAATTTAAAGGACGAATTCAATCAGTCCAAACAAGCAGAAAATCGAACCCCAAATCATCCAATCGTAGTAAATCTCAAATTCCGAGTACGCAGCTAAGGAGCCGGCCCGTCCCGACCAAGCCCCTGATTTAAATTGCAGATGCCCCTTGGGAACGAACGCCGACTCCCGCGATATGCTAATCATAGTCAAGCCAAGGATTATCCCTGTTTACACTCAACAAACTCACTTAATTTCGCACCGACCAGGATCTTGGCATATTCGTTGTCTCTGGACATACATTGCACTATGCACCAGAGAATTCAATGATTTGGGAGTTCAATTTAATTATCAATATTAGTGAAGGATTATTAGTGAGTCAGTCAACACTTATTACAATTAAATCTATTTGTAAAAAAAAAATGTGATATCGGTATAGTTTGGTAAAAAAAAAAAAAACATGGGATAAAGCATAAAAAGAAAATAACAAAGGATGTATCTAAAAGGTATATGATCAATTGCAAGACAAATATTTGATCTTAATAATTTACCTTATAGTATTCAATCACGATATTTTACGCTAGCTCAATTATTTGATAAATTATAAGGAAACTTCTCAACATCTTTAACGATGTCTTCTTCGCTTAAAAGTTCATCTTTAGGTAGTCCTAACTTGAGGGCTTAATTTTGTCAGTGCATAAATGAACGGAATTAAATTCTAATTTACTTATTAGGTACATGATCAATTGCAAGACAAATATTTGATCTTAATAATTTACCATATAGTATTCAATCACGATATTTTACGCTAGCTCAATTACTTGATAAATTATAAGGAAACTTCTCAACATCTTTAACGATGTCTTCTTCGCTTAAAAGTTCATCTTTAGGTAGTCCTAACTTGAGGGCTTAATTTTGTCATTGCATAAATGAACGGAATTAAATTCTAATTTACTTATTAGGTACATGATAAAATCTTTTCTGGAAGCACCTATTGCTTATCACAAATAGTTGTTTTATAAGAAAAAGGCAATTATGAAAATGAATAATTAAAGCAACAATAAAAATAAAATTATAGGTATTTTATTATGATGTACCTATGTATTAATATAATTTTTTAGAAGCACATGCCATGCCATATTACGTAACAAAGCTTTACAAACTCTATCTCACAAAATAAGATTTGTAGTAATAGAGTATTAAATTGAAATATTATAAGATAGCTTATTGTACATTACGTTATATATTTTTATTTCCCGTAAACATTTAACTTGTTGGGTAAGTATCTAGACCAAGCAATAAGTACGTCTGAGGCGTCGTAAAGTCGACCAGAGGTGGCACTAATACGAATTTATGTCGATGGACCCACGACGCCCCGGCTTCGATATCGATCCAGTTGCAACCTATAAATGTTTCAATTTTCAAACTAACATTTTATATTGACCATAATATACTAACTTAAGCACCATGGGATGTTGAGCAGTATATTAACAGAGGAAGGGAGGAAGAGGAGATGTTTTGTTAGAGAAGAGACAAAATATATGTAGTTTTAATTTTGTTACTTCTAAAAACTGATATATTACTATGCGCCAATTGAATACAAAATCAATCGTCAATGGTATGTAGTAGATAGTGATGCTAAAGATTATTTTCATGGTATAAAGTATAGAGGAGCTATTAACAAGGATTAGAAGTACTGAAACTTGCTTAGAGTAGAGCTTCACTTATAAGTTACCCAAGTTTATTTAATATAAACTTAAAAAAGTAGAAGAACAAAATATATAATCCAATAGCAGCGTTAAAAATGCGTACTACACGAAATCAGCAGATGTCTTTGACAAACAACATCGAAAGCTCGCTGTCGCCCGTTTAACTTATATATCGAGTTTGGTAAGGAAATCTTGAAAATTTACATGAGAAAGCCGTGCGGAAAGAGGACTGCGTTCCTGGAGATGTCTCCGGATCCGTGCTCTAACAAGGGATGGGAATGTTTGAGGTATCTGACGCGGGCATGCGGAATCCGTCCCGAATATTTAATTGAAATTGTGAATATAGTGTAATATAATATTGGGCTTATATAGTTCTACGGATAAATAGAACAAAAAAATTTTGTAATCGTCTCTGGTAATTCAAATAATATTTGCAAATTAGAGGATATTAAATTAAATTCTAGTATGCTTTCCATAATAGTTACCTATGTCAGATAATAAAATTCAACAAATATATTTTATTCACGACCTGTACCTTAGCGAAATGAAATAATGAAATAAAATTTAATCTATTTTAAGTAGTGTTGGAAAGCATGATTAACTACAGCGCCTTCAGGCGATGTTAAAAGATAAATACCATGGCGCGGGCCCCACGTTGGGTGCCAAAGTTCGCGATGTGTGGCCTGCCACATGAGTAGTAATTAACACCGCCCCACGACACTCCCGCCCGCGTTCCTCTAGCCGACATGTTATCCCCCTACAAGTTGCCACCCCCCCACAACACTCAGTGGGGCACACCGATTGAATTAAACTTCGGCACGGTTGTTGTGGTTCGGATCCGAGGTTGGTTTTGTCGCCCGCGTTTTGTGCAGCTGCGATTAAACTAGCAATACTTGTCCGGCATTTATTAGTTTTACTGAGAGTGCTTATACCCAATATTGCCAATATGGAGCATACGTAGGTTTAACAATAATGCTTTCAACAATAACAACAACACTATTGGAAATATTAAGACAATGAATAATATTCGAAAGTTTTTTATACAAAGTTATCTCATGTATAGTCACTTGACTGTAGTATTGTATAATGCAATCAAGTATTATTTAAAATTTATATATTACTAAAGAGACATATTCAATAATATTATACTCCACAGAAGAGGTACTTGGCATCGCTACGCTAATGATGCGAACGCAAAAACATGGGAACAATTTGAAAAGACTGTTCCCTTTTTGCATATACAGCGTATGAGCTCAATGTCAACAATTATAAAGTTTTTCTTTTTGCACAACGAGTCTCCGAAACAAGAAGTGTAGAGTACTAGGTAGCGAGTGGGGTGGGGTTTTGCCCCACCTAGAAGCACAATTAGCGCGCGCGACTCAACACGACTTGAGTTTTAACAACGCGGCACGGAACACTCGGCATCATTCACACGAGACGCCTACCTTGTGGGACTCTCATATCCTTGGTACTTGTTAAAGGAAACTAAACTTATACTAACTATGATAGGTTTTTGATGACAACCTATCTAAGAATCATATTACCAAACACATTTAAATAGTACGATACTATCAGCTGGTGTTAAATACAATAAAATAGTAATAGCAACAGTGTACGGCAATTAAGGAGATAACGAGAAATACATAACCTCCACGAAAGCTCTAAATCTTACCCAGTAATTAACACTAGAACTGCTTACACAGCTTGAGGCTATATTTTAAGCTATCCTACAAATTGTATGTTTATACAGGGTGTATTTCGCATGGTAACGCAAACTTCGCGAAAAGGCTACACCTAATGCCAGTAATCAAATTGTGAAAGTCATTCACCTCGCTAATGATCGGTTATAGAAATTGACATTTTCGAGCGCGCAATGTATTGTGAACACCGCGATTTAAACGCGCGATAACGTTGTGCCTAAGTAGTATGTCGCTGACTGCAGGCGAATATCGCCATAAGACACCGTTTCTAGTTTTATTTACATTGCTACTTTTAGTGAAAGTAATGAATTAATAACTTATTTATTTTAAATCTCTTTGGGTTAGGTAAGAATAACGATTATAAACAGTCTAAAGTAAAAAAAACTCAATTTTTTTTTTTAAAATTTGGGAAAAACCGACGAAAAATTCTAACATGGGGGGGTCCAGAATCATGTCCTGGATCCATGGTATCCGTTTGTGCGGCGATGTCCCTTACACCCTGTATATCTTCCATTTGAACGTGTAACATTAACCTATAATAATAAACTTACAAACACTAAAGGCGGAGGTTCTCAATTCCATGTGACGTTTTTACATTAAAATATCAAAAAAAAAAAAAACAAAAAATGGCTCTTTAGTTGTAAGAGTATTCAACCGATATCTATGCGGATTTTATAATATTCAACAGCGATCTTTTAAACTTTTTGAAACTTAAGTCTGACTGGAACTCGGGCGCAAGCTAGTCATAACTTAAATATATCTAAAAGCTACATCGTATATAGCTACATAACGGCTATGTATATTTTACACAAACTTTGAAGCTCATAGCATCATGAAGGGACAAAGGGACAGATTATAAAGAATGACTGGTATAAGTTGAATATTTTACAGCCCTTACAAAGTAGTTAAGTTATCACGTTTAAAACAACTTTTTAGGAAGACAATTTTGGCTAATCACGAGTTTTAACGAGCTAACGAAAATGTGTCAAGCTCCATTACTGTAATAGTCTGCAAAAGTGGGGCACCAGGATGGTATGCCTCGCATAAATGATATAGGTTTCCGCTTGGAATAAGAGGACTGAAAAGAATACAACCCAAAATATTTCCGATTTCTATTATTTCTTCTATTTCCTGTTTGTGAGTAACTTTAATATTTACCTATAATAATTATTTTTGAATGGTTTAAATTACGACTGGAATAATGCAAAATAAAATTGTAATCCTGCTTGTGTTGCAGTCAAGGTTCGGTATTAAAATTTTGTGTTTGAATCTAAATTCACCGGAATGAGAACGTCTATCCTCTAATTCTGTTTAATTACCTGTGCAATAATATAGTTATTGTATTTAGTATGAAATGACAAATTTTATAAATTATTTACTTAATTTAATTGGTTATTTCATTGGAGTAACAGCCTTATTACGTCATTACATAAAAGCTTTGAAGATTTGCCAAGGTTTGGGGCTAACCTCAAATTGGCTCAATTTTCATGACTGTAATGACTAGGATGGAAACCCTCTGTCTCCCCACCTTCAATTGCGTACGTGTTTTATTGCTCACCCCTTTGGGAACTCTGCATTTTATCTCAGATTCAAGGGAAGTCATTAAGAATTAGCAACGTGACATGACTTTTTACTCAAATCACAAGTATAGTTCTAGGCCCACTACTCTAGAAGAATTTAATTTTGAGTTGAAAGTTTATTGGATAAACTATAACAGTTCTGAATAGGTGAATTTACAAATATTAAGATTATGGATTCCTCATTTCTCCATGGAAATGGAAAGATCTTTTGCCGGGTCGCTGATCATGTCTAAAGACCGCGCGGTCCGGCTGTAAACGTTGGAAATTGGAAACTCGTATATATTTTGAGTGCTGGGAGAACATCGATAGCGCGATGTAGGTTTGTGATGTCATCTTCCAACTTTCGTAGCATTGTGGCGCCATCTATTTGCTTGTGTAAACTTATTGATGTCGCTACAAGTTGCTGCCTACCAAAAAATATTATTAAGGTACTTCTCCTAAACATTAAAATTCGTTAAGTCCGTCTCTTTATTATAGAGTCTATCCTCGAGCAGTTAAAATATCTAACATTCATATTTTTTTTTGGATTTCGTGTCTCCTTCCTTTAACTTGCATAGTGAAGTCGGGCTATGATCGAATGAGACCATGTGCCAATTATAATGTAGGTAAGTACCTACTTAGATTGGTTATATACTTGAGCGTAGGAAATTTGTAGTGTCGCGCTCGGGGCGTGAAATTGTTGTCAGGGAGACTAGAATTTAAACATGGTGCTGGCTTTTCTCAGCAAATAAAACCATCCGAACCAATATAAGAGATAAACTTACGACAACTTACGGTGACAAAGGTCGATTTGAATAAAATAATGTTGATATTGTTTTGATACTAAAGGATCTGAATGTACAGGTTTAAGTACAAAAGATGGAACCGAAAGCGCATCCCTACATAGAATTCGCTGTTGAAGCGCACGAGTGTCGGCCGACGAGTGTAGAACGCGTGTAGCGCTCTCCGGGCGGTCCTCAACTCTATGCCGAGATCCCTGAAACACTCTAAACTCCTTCATAAGCCGGCCGGCGAGTACTGGCAACGTTCACTGCGAGACTCGTTCCGACTTCCCTGTATTCGCTCATTGCCGCTTTTATACTGTCTGTGAAACTTCTTAAACTTAATTTTTAATTCTCCATAAGCATCTTGCTCTTGCTTTGCGACTTGGCTTATCCGAGAGAACTATTTTACAGCATTAACATTGTTGTTGGCACATGAATATTTTATATCTCTCTAGGGGTTCTAAAAAAAGACTACCAGTTTTTGTCGTAACTAGGTTAATCAGCTCAGCCTTAAAAATATCAATTAATAAAGCATTATTAGTGTTTAAAAAAACAAAAAAAACGAATTTATTACTGCATAACTAACTTTATTTGTTTTTACCTGAAAACGGCAAGTAAGAAGCTAAAAAATAATAAAAACATTGCTCACACACGGCTATCTTATACCTAACTAAGCAGAACTATGTTACCAGAGTATTGGCATACTATGGAAACCAGGTATATTATTGTTGTTAATACATACTTAATATATGTAAGGTATATGAATCTCATTGATAAAAAAGCATTTTTTTTTAATGGTGGCAAACAAGCATAAGGCCCGCCTGATGGTAAACAGTTACCGTAGCCTATGGACGCTTGCAACACCAGGGGTATCACTCGCGCGTTGCTGACCCTGAAGAAACCGCTTCACACCCTTTTTGAAGAACCCCATACTGTAGGTACTCCATTGGGAAAAACACGGCAATTATTATAACAAAAAGCTACTGTATTTTCTTCAGGCCCTTAAATTATATAGAATACTTTTATCCAAACTAAAACTTGTCAATCGGGAAAAACTTTTAATAATAAATAAAGTATTAAAAAATATATATTATTTATTTAGCCTGTACAAAATAGTGTTCTATAACAGTTTAGAAATTGTGTAGATTATAAAAAGAAGAACATTCTGCAGATCGAATAAAGGATACGTAAAATCTCCATTATTGAAATATATCCAGTGCTGAAATGAGGTCATGTAATAACCGAAATCTGCCTACGTTGTACAACTGGTAAATGGTGAGAATCTACCGAAGATGGCTATACTAACCACTCCACTTCCTGGTAATGGAAGCGATTGTACAGGCTACCTAAACCATATGAAGTATTTAGCTATATATATGTCCACTCTATCCTAACCTAACAATTAGAGTTCAACGCTGAGTAGGTTTCCCAGAAGGTTTGTTTGAATTCGACTCGTCTAATGTTGATCTGCTGGTTATTTGTTGGTATCCCAAAACTTTGATTACGTACGATCAGTTTAACGTTTAGAGAAACTTTGGGATACGATATTTTGGGTAGTGAGTGTGATCGTCAGCTTGTGAGTTGTGAACCTTAGCTCTAATACGCACGCCTACGAATAAAATGATAATATTATCTACGTAGATATGATATTATATGTATAATCCTAACTTAGTTTTAATGTATTAGATATGAACGACATCTTATCAAAATTATGATTAAGTACACACTAAAACAAAACTATACTAAATAATTTACACTAATAAATAAAATACTAATAACTAAACCTAAAACTTAAGAAAACTAAAAACAAAAACAAAACAAAAAAAAATTATAACTAACTTATAAATAGGCTAGCCTATCAAGGTCGCTGCCAAGTAATCCTAACTAATATTATAAATGAGAAAGTGAGTTTGTTTGTTTGTTAGGGCTTCACGCTTCAACTACTCAACGGATCATCATGTTTGGCATGCAGATAGCCTATGGTATGGAGAAGGACATGGGCTACTCTTTACCCCGGGAACGCGGGTGAAACCGCGGGGGAAAGCTAGTAAATAATAAATGCAGCAAGTAATTTCAACACCAGCGCAAGATAATTGGAATTATAAATTAAAATACACAAAGACAATGTTTTCGTTTTTCAGCTAACAGGTACTCCACAAAGGGGTCTCAAGTTAGGTAAACCCCTTTCTCTCTTGGTCTCCTATTTAACTATTAAACCGTCCCGCCTCGGCGAGCTAACGTATTCATGAGTTTGAGAATACTACCCCCTATTTTACGAGCGCAGGTCGCAGTGAATCGGAAAGGTAACCTATTCGGAGCCCAGCCTATGTGAAATATCACGTCAACATACGCTATATTGTTTGAAGAATTCATGGAAGGATTTCTTTATAAAATGTTATCAAACTTAGACACCAAATAGTAAAGTTTTTTTAATAAGGCTGTGGAATGTTTTTGATATGATTCATATTCCAATCTTAAAAATATGTACGTATACGTATTAATATTAGAATGGCAACAATATTAATGTTAAATTCTACAATGGCGTGATATAAAATGGGTTGAAAATGTTCGTACCTATTTGTAAAACGGGGCACGCACGACTTTTTCTGGGTTAAAGTTCCATTGCGCTTATCTGGCTTTCACGACCCTTACCCCCATGTTGTAACGCAATTTCCGTTTTCAACATTTAATAGGTACATACGAGTATTTATATTTGGACCGAGCTGTCGGCCAATTAGACGGTTCCGAATTCAAATTGGCATTTCGTGTTGACAGTTGCCAGGTGGCGCTCACGAGCGATGCACGTTTCGGAAATCGAAATGTATATGAGCACCACTCGACATTTAATGATCTCCTTTGAAGTGTTAGAAAATGATCGTAAAGCTATTTGGAGACTAACGTGACGAGTTCAGACGATGTTTGTGTTGAAATGAATGTTTCAATAACATACCGCAAACTGCTATCAATCATACAGGAAATGATTCGTTTACCTGCGAACAAGAAAGACAATAATTAAATAAATGTTTTAATTACGATAGTCGAATAAACAATAGGTACAAAAAATCATTATTTTATGTGTCTACAAGAATTTATCAACGTAACACTATAACTAAGTATAACAACAATTTAAATATAAAAACGTTATATGCGGGTACGTGTTTTGCCTTTTTGCAAAATAACGAGCAAGATAAACAAAGCGTCATGAGATAAAAACCGAGAGGTTGACTAACTACGCTACAGACGACATCTGTCTGCGGCTGGATTTATCCCGGGACAAATTGCAACGCCCGAGCCGGCACAGCGGCGCTATGCCATCCTTTGTGCAAATGAGACACCTAACAATCCCGAAAATGGGTTCTACTAAATTAATATGTTTGCACCATCTTAAATTTCGTAAATTGAATCAGTGGCACCATGAACAGGCTACATTTCATGTGTTGAACGCGTTAAATGTGTGACACATTTACCTAAAATATTCACTAGCTGCTTCGTTTCAGAATTTAATATTCATGATGGAGGTGGTTTTGCGTGTGTAATTAAAAACATTATATTAGAATTGATAAACCTGACTTGGAATAAAATTTTATGAATAGATTTAGAGAAATCACATTTAAATACGCATAGGTACTTATGAGGGCACTTAGGAGATACCTACTGTTAATTGAACAAGAATCTATTCACCATGATGATTCAAGGCACGAAGTAGATTCTGTGGAGAGGCAGATGAAACACCATACACCTTTTGCGTGAGTGCTATTAACTTATACCGAAATCTGGGGAAACATCGTTGAGTGTAACTGGTTGAAGTAAAATAAAATATATTGCAGTTTATGAAAGCTACAAGGTCGTTGCCACATGAGTTAGATTTTTCAAACTTATGTGGTGATAAAAATAGAACTATAGCCTGGTTGCAGTGATAAAGGTCTGAAAAGACAGTTCTCAATCTTCTTACCGCTTTCAGCCATATTATCTATCACGTACCAAGGTAAGATTATGGCTCAACGCAAACTATAAAAAGTATGTACTCAACAAAAGAGGCACTCGTCTACGTCGCTGCGTCGATAGCAATAAAATCAACAGCCCCTAGCATTCTCAAACAAGACGACGACGTCGTAACAACAAGAAGACAAGTTGTCAAAATTCATCCCTTCACCTCGGTTTGTTTGAACGTTAATTATCGTTTTATTTATGTTGGAAATATTCTAATTTACCCCCAGTTAATACCCGGGCTGTTTCCCGAGACGAGGCAAGACGGCGCTTGTTCCAACGTCTGACAGGTGCCTTACGCGTGGTCGGATTTATCTTGAGATAAATTGCGACGAACGCTGTTACCCATACTATCGTGTCGACCTTGTGTGTCACTCGAGGGATTAGTGTTAGCTTTGAAACTGAACTATTTACCTGCCAAATAATAATATTGAAATAGGGATTGCAACAAAAGTATAACATATTAATTTCATTTTCGATACGTCATCCATTTGTCGTGGCGTATTACTCTTTCTTAATTTACCACTGTGACATTATGAAAAGCACGCGAGCGTAACCGCCGCGGACGCTGGCTATTTTATAAAGGTCGCGATGATTTACGCAGATCGTAAATGTTAATTTATGAACGACCTTCTTTTTGCCATTTACACAGCCTATTGAGGGACTATGGACTTGGTCTCCAACTCCTTTGTGTTAAATATGCATTGCGCGGCGCCGTATCTTCTCTCAGAAGTGTCTCTGAAGGGCCTGACGCTTGTATTAATATTTCAGAAAGGACACTCTAATCGTGACATACTTTTGTTTGTGCATGTACTTGTTTGTACTCATTCAATTTTAAGTAGGCATTAAAATACTGTGTCGATATGTTTAAAAAATGCAAAAATTTATAAGAACTGTCTATTCTATAACTGTTTATTCTACTGTGAATTTTCTAATACCTCATAGTATTAGAAAATAGCCATTTTGTCCATGTCTAAAACAAAGGTTATCGTTTTTATAATCATAATTCTATGTAAGATTCACAGTTAAATGGGCATAAAATTGAGTCATACATAATTAAAACTTCATTAATATACCAATGAAAATCATGAAGATAATCAGCATTAAACAGGCTATAACCAATGACTGTTCATTAAATCATACCTTCAGCTTCGTAATAATATTGATATCCGTGTTACAGCTTTATTTGCATTACAATTGTTTGTTTCACGAAAATATTTTAGCAGTAAATAAGGTTTTACATAATTTTATAAAATAATTATTATATTTTTTTAATTGCTCTTTTTTGTTGTAATAAACAAATATTACAAAAAAGCTTGCACTGTCAAAAAGATATCATGTAGAGCCAAGCTTATAACTCTACATGCCCTTACTCTACAAGCCCTAACTTCACAAACTCTACACACCTTAATCAAAATATGTGGCTTCAGGAAGTACCCTAAGAGTTTTGATGATCATCAGTGAGTCAGTGACTAAATCGGGGTTATTTAGATATTAATAAAATCTAAAGCATAAGAGCTATATTATTGAAACTTAATATGACTAATAAGTTAACTATTGATATCATGTCCCGAATTTTTTTTATATCTGGTATAATCCAAACCAAAGTTATGAGGGTTCAAAAAAACGACGAAGCGCTTCGAGAAAAGGTAGGTAGTGCCCTTGCGCTTCGCTTGGCTGTCTTGGCGGGGGGCACTCCCGTGCTCCCAGATCAACAAAATTACAGGCATAGGCGCATAGCGCATAACTGAGTAGGTTCCTGCGGTAGTGGAGCGGTGCGGGAGGGGTGTGTTTTCATTACGTCAAATGACAAAAGACAGTTCTGATACGTCACATGTCACTACCGCAGAAACCTACTCTCAGTTATGCGCTGTAGAGTTATACTGCAGAGGAATCGGCAAATTGTATTTTTAATTTCAATATGCTAAGTCTACATTAGACGAGAATGTTGTTGTTGAAGCAATATAAAAAGCGAACGTGCTATAAACAACGATTAAATAAAGTAAGGCTAATGCAGTCAGTAATGCAGCGCCTAGCGGTGCGGTGCAGTGCCGCGGAGGCGCTCTCGTCGGCGCTAGAGTAGCGAATGATGCAATCTGCATACATTACCCTAACGTCTCTTAGTTTTGGCACCTGCTCTCAGCTCAGACTATGAAACGGCCACTAGATGGATGGCACAAACATGTCAAGAGTAAATGCACTTGTTTCAAACTTGAGCCTTTTCATAACAACTGCAATAAGAAAATGTATTGTTTTACTTACTGCCATGCGAAGCCAGAGTGCTTCTAGTGTAAACTTTAAATATACATAGCAAGGATACATTTTGCCGAGTATACATATACAGGTCGTTGTTTTGGTCAGCGACGAGCGACTCAGGGTCGATAATACAAATGATACTGGTGCTAAAAAAAATATAAAAACAATACTTTATTTTTTTTTAATAATAAAAATAAAAAAAAAATTATGTTGAAAATCATGTAATAAGCTAAAGTGTAGACATAATACTCAACGGGAGTACGAGGGAGTAAAGGGGTGGGGCGATGGCGACTTGCGCCTAGCTCTAGTCTGTGCACGTGCTTAGTAACCATACTTTGCAGTAATTTTATTTCAAATTGAATAAGGTATTTCTCAACATATTTACAGTATTTAATGGAATTAAGTCCATTTTTGGGGAATATATATTTTGTACTACCGCTCCTGGGTCGCTTGTCGCCGACCAAAACAACATGTTATAGTTTGAGTTCCTTCACGATTTCGTATAACTTCGATAAGGCATCGTGACTTTTTGTTAAAAAAAATCTAAAACAGATTTTTAATCAACTATAAATAAGTTATGTAAAAATGTTACCACTAACCGACATCATAAACTGACGCTCGATTGAAGCAAACACCTTAAATACTTAACAGCTCAGTAACGCAGTCAAGTTTAAATGCTCTGCGAGGTTGGGAGAGGGTTGTCACGTCAGGACATATTTTAATAATGCACCTGCTCGTTTAGTATGAAAATTAGCTTGCGAGCGGCGGCCCTGTGCACGACGTAGCGTGTTTTATTGATGGTGCAACTAGTACTTTGTCGGATGTGGCCAACTCTATCAGTTGATGTTTGGGTAATTAATGCTCAGTTTCACCTCGCACTTCCATTAAAATTGCTGTCGACGCGGACAGTCACTTTAGTTTGTGACCTATTTATTGTTAGCTACAAGAGCGGAACTGTTTACTTTATTTTTGTATGGATGGATACTTTTACGCATATTTTTTAAAGTGGACTACAAAGGCACACTATCAGTGAAAAAACCGTGAAAAGTGAATTAGGATGTTACGGAGGGTCCCGTAAATAAATAAAACAACTTAATTTTATAGCTCTGTAACTCAACTTTACTGTTCTATTTTGCTATGAAATAAAGACTTTGTGTATTTACCACATTCTACCATATCATTATTTAACCATGGCAAGGTTGCCGTCAAATGAAATCCTAATATACAAAGTAAAAAAAGATGCTCGGGAATAGCTTTCTTTGGGTATGGACAAATAGACAAAAGGTCCAGAAAGAAGGACGATCATAATTATTATCATCAGCCCATAACGTCCCACTGCTGAGCGGCCTCCATTCACAAATGAGGGTAAAGATCATTATAAATAAAGTGTATATTTAATACTAATATAATAAAACGGAACAGTTTTTTTATCGGATTTTTGAGTCGGATTTGAAAAATTCTTTCACTAATGGTAAGCTACATTATCCCAGAATATTATTTACTTTTTATTTTAGGAACGCGGGTGAAACCGCGTGGAACAGCTAGTCAATTTATGTGCCGGAAGGTAGTGCAGCCAAGAAAGGAACGGACTAATAAGTGCAACAACTTCCCGAACGGACCAGCGAGTGCGTGGGGTGACATACTTTAAACTTGGAACCGTGGAAGCTACCCGCATTCTCCATAATTGCGTTTTTATCATGAGTATATTCCCAACATTGTTATCCTCACATAAATTCAAATTCCTTTTCCGGTCCCTATGCCGTATCAATAGATCTTACAACCAATCGCGAAAAAGTACCTTCACGCTCACGGACCTAAAACGTGACACGATTTTCTTAGAGATAATTTGTGTAAGGTTGTTTCAAAGGGAGTATTCAGAATGTAAAAATATACGACTATTTTCGAGCAACAAGTACAGACATGTTAAAATATTTTAAATAGTGGGTAACATATGGTTATACCTAATTATAAACGTAGAGTTAATAATTTTTCTCATCTGATTTATCTCAAATTATATTCTAAAATTGAATTTAAAAGTTTACTTTATTTTACTTATGTGGCGAGAATGCATATAGCACAGCGGGAGGCTTTTTAATATTCAAAACAAATAGAAATTACTTTGAAAATTTTACAGTGAAAGTATTAAGGGAGTTTAGTGCTACGTTACTACGTGTAACCGGTGCGGTGGCGTCCCCGTCAGCATGAAAAGAACTTTTATTATAAACTTGACATTATTGCGTACCTACTTTAAGTCGCGGTTCGTATATCAATATATCGTCTAAGAACTAGTGTGTGAAGGAATTGCTAAGTAAGATTTTAATACAGGTAGCTAAAACTAAAATACCATGTTTCAGTGCTAATAGGCTGATTTCTTTTCGTTGAAACCAAATAATTCAGGTTATACGATATATCATATGTTTGTTAAACCAGGCTGAGATGTAAAATAATAGGAAGTGCAGGAGTGCGATGAACCGGTAACTTCGCATAAATCAAACGGATTTGAATGCAAACCGAGGTGTTGTGCCGCTCTGTTATCGGTGTAGTGACCATTAAAATCTTTGTTGCTTTTTGCGTAATCCTCCATTTTGCTCCGCCTGATTGTCGCTGTGATTTTTTTGCTCCAAAAAGTATCGGCTACGAATTCGTAGCAGGTAATAAATTTATGAGTTAGAGTGAACTCATTTACGTAAATAAAAAAGAGCATTGTCGATATCTACGTCCTTAATAATTTTATTAAGTATTTTTATTTTTGATCTTCTGCCATATCCTATTTGTTCCGCATAATTTATCATACGGAAAACTCACGGCAATTTTATCGAATTATGAAACGCCAGCTTGTATATTGTTAATAATATTCAAAGAACAGAGGAACAATTGGAAACAAGAAATTATGGGTATCAACACCAACTAAACAGAAATTGTATAAACAATGGAATCATACTTTTTTATTTGAATCCATTTACATGAAAGAGAAAACAATAACCGACAAAATTCACGTTCGCCGATCTCATGGCAAGTCAAAACGGTTAGGCATGCCGTTAGAAATTTTCCGGGTTCTTTAACGGGATTCATTCATAACTCACGGTCGAGTGGAGCCTTCGAATATTTCAAGCTGTAGAAGCCCCACCCCTATAAATTCCGCGCGTCGGGTTGCCAAATTAGGCGCGAGGAACGTAGACTTATTCCCCCCCATTACCCCGGCCAGGCAACACTGAGTGAGACTTTAAGGAAACTTTCCACGTGCTGTCGCAGGTGCCATAGTAATAAATAATAACTCCCTCGTGCGTCGAACCTTTCAAAGTTTCGATGAAATCTTGTAAATTGGAACATTGAAATGGGAACTTATCGAACTCTGCATTCAAAGAAACGGTATATCAATTTTTATTAAGCTTTCTCAGACTTCTATTGGTAAGAAAGACTTCTAAAGTTTAATTTGGTCCCGCCAGCACATTTATTTTACGGTAATAGAATACGCAGTGCATTATTTAATCCTACCACTACGCATTCAATCTTCCGTATCTCGAAAGCAATTACAAGGGTCACATACTGGATCGACGCAAAATACATTTACACTAACAATTGAATCAACTTCCACTCAATTTACTTTATGTGTAACCCATTATTATAATTGTTAATGTTTCAAACTTGGGAACCGGTTTCAAAACGGACTGACATGACTGAAAGTGAACCGACGCGAATTGAGGGATCATATTCAATTTTATTCTTTTAGTTTTGGCACTCTGTAGTATGAGAACGCTTTGCTAAATGATTGATGGTTCTTACCTAGTGTCAGTAAGTTGGACAGGTAGCTCATCAAATTGTTTCACTTGGGGTTTCACAAATAAAACAGATGTTTATGCTATATGAATATCTTTGGGTATTTATTATAAGGTTATTTGTATAAAAAATAAAACATTTATAAACACATGGAAACGGCTCTCTATAACTATAAATGAAAAGCACGTGAGGTAGATTATGGAACATTATAAACTGTTTCACAGCTCTTGTAGGATCCTACGCAAATGAAACCGCAAGGCTCGTACTCACGAGTTTAAAACCTGACGAAATGAGAAAAGAATAGCAATACACCGGATGAAATTGAAATTGAAGCCAATATCAATATTTGGCTTCCAAATCGTTATCGAGAAAAATCGAGATAACAGCAACCAAGCGGCACCACAATGACCGGTAATTTAGCGAGTGTTATTACGATGGTCGACCGTTTGGCGAATTTAATTTTATATCGGATGAGTCCCCCTGTCCGGTAATAATTCATGAAAACCTCGTCGCCGCCCGCCAGTACTGCGTATCGGGTGAGCTTTAAAAATATGCTTGTGGATTCCATACGGTTAATGCATGCACGCCTAATGGAATAGCATGACGTGAAAATCTTTATTGCAAATGACTAAATTAAGCATTACTCTAATAACATATCAAACGAGCAGCTGAGTTAGGCATTATTTTTACCTAATCGGATAGGTTCTTAGATTTAAGTAAGTATTATATAGGTACGATATGTTTTGTTAATTTTAACATTAAAATATTGTCTTTTACTATAATAATAACAACACATAAGATATAAAATTCAATTAAATTTAAGTAGTGAATAAAGGGAAACTTCTGAAAGACAACCAAACTTGTAAAAATACTTGCACAGCTTACCCAAGTAACATAATACCAGCATTGAAGTTTAGGTCTTGCGGTTTCAGTAAAGTTGTACAAGTGTTTACGTAAACAAACTGAAGGAAACCCTTCATATAGCTACTTGAGGGCACATTATACATTCATCAAGGTAACAAATACTAAGGAGCTAGCAACAGGACGAATGTTAAACTTTACATTTGTAGTTGGAAACGAAACTGAGCGATAGAATTAATTCAATCGGCACAACTTTGTATTCAACCCCAAACACAATTGTTCCAATTCATGTTACTAAAATAAGAGAAGCCTCAAAGGGTTTAGCCAACGATCCCAACAATGATTGATGGAATCGTTTGATTACAACGAAGCTATTTATATTAATTTGATCGTTGTACCGGGACATGGTCTGTTTTATGACAATATTGCAGCATATTACAATTTATTTTTCCGTTTGTAATAACCAGTTTTATGGCATGGAGTATTTCATTTTCTATTTTGTGATATATTCTGAAGTATAAAAATGTTACTGAATAGATATTATAATAATGACAAATGAATTTAAATGCTTTACTGAAAAACACATTTATAATAATTCGTCTGAATTAAATTAAAGGAGCAAAAATGCTACACATTATTAACTTTTATGTTAGAATTATTCCATGATTTTATTTTACCATGTACCTAAATATCATTAAAATCAAAACCACGCATTTAAACGAACGAATGCGTTGTAGGCCAATCAAATTAGTTTTTTTTTAAGAATTAATTTAATACCTTCACTTGGCAATAAAAGTTTTTGTTGTGTAGCTGGAAAACGGTACGTCTGACGAAAAATGTAACTCCATTCAATATTAAAGAGGGTTAAATTCTGTGTCGAATGAACATCTAAAACTTCAAATTCACATCTCAAGGAGGACTCATTGGCCTTAGGTGAATATAGGGCCAGGAATAGTTGACCTGAAAAAATGAGGTCCTCAGGATCAGCATCTGCATGATGAGAAACCTTGATAGTCTTCTGTAAAACCGTATTCTTTTCAAGGAGCTTGAAAAACTTCAACTTCCCTTGGCGATAGAATGCAGAGGTTATATCACACCCACTTATTGCATGTAGGAACAAAAGGTTCTGTTTGACAGCAGAATATAAGTTGAAGTACCTGGGAGAGTAACGTGTTCTGTGAGGCCTTTCCAGGTTTCATGACGTAAGCAGTTGCAGTTTTGTTTGCAATTAAATGAGAAATTTGCCTTTGATTTCGGCAGTACCACTGAATCGAATTTGAAGTTTTAGATGCTCTTTCGACGCAAAATGTAACCCACTTTTATATTGAATGGTATGATATTGTCTGTCGGACGTACCGTTTTCGAGCTACAAGCCAAAACTAAAAAAAGAGCAAAAACTTGGCTCCCAAAAGTTATGTACCTCCTGGGATTGCGCAAACTTGGATTACACGCATTTAGGACCAATCGAAGGTATAAACACGATTTCCAGCTTACTTACTGGAAATTAATTCGTGCAACCGCTTTTTATGGATCTAATTTGATTGGCCTATTGGTATCTACTTAGTATTTACTCCACAGTAGAAAATAATATACCGAAACAAACTTGCAAATTCAACATTGAGTCATATCTTGTCCAATTAACGTCTATTTGTTTAACATTTCCCTGCATCTCGGGAGCAGTATAATAAGCGCGTAATAAAACGGTCACAACAATGCGGATCACGTCACAACGGAATTATCTCGCAGCGCCGGCGACTATCAATTACACTGACAGCGTGCACGTGGAAAAAGGGCGGAAGGTACTCCAGGTTTTTATCTATAAAAAAGCTATTTTTGCAAATACAAACCTTACGCGTCTGAATTTTAAATCGAGTTTTATTTGGAGCGTCTAAGAGCGGAGAGCAGTTATCGTAAGATCAATTAGGCGTAAAGGAGCATTTCGACGAGAATCGTTTCATTCTCTGCTTAAGGACTCAACGGAACTAACTTGACTATGTCGAGGATATCATTTGTGGTTATTGCTGGTATTTTTAGCTTACTCGTTTCGTTTTCGTACAGAGCTGATATTGAAAACTTGGCAGTATAGTGGCCTGGCCAGTTTCCTGTAACACCATTATGAAAGTAGAGCGTCAGTTCAACGTGCTCTTTGAAATACGGTATGAGCCGAACGATAAAGTTCGCCCACCTAAACTCTAGCCTACTTGACAAAATAAAAAGACTATCTTTGGTATATACTACAGTAAACTATAGCTTCTCTTAACTTTAGTTGCATACATTACATGTTGTTTTACTCATCTTGTATTTTTACATACTTGCGAATGAAATACAAAAGTATTCTTACGAACTTGCAAATGTTTTATACATACGTAGATAATTATCTTATAGAAATAAATATAGTATAGCACAAAAATATAACGAGTCTTAGGAGTTGTTCTAGAGGATGAATAACAATTTTCTTTGATCATCACAAGCCGAGGTCGCATGACGGCGTAATTTTCCTACCATTGAGCTGATCAACCGTGATAAACGAGGACCTCCGTATCGTATTCGCTTTCAATCAATGTTCGGATTCCAATTGCCGGATTTTGAAGTCGAATGCGGTGACATTTCTGAGAGGCACCCACTTCACCACAGGGTAGCCAATAAACCAGGGACAGCCGTATGGGCTCGGGACGGAACGAAATTATCTCGTAAAGACGATGTAGATCAATTAAACTGGGGTGCAGGGAACCACGGTTAACCATGAAATAGGTGGAGATTTATATGGGTCATATTACAGTTTATTGCTTGCTAGCATTGAAAGGGTAGACATCTTGCTGAGTTTCTAGACTATGATTAACTTTTATTAGCTTGCATATTTAACACTAACTTTCGCCCCGTGGTTTTACATGCATTTTCAAGGGTACTAATGTTTACCAGGATTCAATCAATCCTTTCGGGTATTTTAGAATGAATGAGTGACAAAAATACATTAAAATCATAAAGAATAAGCTTTGTAGAATCAAATATATAAGCATGATTACTCCTACGTATTTGTTTTCAAATATTCGATATGGTTTCACCACAGCCAACACAAACGAAAGCTGATTTTAATCATTATGACAGAAACTGGTGGTAATACCCCTATTTCTTAGAATTAGGGACGATAAATAATGTTATCGTTTCATTAGTTAAACGCACATTGCCCACAAAAGGACTGATTCAATAACACTGGTAATTGTTAATGATAGGATTATCCGTAATTTGCCAATTAAATTAACCACCCGACTGAAATTGTTCGATATTATAGCGAAATTACCTACCGATTTCTGTGAGCGAAATTAATTAATAAAACGCTACATAGAGTTTCAGTAAATATTTTGGATTTTGAGCCGACTCATTTTAAAGCACATTTTATTAGCTCCAAGAACGTTTTTTTTTTCTGACTTATCATTATATAAAGTTATCTTCTAACTATAATTCAATCAAATACGTGGAAAAAGGTAGGACTTAACTGACATATTTTTTTTATCAAATGTCAAAACTTTTGGTTATGTGGAGTTTCATATGAAATAGTAAGTTGTAAAGTCAGTCATAATTGTAAAGTGTCAAATGATTTTTAAGATTGGTAACTAACTCTCAAAATTATTTGTGTGATAACTCTGTATACATACAGGTAATTATCCTATTGAATTCGAATTCAACTGCAATATTTTGCTGCCTAGCCAACTAACTAACTAACAATGGTATCGAATAACAAGCGTTTGGTGAAACAAAATGTGTTTTATTCATTTTTACCTACCTGGCGCTAACAATTTTGCTAGTAAATTACTGAAATCTCAACTTCGGTTCCTATAAATTATAAGCTCCAATTCAATTTCAGAAACACATTATGTTACATGTCACATACGAGTTGATATAGAAACAGGCATTCGGAAATTTCTCACGGATTCTGAATCGATTGAAACCTGTATTAGACATCGTGTGCTAAAAGGCAATGGGTCCTTCCTTATGTATCATTTCCTTAATGCTCTAGTAGAGTAGATTATAACGTTAACTTTTTAGATTACTAACTACGTCTAGTAGTAACTTTGTGAACGATGTTGAAAACGAAAACTTATATGTATTTTGAAACTTAATAAGTCTTTATTATGTTCTGTACAGGTATAAGCAGGTTATAGATTTTATCAAGAACGCCATTAAGGAAAATGAATGTTAAGAAAAAATGCGAGTTATTAAAAAAGCTTTCAATAGCGTGTATGAAAGTAACCTGTTTTAATTAATATAAAATTTTTAGTCTTGCGTCTAGTAAAATTAAATTCTTATTACCACTGGCTGAGTGTCGAGCGAGGCAAACGCGGATTAAATCGAAAGCGGCGCCATTACGATACCTACGGAGCAGACCCCACGGTGCCATTAAGAATTCAGCAAACGAATTTGGGACATCGAATCGACAAAATTGAGCCCGCCTCATCTTTTCTTCCGTTGCCGTCTCGCGTTTTGGACCCTCAAAGACAGATATTTTAATAATTCCCTCGGCTCTAGGGAGGACCACTGTTTTGATCTGACACGCAGAATTCACTTTTTAGGGTACCGTATTGGAACTTCCGGAATGTTTTGTTGTTGTTGTTGTTGTAATAATACAAACAGTATTTCTAATTTTAAGTTATACCTACTGGAGGCTAAAATGCGAGATAGTCGGTCAATGCAATATTTTCCCAATCACAATTATAGGGGTTAATTTTGACAATCCTTATTATGTTAATTTAATTATCCGTTTTAAACAATATTTACAAAAAGATTCGTATTACAATTCCTATTCACAAAAAAATATTCTTTATAATTGTATTTCCCCCTTTTAGGAGTTCAATTCCAGAAAATCTTTCATTATAGTAACTTAAACTAACTTAAATTTTAATTTTATAGGCATTAAACTTCTTGATATTTCGCTTTTATTTAGAGATGCAGAAACACAGATCAGACGGATCAGAATCCAATTTTCTTGTTTAACACGTAACAAACATAGAATATTCTTTCATTCGGCACTGGCACATAACTTTGTGAATACATCGCGGAATAATACAGAAATCTTTTATGAATGAGATGTTTTTTGGAGGGCGCTCCGAAGGGCCGGCCATTAAATATATGCGAAGTATCTTCGAATCTCACTCTACTAACGGGGACTCATCATAAGTTATGTTACATTATAACCTGAAAATAAAATCCCATATTATTAATAAATAAATTATATCACACTGCATTGCCGTGCGAATAGGCAGTAATTAATAGACTAGGAACGTCTTGATCCTTGATGCTTCATTGACCCCTGCATAGCACGTCGACTACCTTACATGATGGGGTCAAGTGTCTTAATTATATGCTACGGTTGGATGACAAGAACTACTGCATATATCGCATTCATAAGCCATTATAACTATACAGTGCCGAAAATGTTTGATGTGGTATTAGATTACTAGATAGCAGAGATCTACTCTTTTCTCTTCTAGCCTTAGCGACCGTTTTAGTAAATTAATTGCCATTAATTATTTCTAATTGTAGGTGTTCCAATAAAAGTATATGCAAAAAAAGACAAACCTTACCGAAGTTGGACAAGCGCAATCCAACATTTAGTCTCATAGTCGCTCCTTTAAAATGGCCTGTACCATTACGAGGAATACGTAACTTGTTGCAATCAGATTCAGATTGAAACAACCTCTTAATCGGTAGAAATATTACAAAATCAAAAATGGTTCCATTTTCAATAAAGCACTGTTTGTTACCAGAACGTAAAAAAGGTTCGAAAATGATTGAACATAATCGCCCCGTGAATGAAACCTTTGTGTACGCAATATAATTTGTTTGCAATAAACAACATTAGAATAGAAGTATACCTAATACTGCAAAACTAATATTCCCGTTGCCTAAAGATATATATTCCGTTGTGTTTAAGAGGCCAGAAAATGGCAGCGTATTTTCACCTCGACTCGGCACACAAAGGATGTTTGCAAATCTCTCACGGTAAACACTAAGTGATCGGATCAATGTAACCGGGTTTTTAAAGCTCGCCGAGATCGTGCGACACAATATGAGCTTGGATGAGGATTACAAACGCGTTATTGATAAATAGAATACTTTTTATGAGGCAGAAAAAGTAAATTCGGTCATATCGTACGGTTCCGGACGGGGAGGAAACAATTTCAAGCCTAGCATATTACGAATATACAAAACTTCGTTGTCTGAGTTGTTATATTATTTGATCAGTCACTTTTATTACTTGATAAAAGATAGATATAAGTTGATTTTAATGTCTTCGTAATGGTTAGGATATTTTAAAATATAAACATAGCTGGTTTCATTGTTCTTTCGGATATAAATTCACTCCTTCTCCTCCACAAAAGCATGATATCTCGAGGCCCAAAGTTATTTTACAACAACAATGGGAAAATTGACAGCAAAAAACGACCTACATGATGCGGTGTCAACAATGATAATATATATCGTGGTATCAGGGTGTCTCCATCGCTATTGTTGTCCCTAAACGCGGCCATGATCCCGGGATCGCCAGCCCCGGACTCGTTTGTCCCGGGATATCCTTCGGCAAACACCGACGAAACCCGAGATTCACTAGACCTTTACACAAGTACTTCGTTGAGTCGCTCGAACATATAGAAATATAAATAAACGCTTCGCTTCCACAGTATGTAATATGTGTGCTACATTATCAGATACATACAGATTTTTTCGGTAATACAAAGAAGAAGAGAACTTTAACTGAAAGGTTTTTGAAACTCAAAACATTATCAAATTAGCCAACTCAATTTATATAAATGTAATACTTTATAGTTCCAATTGAAAAAGAAAAGTAAATTGTTTGATATTTGGGAGATTGGTATTCCAATAAAGTCTATGACTGTTTATAAGAAAACAATGTATTATTTCAAGATGAAAACTCACTTTATTCTATATTTTGCACAGCAGACAAAATATCACGCGCACATAAATCGACATATCGGAAGCAAGAGAACGAGTGTTGCCAGTCACAATTTGATCATAGATTTTTGCAGTAAAATGTTGCTATTTAATTCTATATTAAACATTCTCGCCTCTCTCAGCAAGTAGAAAGTTATGCAGATTTACAATTATCAAAACTTATTTTCATTAGTGAATCTAATTTTATACAATGTAAAAAATTTTTTAATTATCTGGCAACAAAATTAACTTATTTATGGGTCTTACATATTCTCCATTTGATGTTTTTACAATTACAGATCTTACCAAATTATCTTTAGCATTTTTATTTACTTTTACAATTCTTCCTAGCGGCCAACAAGCAGGTGGTGTACTTTCGCTTTTAATTAATACAATATCTCCAATTTTCAAATTAGATTGAGCTTGTAGCCACTTGCTTCTTGGTTGCAATTCCGAAACATAGTTATTATAAAACTGTGACCAAAACTTTTGATTAATTTGAGTTATTCTTTTATACATAGTTAATCTATTCTCTGATATATTTATTATGTTGGGTTCTGGTACAACTGTGGTAGAGGAACCAATTAAAAAATGTGCTGGTGTTAAACATACAATATCATTATCTGGCACATCTCTCAAAGGACATAGTGGTCTAGAGTTAAGTACACTCTCTATTTGTACTAAGATAGTATACAATGATTCATATGTCAATTTAACATTACCTAAATGTCTTTTAAGAAGAGCTTTCACAGATTTAATACCTGCTTCATACAATCCGCCCATATGACTGGCTAATGGTACAGTAAATTTCCATTGAATGAAGTTCAAATTACAGTAATCTACTAGCTGACTGTATGAATTATCATTTTTAAACATTTTATATAAATCATTCAAATCGTTATTAGCTCCTTTGAAATTAGTAGCATTATCAGAGTATAAACATTGACAAATACCTCTTCTACTTATTAAACGTTTTAAAGCACTAATGAAAGCTTGAGAAGTCATTTCTGTGACAAGTTCGAGATGTAATGCCTTAGTAGACAAGCAAACAAACAGACATATGTAACCCTTTACATATCTGCAGTTCCTACCCATTGAGTTACGAATATAAATTGCACCACTGAAGTCTACTCCAACATGAGCGAATGGGCGTGTTAATGACACTCTAGGAGCCGGTAGGTCAGCCATTTGCTGCTCACAGGCTTGAGCATTATATCTTAAACAGCGAACACATCTGTGAATAATTTTCTTCACCTCATTGCGACCATTAATGGGCCAATATTTTTGCCTAATATTACTAAGTGTGTTTTGTATACCCGTATGTAACAGACGCAGATGATAGTCTTGTACAATTAAAGATGTGATGTGTTCCTTTTGTGGTAATATTATTGGATGACTTTGATCATAAGATAATAAGATAGAATTTTGAATACGACCTCCCATTCTAATAATATTAAAATCATCAATAAAGGGGTTAAGTTTTCTTAATGGACTTGTTTTAAAAGTATAATTTCTATTTCTTTGTGATGTATTTCCTAACTGTAAATCATGAAGTTCCTGAATCTCTTTGGAAAAATGTTTAACTTGCACTGTTCTTATAATAAAATTATGAGCTTGTTTTATTTCTAACAAAGTAAGATGAGCAAACTGTTTGTTTGTAGTTCTAGTGTTATTTATAAATCTTAAAATATAAGCAATTACTCGAGTCAAATTATTGAAGTTTGAAAACTTCTGAAACATATCATAAAACTCAGAATGAAATTCTAGCACTTTAGTATGTGTATGTACTGAAACTAATTCAATTTGTTTTTCAGCTTCACTTATTTCTGTATTAGATGAAATAGGCCAAGTGATAACATCTTGTAAAAGCCACTGTGGGCCACTCCACCAAAGTTGGAGTGACAACAGCTGTTGAGGAGGGACACCCCGTGTGAGCAAGTCCGCAGGATTAGTTTTAGTGTTCACATAATTCCACATTTCACTTTTTGTTAACTCTATAACTTCCATGAGACGGTGTGAAACATAAGCATGCAATTTTCTGTAAGGATCTTTGATCCAGTGTAAAACAATTAAAGAATCGGTGAAAAGATATATGCTGTTGATATTAAATTTACCTTTAAGTGCTTGTAAGAATTTAGTAACTATTTGAGCTAGTAAAAGCGCTCCACATAACTCTAAACGTGGCAGAGACTGTACTTTAATCGGTGAAACTTTGGTTTTAGCCATTACTAGTGCACAGCTAGATTGCTTATTAGGATAAGTACCTTTTAAATAAAGACAAGCACCATATGCTTTCTGTGAAGCATCACAAAAACCTACTAAAGTTATCTCAAATGGAATATCTGTGAAATAATATCTAGGTATTTTTATGTTCTGAAGATGACTAATATTTTGATAAAAGTCTAACCATGCAGTTATTAAATTTTCAGGTAAAATACTATCCCATTCTATTTTTGCTTTCCATATTTCTTGCATTAAAATCTTAGCCGTTATAATTACAGGTGCTAATATACCAAGTGGGTCATAACATTGTGCAATCACAGATAATACATTCCGTTTTGTATTATTGGATTTTAATTCTTGAAGTTTTGGAACGTCAACACTAAATAAATCACTATGTGTTAGCCATAGTATTCCTAATGTTTTTATTGTAGCACTGTCTGTAAAATAATAAACGCTATTTTCTAGTTGTTGTGAATTGTTATCTGATTGTGAATGAACAAAGTTTGATTGAGAAGTTTGCTTATGTTCATGTGAAACATGTTGTAATATTTTAGGTTCATTTGTTGTCCATTTATGTAATATAAAGTTACCTTTTGCTAATAGTTGTACAAGTTGTTTACTTATATGCTGAGCTGATTTGATACTATCTGAGCCTGACAAAAAATCGTCCATGAAACATTCTGACTGAACTATACTAGCTGCTTCAGGAAATTCTTTTTCATGTTGTTTTGCTAATAGTTTTAATGTACGACAAGCAAGATAAGGTGCACACTTAGTGCCATAAGTAACCGTGTTCAGTTGCAGACATTGTAGTGGTTCTGACTTTGAATCTCTCCATAATACACGCAATAATGGTCTCTGTTCTTCCTTGACAAATATAGTACGAAACATTTTTATTATGTCACAAGAAAAAGCGTATTTATACATTCTAAATCTAAGCAAAATGTCTAGTACGTCATTGTAGATGTTTGGGCCTTCATACAACAAATCATTTAGTGAGACACCTGATGAAGTTTTAGAGCTTGCATTGAAAACTGTTCTTAATTTTGTTGTACGACTGTCTGGTTTCAATACACCTATGTGTGGAAGATAACAGTGTAACTGATTATGTTGTTGTTGAAAGTTTGGAATGAATTCAGCATGACCTAATTGAACAAATTCATAAATAAATTTTTTATATTGTGTGTACAGAATAGGGTCTCTTTTGAATTTTAATTCTAAGTTAAGTAAATATCTATATGCTATATTAAATGAGTTTCCTAATGTATTTAACCTTTCCTTTTGCATAGGCATTTCAACTGTATAATTACCTGACAAATCCTGCACCGTAGTGTCAGTGAAAAGTTGTTCACAATATATTTGATCTGGTGTTAGTATGGTTTTTTGGTTGACTTCCTCCTGGTACCAAAACTTAGTTAATAAATCATCTGTATTCTGTTGACTTGTCAAGTGTAAACTTATATGGGGTTTTGAGGGTAAAAGGTGTGTATCCAATACAAGTTCACCAGAGACAATCCATCCAAATACTGTCTCAATTAGTAGAGGTTGTTTAGGGCCTATACTAATTCTATTGGATAAAAGTAGTGAATAAAATAATTGAGTTCCTATTAACATGTCTATACCACTAGGGATGTAAAAATTAGGATCTGCCAATTCTTTCATAAGTTTTTTAGGTATCTGTATTTTATTTATATCAATGTAATTATGTGGCAGTGGAACTGTAATATTGTCCATTACTATACATTTAATGTTCTCATTAAACTCAGTTAACCGTGAGGATATATTTGTATTTATGCACAGATGGGTTTGCTTACCAACATTTCCTATTCCTTGTATTATATGGTTGTTGTAGTAAAACTTACAATTTAATAACGTAGCAAGCCTGTGTGTAACAATATTGACTTCACTACCGGAGTCCAAGAGAGCTCGTGCATTGTGCCATCGTCCTGTTGCATCTTGTACCTTAATTATAGCTGTGGAAAGTAAGATTTGCTTGGTATCAGTATTTGATAAACAAACAATTGAAGGATTTATGTATTTTTGTACTTGTTGTGTAGTATCAGAGTTCTGTGTAGTGTGTGTATGTTGTGTATGTTTTCCTGTTGGATATGAGTGTGAAGTAGTATGCATATTATTCTGTATAACTGGTGTGTGAATGTTATCAGATGTAGGAGTACCTAGTGACATTGTTTGTTGTGGTTTACTATAGTATGGGTTGTGAGTGTATTGTTGTGATTGATTGTATTCTTGTGGTAGTTGTGGTTGATTGCAACCTAGTGATTGAGCGTAATCTTGTGAATGAGCATAATCTTGTGATTGAATGTTATGTTGTGATTGAGCGTTATGTTGTGATTGAGCGTTATGTTGTGATTGAGCGGACTGTATGTGTGACATATTTGCAACATTTGATGTATTTACCTTCCGGTTGATATTATTAATGTGTATTAAGCTGTGATGTTTCCCATGACATACACTGCATGTTCGTTTGGAGCATTTATGGTTAGTACTATAAGTCTGTAAACAATTATAACATAAATGATTAGATTTTATGTAGTCTATTCGTTTGTCTACTGGCAGTTCAAGAAAATTAGGACAGTTATTTATGTAATGTTGACCTTGACACATGTTACATTTTATATTATAGGTTTTATTTTCAATTGACACATTTGACACCTTAGATTGAGTTCTATTGTACTGAATATTTTTATCTGAATTTTTTTCATTAATTAACTCAAATGCTGTGACTCTAAGTGTAAGAAATTCTAATAACTCTTTCATTGTGGGTATAGAGGTTTCTTTTCTATTTAATTCCCAAGATGCTCTGAGAGAATTATCAAGTTTTTGCACTATTATGTATACTAAAAGAACATCCCACTCTTTTACAGGTAAATCTAATGATGAAAGAGAGTCTAAGCTTTGTTGTAGCACTGTATAAAACGATTTTACATTTAATTTATTGACCATAGGATAATTCATAAAGTTTTTCATATGATAGTTTACTACTATTGTTTGATTTTCATACCTTTTTTTCAGAATATCCATTGCCTTAGTATAGTTTTCTTCTTTTACAAGTAAAGAACCAATCAAAGCTGCTGCTTCCCCTCGGAGAGCTGATTTTAGATACTGTAGACGCTGAAGTGGTGATACCTGCGAGCAGTTCATCGCAGAATCGAACAGGTTTTTAAAGTTGGGCCATTCTTGGATGTCTCCGCTGAAGTGAGGAATTTCTAGTTTAGGGAGATGAATTCTTGGTTTATGTGCCAGTTGCACTGTTCCATCACTCTTCATAGATTGTACGTCCTCCCCATCCCGCAAGCGAGTCATTGTTGCTTTCACTTTGAAGTATTTTGATTCAATTTCTGCTCTTTCCGCTTCATGCGTGGCTTCCTTTTCAGGTGATGGTTGTAGATCCTCCATACGTGTTTGGATGTCATCAAATTTGTCAAACAATTTAGTTATCTCCTCCTCTCTCACCTTCAATTCTGCTATATCCACGTCTCCATCCTTCTGGACCGATGCGACGTAGTTGATAATACGTGTAATTTTGCCCTTTATTACAGCTCGAGCGTTTTGTAAACGTTTTTCTTCCTCTGAACTTGCCATTTTGATCGAGCACGAAATTGTTTATTTGCGTTTTTGAAATTATGTTGCTGTATTTGTAAATGAAAACGATGTTCCTTGCGTAAATATGTGCTGCAATGAATATGAAATGTAATATTTGGTTAATTGTTATGTATGTCCACGATGTATTCCGATTTTGTTTTTCGATTGTCGTGCGCACCGACACCGTGCCGGCCGGGCAACCGCTGATTGTTTTTTCCGCCGATTGGACCACTTTTATGTTTGATATTTGGGAGATTGGTATTCCAATAAAGTCTATGACTGTTTATAAGAAAACAATGTATTATTTCAAGATGAAAACTCACTTTATTCTATATTTTGCACAGCAGACAAAATATCACGCGCACATAAATCGACATATCGGAAGCAAGAGAACGAGTGTTGCCAGTCACAATTTGATCATAGATTTTTGCAGTAAAATGTTGCTATTTAATTCTATATTAAACATAAATAGAATAGCTGAACTACTTGTTCAACAAAACTGGCGTCTCAGATACACCGATCAAAGATCACGTAGATTCTTCAAGGAGTATAAAAAGACGAAAGAGCCAACTTTGCACGGAAACATCCAATAAAACGAAGTATGCTGTAGTATGCCAAGCCGTGCCGGTTGCACGTAAAAAAGTTTGGCCGCGCACGATTTGCTGGGCCATCGGTCGGCCAACTTGCACGACGTGTCGGGTATCGGCACAACTTCGATATTAGTTGGCGCGTGATCGATTTAGCGAGCCAGTTTGACAGTTCCGATGGTGACAGATGACGCCCGACGCCATATCGTTGGGGTGATTTGTCTTCAACTTTGGCTAAAGACAGTTGTTTTCAGTGCCGTGTGTTCAGACACTGCCAAGGACTCGCTAGCTCAGAATTTCATTGAAACTCGATCCAGCGGATATAAAGCATCTATTTACCATCCTGTTAGTGGAATGTTATCAAATGTAACACTGACGAACATTCTGTTTAAAATACCGAACTGAATAATATTTTGTACGTCAAATTTTTCTTCCACTCTCAAAAATTTTCTTTACTATCTAAATATATAATAAACCTTATGA
This sequence comes from Polyploca ridens, assembly GCA_951394255.1. Classification (NCBI taxonomy): domain Eukaryota; kingdom Metazoa; phylum Arthropoda; class Insecta; order Lepidoptera; family Drepanidae; genus Polyploca; species Polyploca ridens. The sequence continues at coordinate 9,225,229 of OX596254.1, read as the reverse complement.
CATTGTAATAAGATTTACAGCAACCTGGCAGCGAAAAGCTTTTCTCACCAGTTTGACTGTACAGGAAAGTGTTTAATGCTTTTACTGTCATTCCAGTGATTAATTTGTGTCGAGTCTGTCGTGCTAATGGGCTAAAATAATTTAGTGGGTGGTTGTGATAATTTATTGTTAAGTTTTACTGTTGAGGTCTGGTAAACGATTTATATTTAACCTACGTGGCACCCTTTTCGTAATTTTTATACTTGTAATGTTAACAACTAATTAGTAGAGTTGTTTGATTGCATTATCAATTAGTATGTTTATGCACACTGCTGATTACAATATGTTGACTTAGGGAACCATTGTAATACTCAACACAAGACAATACAACACGTATTGTGAACTAATAATAATTATGTATTCAACCGTGTGTAATCAATGGGCCTGTAAGCTATAAATAAATGAATTGTTTCGTAATTTCCCATCGTAAGCCATTCACTAAATAGCTATTGTTTGTATGTATTGTGTATTGTGAACACATCGCATCTCAATTATGTAGCATTGATTCTTGTGATAAAGGAGATATATACCCACCGATATTTTTTTAGGGTTCCGTATCCAAAGGGTGCCAAACGGGACCCTATTACTAAGCCTCCGCTGTCCGTCCGTCCGTCTGTCTGTCTGTCAGTGGGCTGTATTTCATGAACCGTAATAGGTAGACACTAGATAGCTGAACAAACAAACAACAAATAATAAAAAAGAAATAATCTTAAAAATTTAAGGGGGGCCCATACTAAAAAATAATGTTTTTTTGGCTTCTTTTCATAGAAAAGTTGAGTTAGTTAATATTGTATGGAACTCTCCGTGTGCAAATCTACATCACAATTAACCGGTTTTTTAATTTTTATATCTGTTTTTTTATATAAACCCACACAAGCTCCTAAATGGCAGTCGGTAAGCAATCAACAAAGTTGCATAAAAGGGTTGAGCAAAGGGAAGCAGCCTGATTCCACCCAACCCCGTTCGTAATTAAAGTCTGACTGAACGGATAAAGAACAAACTTGGGCGCGCGTCAGCGTCACGCAACAACCAACTTAGAAGTGAAAAGCTGCCAGAAATACGATGTAACTTGTCTGATTTCAGTTAAACTTGCCTCAATCGACCGCCATGCGCCATTCCATCAAGTTTCCACACAACAAGATCGGAGGGAGAGCAACAATGATCCGCGAAACAAAAGGCCTCTTCAAAATACTTGGGTATTACACTAGTGGCCAGATTAACCTTCGCACATTTTAATGTGAAAATTTAATTATAAGGGTGTATTTTATTTACCGCAACATATTGAATGAAAAATAGATATGGTAATGGTACTGGTAATAAAAATATCGAGGAATTGAATTCCAACCCATCTTCATATTTAAATTCCAATAAGTCACGCAAAATAAACTAAAGCATTTACGTGAAGCGTAAACTTATTTACGATGAAATTTATTTGGTCTCAAGTGTAGACGTAAGCTTGAGTGTTGTCATCATTTGAGATTAGTTTCGTATAAAGCAGCCGCTATTAAAAGAGCATTAAGTTTAATTTTAATAGCATTCAAGGAACGTCAACCGAAAAGCCTTTGGAACGTAAAGTTTTTTAATTCAGAAATACGCTATACTTTGGTATTATAAAAATTATATACGTAGAAAATAGAAATCTTTTAGGGGTTAATGAACATGTCTGTTATTGGTTGTAATTTAAAAAGCAGTTCATGTAACATATCAGTTAGTCTGGTTTCCACATTACATATACAGCTTTGTTTGAGTTCAAATTGCCACGTACAGAACAATCCAAGGAGATATATTCTATCTCATAAAATAAAACACACTGATAAATTGTTCGGAAATATATTGCGTTATCAGCGTGTCACTCACTAATTGCCGTTAACAATTGGGATAATGATATGTGATTTATCTGATTACTGTTATAAATACTGTTGTTTTCCAGTTGTTTATATACACACCGGCACAATTAGCGGAACACAAAAAAAGCAGGATTTTAAAATCTTTTACTTGAGGAACTGGCCAGTTATGATATTTTTTTAATTTATCGTCAAATTTGAAAATAGAAAATTAGATGACATACACTTTTTTCATTCATTTGTTTTATTTTCCCGAACAATACGTTTTGTCAACTTGTTCGAGTAATTACTAAGTAATTGTAATTTTTTTGAAAAATTAATGGTTTTTTATAAATTTGTTATTCTATAGGCAATTTTGTTTATTAAAAGCTCTTTATTATGCCTGACTTAACATCACTGGAAATCATTAGGGCTGATGAAATGAGAAGAAATGGCCATACCTACAGATCGATTGCCTCAAGGCTTCGTCGACCAGTATCAACGATTCATCGCAGCATCCAGCGGTACAGATCGTCTAATTCTCTTGTGAGGAGGAGGGGTCAAGGTAGAAAAAGATGTACATCGAGGCGAGATGACAGTTTTTTACAACTTGGAGTTCGTAGGAATACGCGATTAACGGCTGTACAAGCTCGAAATGAACTGGAAGACGTTCGAGGAGTACGAGTAAGTGAGCGTACAGTTCGCAGGAGATTTGAAGAAGTTGGTTTAGGGTCGTATATACCTGCCAAAGGCCCAAAACTTGGGAGACGTCACCGCGTAAACCGATTAAGCTATGCGCGAGAACATCGTCATTGGGATTTGAACAAATGGCAGCAGGTTCTCTTTATTGATGAGTGCAGAGTTCTTTTAAAACAGATCGATGGGAGACAGCGAATATGGAGACGCAAAGGAGAACGCCACATACAGTCTAATTTTGAACACACAGTGGCTTATGGTGGCGGCTCGATTATGGTTTGGGGAGGGATATGTTTGGGAGCTCGCACGGAGTTAGTGATAGTCACAGGAGGGACCATGACAGCAGATCGATACATCAGAGACATTTTAGAAGAACATGTTGTACCATTTGCCCCATTTATTGGTGACGACTTTATTCTAATGCAAGATAATGCTCGTGCTCATAGTGCACAATCGGTACAGGCATATCTGAGCTACGTAGGTATACCGGTGATGCAGTGGCCAGCAAATTCCCTCGATATGAATCCGATAGAGCATGTCTGGGACTTGCTAAAAAGAAGGGTTAAATCCAGAATGCCACCCCCCAACAATCTGAATGAACTTGGAAACGCATTACTTGAGGAGTGGGAGCGGTTGCCTCAAGAAATCATCGATAACATAATCTGTAGCATGCCCAGACGAATGGAAACCGTAATCAGAGCAAGAGGGGGAAACACTCGTTATTAATTTTGCTTTAATTTTATTGTTAACTCATTTAATGCTTACTTTTTTTTTTTTTTTTGATGGTTCATAATCATCAAAAAAATTCACTTATTTCAATTTTCTTTATTTTTCAATAAAAAATAACGAAGACTTTTCAAAGTCGTTGTTAGAAGATGTTAATCAATTTGTTATTTTGTGTCTAATTAAATTTTCGTCAAATAATATGCGTTATTATCTCATAGTCTCACTTTTTTTTCTGTTCCGCTAATTGTGCCGGTGTGTATACAGGGTGTATTTCGCATGGTAACACAAACTTCGCGAAAAGGCTACACCTAATGCCACTAATCAAATTGTGAAAGTCATTCACCTCGCTAATGATCGGTTATAGAAACTGTCATTTTCGAGCGCGCAATGTATTGTGAACACCGCGATTTAAACGCGCGATAACGTTGTGCCTACGTAGTATGTCGCTGACTGCAGGCGAATATCGCCATAAGACACCGTTTCTAGTTTTATTTACATTGCTACTTTTAGTGAAAGTAATGAATTAATAACTTATTTATTTTAAATCTCTTTGGGTTAGGTAAGAATAACGATTAAAAACAGTCTAAAGTAAAAAAAACTCAAAAAAAAAAAAAAAAATTGGGAAAAACCGACGAAAAATTCCAACATGGGGGGGTCCAGAATCATGTCCTGGACCCATGGTATTCGTTTGTGCGGCGATGTCCCTTACACGCTGTATATTATTGTTTTGTCTATTTGCTACTCGTTGTATTTACTTATAGTCTCCGTTGGCGTATATATATGGGGGAGGCGGGTAGGCACGGCCCACTTCAGAATTGCCCTGTGCCCACCCCAGGATGTCAGGTTTCTACCGGCGTCGACACATCGGCCATCGTTTTAGGGGCCAGGGCCCTCCTGGAAAATAACCCTAGATACGCCAATGCTCGTCTCTAGAGTTAACAACGATCATTTGTTCAATGAAAAGGATTTCCTGAAGTCACAGAAGTCGAGGATGGTTATAGGAGGTACGTACTATACAAAAATCTATAGTCAAAACTATAATTATAGTACTCAGAAATATAATGCGTAATATACGGAGATGTTTAAAACCATGTTTGTTTATCAATTAACAATGCAATTATAAGATGGATATTATTATGAAAATTAAATTATAACAATTCAGCTAATAGATTAGTTTAACCTTTTTGTGTATCGGATAAATACTTTGCTACAACAGGAATACAACTGTTATTCTCTAATGTTGCCCTTTGTCTCTGAGACCCATAAAAGCAGCTTAAGCCGGATTTATACGTAGGTACAATGATTGTGGTAACGTAGGTATTTCTGGATCCCAGTTGCTCCAGGATTAAACATGTTACCGGTAGATAACATGTCCGAAGAACGTCGTTTCAGTATTAGTAATCGTAATATTAGGTCTTTGAAATTGCCGTTCTGCAGTACTGGCCATTTCAAATCAAAATAATTTTTGTTTGGCTAAGAATTCTAATTTCAAATTAATTTTAATTTAAAATCATGGAATTCTTTTTCCAAAAGTAGTCATTTGTTTATTGATTAGGGTTACATTTTCATCGCATTTCAATCTTTTTCGTTTCAAAGACCTATTAGTAACAGCGTTCTATAACATCGCGTACTTACGTAGCTTATATCTCTGGGTAGGATATTTTTAGAGACTAGGTGTTTGGCTTTTATTATCAGTCTAGGAATATCTACCTCAAAAAAAAATTCTTGTTATACCTAGTTCTTTGTCAACTCATGCTCTATTAAATAATATTCCGCTACAAACTGTTTCCATCTACCTTTTTCAGGTCATTAGACTATTCGGCCAATAAGTTTTTATTATTTCGTTCCAATAGTTTCATAAACAAAAACCTTAGAAGCGTATTTGTAACGGTCGTTACAAAATATTCGAAGGTTATTTCTGTCGACCCTTGTTGGACCCAGCTTAGTAAAACTCGAGGAGATTGATGCCGAAGCCCGACGTCTACATTTTTCGCGATGTTACAGTTCGGGGTGATAAAAATGTACACTCTTTAACTTTGTTCTATATGATTTTGACATTTGAAAATGTTGTCTACCTACATTTGACTACAACATACTTTATAAAACATTAATTTTCTAATTAAAAACCCCAATTACTTAGGTATATAAAAAAATCAATAACCCCCTTATTAATAAACCTTATTTAGGTTTAAGTCAAGTAGTAGAACCTAGGATTTAAATATATCCGTCACTTTCTAATGTCATATAACAGAAAGGGCTATTTTAAGGCCTGGGTTTTGTAATGCTTGACTTAAGCCTTATTTATTAAAAAGGGGTAAAGGTTTAAAAAAAGGTATTTTGAGAATACTTCATGAAAATGTAGTTTAATACTCGTTCTATTCCAGTGTCCGCAAGTGTATCGAACGGGACTAATGCTCTTGTCATGCCGAATGAACTGTAACTATTGTTTTCAGCTGTGAGCCAACTATGTGAGCTAACTACTTGTCGTGAACGGTTACTTTATTTAGATATACCTATAATAAATTATGTTTGTCTGTTTGTCGCGAATTCTTTCCTTATACTATTCATCCAATTGTAAATTATTGTGCGCAGGTTTCAGACAAAGAAAAGCAGAAGGGTTGCAAAGCACGCAGGGCATTATCTTTAATTATATTTTTTTAAATTATCTATGATTTTTAAATTTCGAAATGGGTTCGCATCATAAAGCATAATTATGAAAAATCTCCATTCTGATACAAAGTAACGTAAACAACTTTTATTAAAATATTCGACACATATCTCTTTTCATAACAAAATCATTGGTAGGTTATAAAAAAGTAGAATGCGGTGTTATCATAGAAATAAGTCGGCTATAAACATGAAAATCGATACACGGCGGGATATAACACACCTGTCGGCGCGGCGGCGGCGGATCGCCTAGCGACCGGCTACAAACAAACCTACAATCGCATCGCAATTGACTCAAATTATAGTATTTATGATGTACTATCGTTTCATACCAAGGTAATATAAAATACCTATGGTATATTTTTTGGGTATGATAGCTTAGTGGTAGTGACGTCAATTGGCGTGGTGACCTCCGCCTCGGCTCGAATCTCAAAACGTGAGAGAATGGAATGGTGCCTTCTAGTCCACCCACTTTCATGCTTCCACCCTCAATAAAGATCATTGGTGTTCCGCAGGTGCTTTTGAGAGCCAGTTCCGCCGAGGCTGTATGTGCCTTCCATTCACCTTCGGGATCGGCCACGTCAACACTTACCTTCTTGGTAAGAATATGGTAGAACACAACCCTCTCCAAAGTAACAAAAATGTATGATTACATAAGATATAATAGTGCGCCCTTTCCTACAAGAACAGGAAATAAGGCCTTACCACGTGGGTTCAGAATAATGAAAATTTGAAAAATCAAATGTATCATTACGTACTTATACGCCAATAATGAAAAATGCATTTAGCACTTATCCTAATTATTTATTTATTACGTTACGCGCGAACCGTCTCGTTACAAGCCTAATTAAAGTCGTCAACGGTTTATGGCCCGAAGAGGCATTAACGCAAACTTGCACGTTTCCAGTAGTACGAGAAGCACACAGAGTAATGGGTTACAGTTATTGCTCCCTGTTTGCTGTATGTAACGTAATTATGGCGACGGCAATGCTACACGCGATATGTCGTGCAGCGATCTACCGAAGCCTTTAAGGCATGGTACTCATTTGTCTGGACCCATTTTCAACCCGTAACTCTTAATCTAATTTGTAATGGAACCCACGATGTCACTTGACTGAGATTTAAGTATTATGTTTCTGAGGTAGACAACTGAACCCATAAATTCAACATCAGATGTTTACATCTACGTTATTTCTTTTAATCATAAATTAATCATAACTCAGAGTTTCGCAAGCTCAAACCTAACATATAAAAGTTTGTCTTGCTGGTAACCCGCACAATGGAAACTCTAACTTAGTTTGGGGTTTCTCGACTCGTACTAAAATACTTGTAGCTATTCAAATGAGATAACTAGGCAAACAGAACATCAATGGTTTAGATATGGCTAAGCCGTTTATCATAATAAGAACTACAAAAGCGAATTAGGCATAAACCCTCTGGCAACGGAAAGCGGGCCTGCTGTTATCTGCACCGAGCCTAATATAACAAGACCGCAACAATAGGGGAGGGAAATGAAAATGTTTCTACTGTTAATGAACTTTCCCGAACTTGTTTTTTCTGTCGTAATTTTTATGGTGTTTTTACTGGCGCCAAATTGAAGTCATTAATGTCCACGCAAATGATTGACGGTCTAAGTAAGCGGATATTACAATGTAATAAATCCTCAAAAAAGCCATTTGATTAAATGACACGGAGGTAATTTGTTTCTACCTGGATTACGTAATAAAACTTGTAAGTAGGTAACTATTCTGTGGTTATGAGCTGTTTGTAGTATTAAGTTCAGTTTTACAACACGCATAGGGTTGAAATATACATAATGGTACAAGGTCAATTTATATATATTTTTTTAAGATCAGATAAAACGTTAAAGAGATAATTTTCTCATATGAATTCAACAGGAGTCTATGTTTAACCTAAGGCCTAAGCGATAAACTTAATATCGTCTAAATGAGGATTAATAAATTAGGCTTTATTTTTCAAATAAAAGGTAGAGTATTTCGGTGTCGCGTCGGTACAAAATAACCTAGGTGTCATTCATTATACAAAACTAAGGCCAACGCATTCATCGTGTAAAAGGAAAGGCGTACAAAGAAACCATCTTCACGTAAATAAATATTTAAAAAAAACATAGTATAGCCAATGTTAGTTCTAAAGAGCCCCAATAGAGGCAGAAGCGGCTCAAAGGCGCAAAAAGCCAAGCCCATTATGGGACACACGTCGCCGGAAACCACAAAGGACCCAATTATTCTGGCGCGTGAAGCCAAAAAAAGGGTTAGACCAAAACCAAGTGGTTGAGAGTTCTATTTCACTTTTCGAATGCACAAATGCGAAAAGCACTAAGTAGAGTAGGTATGACTCTTGTAGGGCTATTATAATGCTTGCTTTGACAAATATTTTAACAATAATACTCGTTTGTATTTGTCTAAAAAAAGTATAAAAAATATATTACTAGAGGATAATAATGAAGTGTGATTTTATTCCTCACAAATATAATTATTATGGGTAACTCTACCATAATATCAAGGCCTAAACTGAATAACTATACTTTTTGATTTTGATTAAGGTTAATTAGCCATTACGGGGTTGGGTTTTTACTGCAAAAAAGTTAATAAAGTTAAGTTAGTTAATAATATAAAACGTGTTAAAAACAAATAAATTACATTACTATATAAATATTACGAAATATTCTAAGGACGAGCATCATATCATAGTACTTAATTACTTGAATAGTAGTTCCTGGAATTCTGTTTTGTCATAATGTATAGGACGTGGGTCCCATCCGCAAGACAAGTACGGCATAATAATAATAGCATTATGTCAAATCACGCTAAATTGTCGGTGACTGACAATATCAATCACTTTGTACCTGAGCAAAGACGTCACGTGTCAAAAGATATCTTTATATTATACCAAGGACAGAAAGAGGTAAAAATCTATAGGATGAAAAAGGTTTTCATTGATCATGCCTTTATAAGCGACTCAAAAATAGGAGGGGGTTCTATATCAGGTGCTGCCTGTGTAAGCATTATGGTCAACACATCTCGCAAATAAATATCTTTATCTTTATACAAATACTCTTGTTTCTTGTGTTAAATTGTGTGTGTGATTAAAACATATTTTTGTCTTTGGTACTTTCTATATACTTTCTAGTTTTTCATCAAACATACTTCGTATTTTTTTCATTATTACCGATTTCTCCAATTTTGATAGTTCAAATTGTACTGTATTAAGGGAGATCTTAAGGTAGTCCAATTTTATTATAATCTGGCCATGGAACTTGAATTGTTATGAAATTCCTCAAAGGAAAAGCGCACAAATATCGCAAATGAAATATTTTATCCAATAATGTCGACAACTGTTAATGATATGCATATCCTCGAATTTATTGCCAAATCTGGAGAGAAAGTTATTTAAAACTAACTAACAATAATATAAAATATATATAACGATGTTAGAACTCAACATCTTTTTATACTTTTGTTTTTTTTTTCACTCATGAGTCGGTTTTATTTTATGTTAAAAAGTAATTGAGCTATTTTTTTGAAAGAGACTCCATTTACATTGCATATTTATGACGGAATAAATTTAGACTCATGTCGAACAAATACATTTTAAAATAGAGTGCATTTTGAAATGTATACTTCGACGTAAAATATTTTATGAACGGTCCATATCACAAATGTTATTCAATGTGGTGCGTATTTTAATAAAGACATAAAGTATTGACAGGCAAATTATGAAAATATTATTTTGAATGAATTAACTTCACGGGGATATTGAAGAATTATTTATAATATTATATTTATTATATTGAAAAAAATGTAATAAGCAAAGTAATTCAAACATAATATTATGATCTTACAAAACTTGTAATTTAATAAATGATTACAGCATTGTACCAGTATTCGTTATACGATATTGTATCGATAAACGAATACCTAGTCTTTTTGAATAGCGAAATAGTGTAAACGAAAGAATATTTTGACTTTTCGCTACATAAACTTTAACGGTATATAAATCTCAGTAAAACTTCGCCCGTTACAGTGGACTGCGGGTGGGAAAATACGCCATTTTCATAAGGGGAAAAACAATAACTCGAGGCGCAGAGCAAGGGGCGCTTTTAAGGCCCATAAATCAAAACACAGACGATATTTTCGGTACAACGCGGGGTGGGCACTTTCGGTGCTGGATTTTTTCGGGACACATTGGGATTAGTGTTGTTTTTACGATTCACTTCTACTTTCTGTTGTTTCTTTATTGGTGCGGTCGTAAAATGTAGTTTCTTAACGTGTTTTCTTGTTTTCCGGCCGTACGGGGCACCCCTTGTCTTATAAATTGAATTTACTATATCAAATTTTCTTCAAGGCTGTACCTTTATATTTGGGAATGTCTTACCTGCTTTTATTTTTGGGATACATCCCATATGTACCTATATTTTTTATTACAAAAATATATAAAAGTAACGGACAATATAAGTCTATCTGTTTTCAGGTGTCTCCTAAGTTTCTTTATTAGGCTTTACATTTATATTCGCTAAAATCAAAGGTCTAAAATATAAATACAAACTGCTGTTTTAGGCCATTCACGTTCAGCCACCAGATGAAACCGAAGCTTAGGTTCTATGCACACCATTTGCTTTGTACAATTTGATTCATTCATAAATTCAATATCCAACATCGTTCTAGCTCCTAGTAACGCTTCAGGCACGAACGGAATGAGATTCTTCCTTTGTGCTTTCATATTTCATCCATCCACTAGGGTTCCATAATGCAGCCAGAACGTGCAACGTAACTATATAAAAGATTAAGTTCAACCCTAACATAACCCCATTACAATTCAATTTGAATTGCACAGTGTCTGAAACCGAACGAATGTTCTAATACGCACACTGGATAATGTGTTTTGAGCAATTCGGTTGTTAGTCTTTGTATGAAGAACTAATTTAGACAGTATAAACGGGTTTACTGAGAGCCTTGATGCTCATAGTACAATATTGATGTGTGTTAAATTGAAGGTTTTAATCAGTTTTTATATGTTGGTTTATTTTTATCCACAAGTTTCAACACTGCGAATTCTACAAGTCTGACACACAATAATCAATATTTAATTTTTTAATAGCAGCCTGTAATCTTAGAGCGTCTGCTAATTGTGACTGCTTTGCCTAGGTGATTTTCTAAAAACTCTATATACAAAAATGTGCAGGTTTGCATTTCTTTTTCCAGATTTTCAAACAAAAGCAGCATTACTTTTAGTATTACTTGTATTCTATGACGATAATTCGATACCCTCAGGGTGCTCATATAATTATCATCATCTACTAGATAGAAACATTTATATAGAATATTACCTATCTACTAGAAATAACAGTCAATTCATTGTAATATAAATGTATCGGGTCTATTCGCGCATGATTATTGTCAATAATAATGAATTTAGTTCGCCAAAGCTTAAAAAAACTGATAACATTCAAGCTAAATTAGCCTTATTTACCTGTCCGTCAATACCATAAATACTATGTCAAATCACGCAAATCAAGATCGATACTTTAAATAATATATAACTACATTAAGAATGTCCCCTCTTCGTTGACTATATCATGACAAATTGGTGACATTTTCCCCCCTTTTAAAGCATTGAGAATTAGCGTGATCAATTGAGTTCTTAGCTTCTTCTCTTTCACTCCTTTACAAACATAAATCTGTCACTTTCAAGCGGTTATTGAGGTTACTAAGATCATTATAAGAACTAAAATCGAATAGAATTTCTAGTTTTACTAACTAATACCAGTGTCGCTTCAAATAAATACTTATCTAAAGCAAAACATACTCAGGTGTTATAAGAAGTATAAAGAGAACACATTTTCATCGTTTCTTGTATGAATGAGAGAGCTATTACTTTTATGTTCACTCATATCTCAAAAACATGAGGGCCCCGTTTGTAGAAAGCTTTATTCAGGCTCTCTGTCATAAAAAACTTTTTCTTTTTAGGATGTTTTTTTAAAATTTATGTGAAACCCTATACAATGACCTAGTTTGTTAATTTTAAATTGCAGTTTTAAATATTTTTTCGTTCGTCAAAATAACTTAAAAATTACAGAATGAAAAATATAGGAAACTTACTAAAATGTGGCCCAAGAAATCACTTATGATTATAATCCTATAAACTTATTTTTATACATACGGCCCGCCTGATGGTAAGCAGTTACCTTAGCCTACGGACGCTGGCAACACCAGGGGTATCACTCGCGCGTTGCCGACATTGAAGCCCTTCACACCCTTTTTGAAGATCCCCATGCTGTACTCCATTACCACATGAAAACTACGGTGGGGAGCTCATTCTACAGTCCGAGCGTCCGCGGAAGAAAACTCCTTTTAGTCCGTGTTTTTATAACAGTTTTACTTATTTGTTATAATTCAACACGAGTAAAATTTACAGGCTACTAAATAGGTACCTAATTTAGTTATTTTGGAGCATCCCTGCTTAACGCGAGGCAAATCCAGGCGCTTAATTTCATCACCAAACCAAACAGCAAATGAGACATCGGCATGTAGGTATGTCACTACATCCCGATGTCTCATTTATGTAGAAGCTCCATACAGACTTAAAATACGTAAATAATTTGAAGAAAATAAAAGCGTTCTACAATTGTATAAAAACTGAGTTCAGAAATTGTAAGAAAACATTACTAAGGCTTCACAAGCTCAAAAAATAATATTAAAGGGTTAAAATGTACCCTTAATTTGCGTAGTTTCAAATTTGTAAACTTTATGAAAAACTTTCTGTTGCAATATTGTTTAAGCTATTTATATATACTTATTTGAAATAAATGTTACATTTTACGGTTTTCTCAAACCAGGGTAATTGTGAAACATTGATGAGAAAGCTACATTTGTATTATTTTTGATTGAATCTTTATTTTGTAATATTTTCTTTTATTCGTTTCTACATTTCTCATTTTTCGTTAGATGGCGTATCCATTTATCCGCTAACATGGTTCAAACTAGGTTATAGTAAACCTTCATAAAAGAGGCCAAGTGTTAAATGTAAACGCATCCCAGTCCAACCCAGACATATTTTTAACTCGTAAAGCCTAATGATAATTTCTGCGTACCTACTTATTACCTTATCGCTTATAATTTGGCTGGTGCTATTGTCTGCGGCTGACAATTATGAGAGTCCCCAGTTATGGATGGCAGAGGTTCACCCCGCCCACTTGGTGCCTAGATAACGCAATTACCGTCCTGTTATTAAGCGACGCCCATTATTCATTGCTAAGACCCTATATTTATCACTTGAATGCCCCTCTGGATGGATATTTTTACAAGAGGTATTGGGCAAACCATTTTTGTTATGATGAGAGTTAGAATCAAGAAAATTAATTACTACACTGCAGACATCAATTAATTGTTATGGGGTACATTGTATAATAATTACTTACTTAATTTATTTGATATAAAGGGCAATGATTATACGAGACCCTCTGAGTCAATATTAGTATTAGTGAAACGGAATACATATCTGTGATATTTTAAGATTTCTGAAACGTGATATAATCATATTAATCGTGAGGTGAACATTTATTTCCAGCGGAAAAGCAACCTTCTGAACCGTGAGTAAGAGTCTGACAATACATAAGTGTATGTTAAGGCCTACTAGAATGAAAAAAGTTTGATTTCACACACACACACACACACACAAAACATTCACATTAATAGGATTAGTAGGATAATTTATATCTAGGGCTACAGTCAGTCAAACCGCAAATTAATCAACCGCAAATTGACAAGGCATTCCAATCAGTAGTTAACGCTTAATTGCCTAAATATTATTGGAGTATGCTTTATATGTAGTGTTTCGAAGGTACCTACTTATACGTATTGAAAATAGTTCGGTGTCAGTAATTAAGGATATTAAGGCTAAGTGGTGTCAAGTGATGAATTGGTTACTATGAAATACAGATTGATATCAATTACATTATAATTACCTACATAAGCTAGTATTATAAAACGAGAATCTTAATTTAGATTAACTCAAGCTTCATGAATATATAGTTTTAATAGAAAATATACCTAATGTCGTTGTTCCATAATTCAAATTCAATAGTGTCAACCACGACATAAAACTTAAAATTGCTTTCATTAACTTTCATAATAAAAAAAAAGTACTTATGGTCATGTGTGCAGTTTGAATGTATTTGAACGTGATATGCTCGAGATTTAACGTTTTTGGACATGTATTTTATATAGAAATGATTTACTTGGTTGATTTTTTACATTTGTAGGAATACGCGCAGGTATTCCTTAGAGCGATGTCGAAGCCTCCGAATTATTCAAGTAAAGCGCGCTCCTGCTCAGCTATTTCTTTATTACATCCATTCTACTCGCCTCTCTCCCTTATTTCACATGTTTTTATTGTTCTCTTTAAGGTTTACGGAACATAAAGAGAAATAACAGTAACAGAACGGCTCGTTACATCTAAGTATATTTACTTTATAGCATAATTACCTATCTGATTCAGTCTTTGATAATCAAATTTAATATTTCTATAATAAAAATCCATTTAATGTTCACTTTGACCTTGTTTATTAGCCATTATTTTAGGGTACTGTGTAAATTGTTCAAGGGGACAAAATATTACTCGGAGGAGACGGAGATCTACTCTAAAAGCAATATTTGTATTCTTATGTCTCAGTTTTTACTCAACCTGATATAGTTATCAGAAAAGACAACATACCTAGTGACGTGGATGTGAAACCAAAATACGTAATTTTGGTTTCACAAAAATATTTCACTGGTCAAACGCAAACCTATCTCTTACCTTCATAAAAATAATTTGAATACGGAACCAAGTAAATTCTTTTGAAACTCAAGAGATAGGATGAACGTGGAATTATGAGAATCAAATAATAAAAGCCGTGCATAACAAATTTAATGGAATACTGGTATTGATAGCGCCCTGCTTTGAGTGCTGTTGATTTATTGGATTTATTAGTTAAGTTTCCACAACTTATTCATTCACCTTCAGGTAATGGTGCCGATTCTGTTGTAAATCGCACTAAACTAATTTTAGTCACATCTCATCTCTTTCTTACGAACATTATTGAAAAAGGATAGAATATATTTAAAGCTGCCAAATTAATTTTTGCCGTCTTATTTTGCGTGTATTTAGGCGTAACCGCGATAGATGGTGACTAAGTTTATATTGAAAACAAGCATTGGACTAATTTGACAGGACTAAATTTCTTACATCCTTTTCTTATATTCTTTGTTGGAAAGAGACAGAGAGACAGATTAAAATTAGTTTAGTTGTAAACAACAGAATCAGGGCCATTGTTTAACTTTATTTTCAAAAGTTATTTTAAAAATTTAACTTTCCACTATTTCATAATGATATCCATATATGATGACACATGATTGTACTCAGGATAACAAACAACTTTCCCAAAGAAACAAATAGGGATAAATAACCAAATGAAATAAAACCTGATGATGTATTAGGTATTCTTATTCTTGTTAGGTACTAAATATTATGGTCTCATATGCTAAGTAAATTAAAAAAAAAAACGATGTGAAAGTTGTTTGTTATCATATTTATATCCTTTATTGCAGACATACAATGTTAATAAGGTAGTTTGGGGTACGCGCAATTTAGAGCAAATAGAAATGTATACAAAGCTATGTAATGACAAATTAAAAATAATTGATTTTCCACAAGAACTGAGTGAATGTTGTGATAGGATGTGTAATAACCAAGACCATAAGACTGTTATAGATAATTTGTACTCTGATATCATAGCCTCATTGAGGGAGTCCGCTGAGTGTTGCTATGACAGTGATAAGGATAGGGAGGTCAGGAGGGGGGGTCGTCCTGTATTAGGGTGGAATAAATACGTGCGAGATGCGCATTGGGCTGCCAGGCAAAAATTTATTACCTGGGTTTGGTATGGGAAACCACGTTTCGGGCATGTGTACACTGATATGTTGAAGTCTAGAAAGATATTCAAACAAAAACTAAAATCTTGTCAAAACCGTCAGATCCAAATTAAAATGGATTTATTAGCGTCGCAACATAATAAGAACGACTTTCGTGGCTTTTGGAAACATACTAAGCAGTTAGGCTCCAAACCAGGTGTCCCAGTGAGTGTGGAAGGTGCGAGGGAGCCCGGGGAGATTGCAAACTTATTCATGAACCACTTTAGGGTCCAGTTGCCGCTGCCATCTGGTGAGTGTGCTGGTGCCGATGCTGAGGATGTGGTGTCTGGCGTGCCTGCTCGTATAACTGCTAAGGATATTGTCCAAATAATAAAAGAAATGAAGAGAGGCAAATCACCTGGGCACGATAGCCTTAGTATCGAGCACTTTCAGTATGCTGGGCTGCATCTCCCTCGACTTATGTCACTCATGTATACCTTTTGTATCAGGCATTCTTATTTACCAGCAGATTTGATGAGGACGGTTGTTGTCCCAATATTAAAAAATAAGACTGGTGATGTCTCTGACAAATGTAATTATAGGCCGATCTCATTAGCTACAATAGCGGCGAAGGTGCTTGACGGTTTGCTTGAGCGACATCTTAATAAACATCTTATTATAAATGACGCGCAATTTGGTTTTAGACCTCGTTTATCGACTGAGAGTGCTATCATGTCGCTCAAGCACACTGTCAGGTATTACACTGACAGAAATACTCCTGTCTATGCTGCGTTCCTTGACCTCTCCAAGGCATTTGATCTGGTTAGGTATGATTTACTATGGAGTAAGCTACGTCAGATGAATGTACCTGCTGAAACAATAAATATATTCAAATACTGGTATGCACATCAAACTAACCAGGTCAGATGGTCAAATGTACTATCCGATGAATATAGTTTGGATTGTGGGGTTAGGCAGGGGGGGTTGACCTCGCCCGCGCTTTTCAACCTATATATAAATCAGCTGATCGAGGAGCTTAGCAGTACGCGTGTCGGCTGTTCGATAGATGGTCACTGTATGAACAGCATAAGTTATGCAGACGACATGGTACTGCTGTGCCCCTCGGTCAGTGCGCTTAGAAGACTGATGTCTGTATGTGAGGCATATTCTAGGACTCACGGACTCCTGTATAATGTCCAGAAGAGTAAGCTCCTTGTGTTTAGGGTCGGGACAAAAAAGCCTGGGCAGGTTCCGCCTGTTATGTTGGGGGGTTCTGCTTTGGATAGAGTGCTGGAGTTCAAGTACCTGGGCCATGTGGTAACCGAGGACTTAAAAGATGATTTGGATATTGAAAGAGAACGGAGGGCGTTGGCTGTTCGATGCAACATGCTGGCCCGCAGGTTTTCACGCTGTACGGCCGAGGTGAAAATCACCTTATTCAAGGCATTTTGCCAATCTATGTACACGTGCGCTCTGTGGGTCAGATATACGCAGAGGGCATACAATGCCCTCAGAGTTCAATATAATAATGCCTTCAGGATCCTGCTGGGGCTCCCACGATACTGCAGTGCATCAGCTATGTTCGCACACGCACACACTGACGATTTTTATACTGTCCAGCGCAAAAGAATCGCGTCACTGATGCACAGGGTGCGTGGGAGCACCAATAGCATTTTGAAGGTCATTGCTGAGAAACCTGACTGCGCCATTCAGAAGCACTGGATGCACGTGCATGTACATGTGCCTAGTGCATCAGGGAGGTAGGTATATCAATTAATTGTGTTAAATGTTTAGTGTTGTTTTTATTTTAATTAATTGTGAATTATGAGATACTAACCCTATTATTAATTTATTATATAATGATGTAACACTAACAAATATGGACTTATCGGTCTGAAATAAATGATTTTTATTTTATTTATTTTATTTATCATGAGTACAATCATTTACTAATTACCAGCCACCCTATATTAAGTAATGTTAAGTATTTTTCGAGAAAATGTTACGGCCATTTTGTATAAATTGAAAAAAGTAGGAGAGACGTTGAGCAGAAAATTCAAATCTATAAGTTGAAACGTTGTTTAGTACACGGTGTTATCTTTGCCAGAGGAGCTACGACAGGCAATGCAGTGCATGGAGTAGAGCTTATCGTAATTGCCTTGTTAGCTTGTAAATGTACCTATTACAGCTTTTTAGGATTTGGTTGTTATCAACCCATGCCCTAATTCAGTACAAAACTAGTTAACAAAATATTGATATAACCTTTCAGCTGGTATGAAATGACGAGAATTTAAAGATGGCTCGAAGTAAATCAAATATGCAAAGAAAACATGAACGATAACACACATTCTATTAGGGATAAATGAAGTAGTTATATGTTTCAGAAAAAATGTTTTATTTTATCATAAGAACATGTTCATAGAATTCGTACCCTAGTCTTTTCATACGACGCCGCGTGATGGTACTATCACTGAGCATCGAAAACTACGGAAGTCATTCATATTTTGCTTCTAAGATGATTGTATAAAATTGGAATGCTTTAACGCGTGGTTCCTAGGTGCCTTAACCTACTTAAAGGTAGATACAACTGTGAGTGTAAGCTTCGGTTACCACCTCAATCTGTCGGGGACAGTGTAATAGAATCGATAGAAGCAGTGGTTGACCGCCCGCCCCCGGATATGACCTGTCATCCGGCTAACTGACAGAATTGAGTAAGGGATGACATACCGTGTTTACCCTCCTTATTATATGTAAACAATACTTGACTCCAGTTTTGCCGATATTGCGAAATATTGACTTCCTTTTCTTTACAATGAATATTCTAGATGTTTGTAAAGGGAGCTGGGTTGCGACCTGACAGGACAGTCAATCTTTGAGGTTAAAGGACAGTTCAGTTCAGATTAAAGGATTTTTATTAAAGTTGATTTGGGGTAACTCGTTCACTTAAATCTGTATCGTATAATAAAATATACCTCCAAAGACATGTTTTAAGATTCTGACATCCCTTTCACCAAGCCAAAAACTCGCATAATTGCGCATAAAAAAATAGGAGTAGATGAATTAGCGCTCATGCATTGAAATACCACTCGCAATAAGCAGAACTTAACCTAACAACCAACAAACCGGATAAAATCTGATGGTTTTTGAAAAAAGAACTTTCCACGTATACTGCGTTAGTTTGGTCAGTTAATTGTTTGCGGGTTCGCCTGCCGGCCAGGCACAGGGGACAGATACACTCAGTCCCTGTCACTACACTACACTACACTGTGCACCGTACCTCCACCGACCTATATGACTCCAGGGACCATCGAGCTATAAAACTCGCAGTTTCAGTTGAAAACACATAATTCTATCTGTCATAAATCAAACTGTAACTAGCCATGTTTTATAACACAACTGTGTATAAACAAGGCAAACGCCGCAGTCGCTTACCGTGAAACAGTCTTTGAAATCAGCTTTGATGCTTACCTGGAAACAATATAAGGTTTTCAATTAAAAACATTACGGTCAGGTTTATTTGACGGAAAATAAGATAATGGAATGTTGGAATACCGAGTATTATTACTTATAATATAACTAGCAATTACTCAATATTACTTGTAGTGCATCAATAAGTGCTTTGTAAGATCCAACAATGGATCTTAAGAATTATACTGCTATTAACATATACAAGGAACATGGGTCATCAACACCACGGAGGAAATACCAATAGTCATCAAAAATCCACTGCTTTTAGATGAATACGTTCTTGTTACAGATAAATTCATATATTAAATTTTAGAATTCTATATTTAGTCAATTGACAAATACAATCTTGTAAACGGCGTCTATCCATAAAACCGTCTCAGACTAGACCACTTAGCAGAGGATGTCAGCACGCAATTAAGTAGCGCAACGACATTTATCAACGTCCTGGCAAGTGGACACGTGAAAAATAAAACCTCTTTTCGTACATCCGTCGGTGGACACTTGTGTGCCCGATGATCCCTAGTGAACAGTGTGTGTCAGTTGATTGGACAACGGACCTGACATGAGTGGATTGATTCCGGCCCCCGACTCCGCAGTCGGCCCCCTCGCGAATTCCGCGACAAAATGTTATTACTGAAACTATATCCCCAGTTCCCCACATTTGTTGACCGACTTGGACTTAATTTTCGACGAACCCAACGATATATATCTGCGGTGATTCTTAAATTATTTGATTTAAGTACCTAATTCTGATTAAAGTCGGCAGTAGCCTATACCTATGGGAAAATGAATTAATGACATAATATTGAATATCCATAAAACCGATCAGCTTTTGCTTGCATATGTGTTTGACCTATTTATTAAGAAGTATTTTGAGACAGAAATTGAACGGTTAAATGATGAAAACATGTGAATAAAACAAAAAGAAATGTTAAAACAAAATATTAAAACTAACTTAGAAGCAC
Source organism: Polyploca ridens (assembly GCA_951394255.1). Classification (NCBI taxonomy): domain Eukaryota; kingdom Metazoa; phylum Arthropoda; class Insecta; order Lepidoptera; family Drepanidae; genus Polyploca; species Polyploca ridens. The sequence goes on along the minus strand of OX596254.1, from coordinate 9,204,934 downwards.
AAATTATATATTACGTTTCATTAAAACTCCTCCATTCGAAATTATACTACTCATTAGGGAAAAGTCACACATTTTAACCACGTCACGAGTACATAGCACATTCTGTTTTATTACGTCATAAAGCATAGGTACCCAAAATTCAGGCTTTACTATGTGGCGACTGAAATAGCCAGTGTTCTAATCAGAGAGGTAACATGTAAGGTTACTTGTAGGTAGGAGTATTAATGTACCTGTTTGTTAACTTAAGCTAAGATTTTAATTAAGCTTTAGATAGGTTATAAAGTGACAGCAAAAGAGGTTGTTTTAATGCATATTAAATAACAGTTATAAAACACTGGCTGACTCATTCTCGTAACATTATTGTTACTGAAAAGGGAAATCTTGTAGGTGCCTATAATATACTCATATTTATGACTTAAACGCCACATCTCATTTATAACGTAACAATTCAATTCCATCAGACAGAGAGGCGCGCCTGCCGTCACCTGCGACGTAAATCTCCGCAATGTATCAAAAGTCTGGCACGTAAATCACGAATCATTTTACGCGATGGCAATACTAGGACGTCCATATTTTATTCGGTCGCGTTTCCGTCGCCGAGCCGCGCCCGCCCGGTGCTACGAGAAATATTTGCGGAGTCAACGGTTTTGTGGACATACGCTACGATGTCGGACAAACTGAGACAGTGACCAGGTAGATTACATATGATGGGCTAAGATTTAATATACTGTGGCTAAGATTCCTTTTAATGTACTCATTGTACTGTACTGTGTTAACCTCATTATGTTGCTGTCGGGAACAAATGCTTGGTAAAATATTTATAACGACAAAGCCCGACTGATTGCTATGAGACAACAATGCAGTCTTAACCACTATTCATAGAACCATGAAATTATGAGAGTAACAAGTATTTATTCTTATAGCATAGATCCCTACAAACATTTATATAGGCACTAAATCTTTAAAACGTAAATGAAAGTCGAATCTAAAGTTATACCCCGCATTTTTACTGGCTTAAGTGCTAACACTAACTGAAAAGTGTTTTTTAGCGTTATTCTAGAACTAATTACTTTAATAGTTGTTACTGAATCTCTAGTATTCTAGGAATTTAAGAGTCTTCCTGGAATTAATAAAAGCTATTTTTTTACTGTATATAGCCGTCAATACTACACTACCTACATTGCCTATATTGTGGCGCTTGGTATCGCTTTACTACTTCTTTAGCCTTTTAATTTATTTCCGAACTGCGAATTTGCGAACATTACAGATCTATAGTATTCCGATAAGTGTAACAGTTGAACTTACAACCATACTAGGCGCTGTTATAGCAGTTTTTCTACCCTTAACTAATTACCGCTAAAATGTTTGCTGGGTAAGAAATTCAATCCCTAAAAATGGGGAACCGCCTAATGGAAAACTTATATGCATAAACGAATGAAATGGCAAAAATAGGTAACTCTAAAATGTCGTAAACCTGGTCACCCAATCGCTGTAGACGGGCGCGACTGCGGCGCCTTTGAACTCTCATAAGAAAGGCCCCACCGCCCACCGTGGCGCCTCATATTTTTCGCGAGGAATATTCAAAAATAGACGCCCCTCGCGCTCCAAGGAAGTAATGAAGCTTACTTTATAAACGATTTCAGTGTGTTTCATACATCGTGAAATTTTATTGGAAAGGTGAAGAGTTCACAATTTCCTTCTTCCATTTCACTCTCACTTATTCCCTGTTGCCAAGATACCAGTGGGCGTAGATCCATATTTTATTGTTGTATTGTTCCAGTTCCTTGTGATATTGTGTTACCAGCCATTTGTTATCCTAATGTCATTTGTAATTCATGTTATTAATTTTCTTTTGGTATAACATTTATTTTTCATTATATCTTTTAACTTATTAAGCAGGAAAATGCTTTATTTATATTTCAAACATTTAATGTGATTACCGTATTTTAGGAAAAGAAAAAGCCATAAAGAAAAGAAAGAACGTGGTGAGTTTTTGGCATAAAATAACCTGTTTTTACACTGACAGGAAAGAAATAATATCACAGACATGACGGGTTTACTTCAATTATTAAATTTTCTTGTTGTTTAGGAGTTAAAGGCTATCTCAACCGTGAGACAATGCTATGATGATAGATCACAAACAAAATAGTGAGGGCCATTGAATATTTTGCTGTTTTGTGCTACATGAAAATCGCGAAAGAAAATCGCATGTCTATTTCCTCAGAAACATAAGCATATTATATTATTTTATATTGTAAACAGTACCTAAACACGTTACCTACTTTAACTTTCTGAAAATTATACCAAAAACTCTCAAACAGAACGTGTTTCCAGACACATACAACATTCAAGGCCAGAGTGAACAGGCAATGGGGTGCGGCCCACCTCAGACTACATCTTCGCTTACCTTCAGGCGGAATTGTAGTCAAGCGCAAGCCCATCTAAGATACAAAAAGAAGTTGAAATCAGATACTAGACATAATATAATATTAATCATAATTTCATTAATTAGCTAAGTTAATAAATACAAAAAAAAATGAAATTCGAAATAAGCTACACCACCCTTTAGCCAGAACATAAGAGTGATTAAGCACTGAAACATTTTCTGGCCCAAAAACAAGCATTTTAACTAAGCTTATCCAACTTCAAAGGCTAAGTACCTACTATTACCATGGTTTTATCTTTTTTCATTAGTGGGTGAGGCGCACGCTCGTACATACAAACATCCCATTTCGTAATTACAAAATATAGTCCCCCTAACAACACTTATCGGGGTGACCACACACGGTTCGTGTTTACTTAGGACTGTTGTTTTAATGGACACAGAGAATGGTATGCTACGGAATATCTATCCGCTAATTGTTGAATCTATTCAACGGCTTTTTTTAGATTAGTTAAGAGATTGCATAACTGGTAAAGTTTTAATACGAGTCAGTAAAAAATAACTAAAAAAACGAATAGCCAACATAAAATCTGCTCTACAAAAACCTCAAAATATCCTAGTTGGTTTGTAAATATTTAGTTTGGAGCAACTATAGAATAGCCAGCGAATGCATTTTCATCAACAATCAAAACAAAGCAAGTTTTCCATTCGGTTGTCAGATTAATCTTGACTGGAAAACCTTGCTGGCGAACAGTCGTGATAACAATACCAGTCTTATCTGAGTATTGATTGCATGCTGTATTTAGTTAATTAATTAAAGCTCTATAATCATAATAAAAAAATACAATATAAATATTTTAAGCACGATGAATCTTTTTGCGTTATCATATCACAGTGACATGAGGAATTAAATGAAGTAAATATATTTATAGTAACAAATATGTTTATTTCATGGAAATTCATTCAAATATCAGCCGAGTTGGAGAATTTTATTGAAAATATCGGCTTATTTCCTGAGTTTCGTAATTCAATCACGCATAAATGATATTTCGTTTACAAAATAAGCCTCGCTGCAAGCAAAACGCATGTGTGGAATTTGTGATTAAAAAAATCATAAACTTGGTCCAGATGGGTTACAACGTTACAAGAAGTTTGGATTACATAAAGATTATATAGAGAAGGATTTCTATCCGTCACAAAAGCGTCAAGTTGATGAGTCAATCAGTCAGAATACAGCTTGATAAATAAACATCCAACGCAATCGAATTACCCAAGTTGCCGAGACAAAAATAAAGCCAACTCAATTATTTACAAAGAAACTCGAGTGTCAATAGTGGTACGGCATCAGCAACACATATTATCCCCCGAGACGATGGCGAGGACACAAAACTGCTCGTCTCAACATAACGATACATCGCCAATCCCCGAGAGCCCACCCTATTGCGTTCTATTGCTTACTCCGCCACCGTCAGGCAACAATGATCTTGATCCGTGCGATTTAGATCCAGCTTTGAACGCTACAAAATGTATCATGTAAAAAATATATCCCCCTATATTTATAATGTCACGGTTAGTTTGAAATGAATTTCCAGGGTGTGAAAATTGAAGTAACTTTTCTTTCATCAATGATATTACTTTTTCAAATATGTAAATAACTAAGTAATGCCGTTATATTATTTAATTTTGTAAGCTTGGAAATATTTTAAGTATGTACCTGCTCAAGCATGCCATTACCTTTAATAGTAGGTATGCTTGAGCATACTTATTATTTTTAATTTTGATTTCATGCATATTTAACAATTTATCTTCCTTCCTTTGTGTCAATCAAACTTCGTAAAACTTTTTCAGTTATTTATAAAAATATCCAATATAAATATCAAATCCGTTTAGGCGCAGTAAATGGCAGGAAACCGATAGATAAGAATCCACAAGTTCTAGAAACCGCAAACTACAACTTTCACGCCCACAAATAAACAGAAAACTGCGTGTAACGCACACACTCACACGTCACCATGGCAACCGCACCGTGATCCCTCGGGAGAGCAATAACTTGCGCCTGGTTAATAGGGCGGCGCGAAAATTAGGGAAAGCGCCCGGTCTCGAAGCACTAGCTGATTAGAACCGGGGAATGTCTGCAAATTACTTAAACACTCGATGACGGTTGAGGCTACAAGATTAACATTAACTTAGTTAAGCCCCTATAAAACTGCTGTTAACTGTGTAAAGTTTGAATTAACGTCATAAGTGTACACACATGCTGAACTAAAAGTATTTAATAGTTGTACATAAAACATGTCCATTAAAACTATTCTTTTGACAAAGAGTTTTATAGAACAAAAATCCTTTTTCCATGTTAACTCCTGCTATAGAGCAGTGAGCAATTCTCGTGTATTCGAAATTGCTTTACCATTGCTGTAGGATGTAATGCATTTTTAAATGACCCGTTCATAAAGGCTGTAAGCTTTTCCGGATATATATGAATGGTTTTTTACAAATTATTCAGCTGTAGACTTACCATTTGCGATATTATATATCGAGATAAACCTATTTATAAATCAAGCAACTTCCACTTTAGGTATTTAAAATTTTGGTTTTTGATGTAACCATGACCAAATGTAGTAACAAAAGGCTAAATATTAATTATAAGCGTAATATTTTCGTTACAGAAATCAAACCAATGTTTATTTGCAGAACAAATATTGATACTACCAGCCACTTAGATGAGATAAACATGCTCACATAAAATCTATAGGTATACTTATAACTTTCGCTATAAAACGAGAATAACGAAATTTAATCAAGGTTCACGTAAAACGCTTGGCTTAACCTATTGTCTGTCTAGGTTGTTTTTATATTAAAGAGCTTTTTTTTTTTCAAACCCGAAGGCAGCTGCAATTTAGAGCCTTTTCCCATTTATGCTTTGTGCGATCACCACCTTTGGCCACTTCTCTTGCCACGGTAAGATTGTGTTTAGACCATAGACTTTCGCCACGCTAAGCAGACCAAAATAGCGTGGAAAAGAGATATCACAATCCTTAGAACAAGAGACAACAATGTACGGTTTCAACACCGTACATTTTTCTGTGTACGCAGCAACCTACTTTTGTCGCCCGCTAATAATAGCATAAATACACGGATTCTAAACATTTTACTAGAGTGCATTATAACGTTTTATATCAACAACATCAAGAGGAACGAATCACCAAACTTTTACTGTGAATATAGTCAATATACCTTTGATACTTCACAAGTGGTTTCTCTACGCACTCCAACATCAACTACAATACAAATGTACTGGGCTAACTACTACTAGGCCCGTACAAACAATAATTTACAATTTTAATTTATAATATATATATTTTATATAATATATTTATATAATATATTTTAATTTTTAATTTATATGTACAATGTAATTTGTGGAGATGAAATAAACAAACATTATTATTAATTTACATACAATTTCTTTGGGTCAGTCACAAAATAAAATTATACCGCATTATCTTTTTTATATACAAGTATACAAATAGTAATGTAATAGTTTTTTTTTTTTAATTAACTAGATGGTGAGAGCCCAAAAAATATTTGCATTGTCACCTTTTCGCGGATAATGCGAGTCACACACTAATCATATTATACGGTAATATTTTATCTGCGTAAATATTATCTGAAGGTATCACACACTACGCATATACGATAATATCAAGAATTGATACATTCACTCGAAATCCTTCTAACTTAATAGACCTGTCTTTGGTGAAGATTGTTTATACAGAGTGTTTAGTTCCGCCACATCCGAACTCATTTTCAAAATTTCATATATGTCGGAGGTCAATCCTTTTTCCTTCCCTATCCTTCTCCTTATCGCACGCACGCCTACCTGGATATGCGTGTCAGATATAGATAATTGGTAATAGTATGTTAGTGTTGAACATTTTCTTCAGTGATCATCATGCATAGAGAGAGGCACAGATTACAGAATAAGGCAGATGGAGCGCGCGGAACAAGGGAGTGAGGCCAAAAAAGCAAATATAAATTGAAAAACACATACCTTTTGAATTTGTATTTGCTATGTTTAAACAAAGTTTATTAAAAAGAAAGTGTTTCTTGTTACGTTACGTTCCCTTTCCCTTCCCTACCTTGTTACGTTCTTATACAAACTATATATACATGAAAATCTCAACCATAAATACTAAATAGGTGAGTGTTGGGGTAGGCAAGTTATATTTTATTTCCCACATACAAATAATCAGCCTATATCACCCGGATAAATTTCATTGCATAACCTTCAAACGTGGTTAAATACGATTATAGCATAGAGATCGATTATAGCACATGTAATTAGGCACTCGACTCAATAAATACTTCAACGTAGCTATTTCAAAAGCTCGTAGAACTAAAATAAATTCTAAAAACGAATACCTATATAATGTTAGTGGTACTACGGCTTCATATAATAACTCAAACCACAGCGGGACCAGTTTGGGAAGTTGATTCAATAACTTTGAAAGGATTTCGAGACGGCGCGGCGCAGCATCAACAGTCACAAGTTCCTAGATTGAAATTTGCAATCCTCTTCAAAAATGTCAGTTTCCTCCACATAGACCACATTTTTTGTATAAAATTTAATTTAGTAGAAACGCTGCATTGCAGAAAATATTCATTACATTTAATTGAATCTGTTTCAATGGCAATATGAGATATTTTCGCTTTGTAAACTACAGGTTTGCTAGAAGGGTAATGTAACTTGGAATTCAACTTGCTACCTATATAATTATTATATTACAGCTCCTTTTATGATAAATCATTTACCGTCCAAGCGGTTCGCCTCTGGAATGCATTGCCGGTTTCAATAAAGAGAGCGCCATCACTTCCAGTATTTAAAGATTATGTTAAAAAGTTCTATCTTTCTGGGTAACTTCTTGCTGCTATGAATGTTTTTATTGCCTAGTACCTATATTTATATGTATCGTAGTATAATATTTGGTTTGTATTTATTTGTACAGTATCTATTATATTCACGTACACATATATATATTTATATATGTAAATTATTTTTATATGTATTTAATATATATTTTAACTATGTAAATACTTATTTTATTTATTGATTTATCTTTTTTATTTTCTTTATCATAAAATGACACCACCGTCTTTTATAGTATATTGATTCCTCCCCATCCAAAGGTTGTCTGGAAGAGATCGCTTCTTAGCGATAAGACCGCCTATTGTACAGTAATTAATTTTAAGTACTTTTGTTCTCTTTTTATTGTTTTTGTTGTTTGGTGTACAATAAAGAGTTATCTATCTATCTATCTATATTACTAGCTGTCCCCCGTGGTTTCACCCGCGTTCCCGAGATAAAAAGTAGCCTATGTCCTTCTCCATACCATAGGCTATCTGCATGCCAAATTTCATGATAATCCGTTGCGTAGTTGAGGCGTGAAGCCGTAACAAACAAACTCACTTTCGCATTTATAATATTAGTTAGGATTTTCAATTTACTACAAAAACTGCTGGCAAAATACGACAAAAGTTTTGGAAGGCAAACAAAATAGTATTATTTTTATTTCATAACAGTAGTAACTATCAAAACGAAGAAGTAAAAAATATACGTAAAGATACTAATGGCGTTTAACTGAAGTATTCCCATTTGCGCACCGATTTTTTGAGCACCGATTTTTTGAGCACCGATTCTATTCCCTTTTCAGCACCGATTCATATTTTGGATCGGTGCTCAAATGGGAACAAAAGTTTAATACGAAATCATTCCCTTTTGAGCACCGACGGTTTTGTAGCTTCTAGTGTTGTGGTGTTTAATAAAATGTATCGATAAAAATTAACAGTTTTATTATAAAAAGTAAAAAGTATTATCGTTAAAGAACCTATTTTTAGAACATCAAAACTATTCCGCTTTGAGTACTGATCAATATGTTAGGTTGGCTGTCAATTGCTGAACAAAATATACTTACTGTTGTTGATATTACCTAGTAAAAATAATAAATTAATAATAAATTTATTTCTAAATAACTAATCTTAATTTATATATTTTTGGAATCTCCTTTTAAGCAAAGACTTAGCTTGTGTTTAGAAAACCTAGGTACTGACTAATTATGGAAACATAATGTACTCTCCATTTTACTTATATTAAATCTCTCTCTTAATACCTCAAAAATGTATACTTATGAAAAAATGGTACCAGGATAGTATAAGCTCGAAGGAGATATCTCCAAAAAAAAAATTCAAAACAAAACCTGGTACCATTTTTTCATAAGTATACATTTTGTGGAAAGAATATATAATATATGTTGTTTTGTAACTAGGGAGAGCTCCTTCAAGCTTCTGTTGAACTGGTACTATTTAAAACTGTGGTATTTAAATAAAATATATCGATAAAAAAATTGTTTTATTTTACAGAATAATTTAATTGTTTATTATCAATTACAGATGAATATTAATTATTTATTACTTTCCTAGACTTAAATTTTCTCAATTCGAACAAAACACAAACAATACAAGTCAGCATACGTTTTTTATTATTATGAAGAGCTTAGATAAAATTATTTGTGATGATTTTAGAGCATCAGCTAATATTTTAAATTGTACCAGTATAACAGAAGTTTGAAGGAGCTCTCTCTAGTAAAAAAACAACATATATATTCTTTTAACTTATGAAAAAGGAGAGAGCTCCTTCGAGCTTATGTTATACTGGTACAATTTAAAATATTAGCTGATGCTCTAGAATCGGTGCTCTAATGGGAATATTCAATAAAATAATGTAAGTACTAAGTCTTGGTACCATTATTTCTTTAATTACCAAGTATACATTTTTGGAGGAATTTAGAGAGAGATCAAAACACCACAACACAAGAAGCTACAAATCCGTCGGTGCTCAAAAGGGAATGATATCGAATTAAATTTTTGTTCCCATTTGAGCACCGATCCAAAATATGAATCGGTGCTGAAAAGGGAATAGGATCGGTGCTCAAAAAATCGGTGCGCAAATGGGAATACTTCGTTTAACTTGGTAAAGAACACATGATTTTTTGTACCTACAATACCTACTCATAATATACAAACACAAATATCTCATCAATGTGCATGTACCGTAATTAATAGAGAGTAGTTTCAATTCAAACTTAGTCGCAGCGCCATCGCCAGTGAGGCAGTATTCTTGCTAAGTCTGATATCCTGAATGCGGCTGCGACAGTCGGATCTTGACTCGTTGAAATTAATCCATCTTCACTGCCTCAGTAGCAACTCGCTATTACCAAGGTATACACGCTGCATTTGCTTATTCTATTAAAACTAGCAAGTTAGCTATCTTGATTTGTATTCATGCATTCTTTCACTAATAGGAAGCTACATTATCCCCGAGTATTATAGGCTACTTTATATCCCGGGAACGCGAGTGAAACCGCGAGGAACAGCTAGTATTTAACATATCCTAGGACACATACATAAATATAGTATCATTACATGATTTTGGTATTAAGCCATGAATAATCGAACCATTTTTCATGAAATCATCGATTCGGCTAAAGAAAAAATATGTTTTATAGCATGCTCCCTTTTCGACCTTTTCATTCGGGACAGGAAGGAAGGGCGTCTTCCTTTGATAAAGTGAAAAATAGCACCTTCAGAATTTAACTTGGTTCGCCCTTCACCCTTCACGGAGCCTAGCTAAAGATATGTTTGGCCTTTGTGACGAAAGGGTTTCGATACCTTGGTTCTCGGATCTTTTATGTTATGCATGTGAAACATGCTACAGTCAAAAATACCTAGCCGCAAAATGCGACGTTTATGTAGATTTCAGGCATTTTATGGTTCGTTTTAAACATATTATGAAATATGAATTAAATATTTGGAAGCTTGATAAATCATAACAATTATGTTTCAATTATGAAACCATAAGCTTCGGTAGACAATTTCTAATTTCTATATAATACCTAAGTAGAATCATTGGGAGAAAAATGGTCGAACATTTTCAGCGAGAGGAAAATTTTTGGTATCTGAACACTTTGTCGGGGATATATAAAGTTAGCAAATATAATTCTCAGAATGAAATTTTACAGACAGTAAACTTTTTATTCCAACCGTAAAAAAAAAACAAAAACTTTTTCCACTTCAGAAGAGTAACTAGAAAAATACTTTACAAAACTGCCTTATCAGAGGGAAATTCGTCCGATACGAAGGTGTTGATATATTTTTGTGTAGATATTTTGTTGTTACGTCCGTCCCGGTCGTGCTCGGGAGCAAGTGTCGTCATCAAAAGCCCTTCAGCGTGACTCGCAAGTTAACAATGCGCCCGCCCCCGGGCCCTTTGACCTGCTTGATGCTTTGTCGCCGCGAGCAGGTTAGATGACATCTCGCTATACATACCTACCTACTCGTGTGTTTCAGTACCTACGTCCTGGGGGCAAGTCTGCATTTTAACTAAATATTACATTTAAACACGATCCCATTGAGCCAATCTGGGTTCTCTACTAAATTCATAATTTTCGACACCGTTAATTAGTAGACTACTAAAACTGACTAATTTGCCAATTTTGACACTGGTAGTTCATTTGGAGGAACACAATTGTAATGAGTAGATATGCTGTTTTTAGAATTAGCTAAACTTTCAAGGGTTGGAACTGCTCATTAGGTCAAACAAGTTTTATTAAGTGGACAATTCTGACAGTATGATAAATATATCAGCTGTTCCATACATTTAAGTTGAGTCCTATTGAACTTTTCTATGAATACCTAAGCTGACTTTTTTCACGCTTTCAGATTTCGTCACTCAGTTAAAACGTTTGTATTTACCTACTAAAATGGTAAACATGTCAATTTGGAATAAAACAGTGTCGAAGAATATAAGAAACAAAAAAAAAGAATTATCAAAATCAGACTACTCTGTCAAAAATTATACTTGTAAACCTCCTCCATTTTTTCGTCGCATACTGTCTCTAGTAATTAAGTCATAAAACTTTATTTCGAATTGTTTTCAATCGTTTATATTCCATATAATTAAATCATATTTAGGACATGGCTGATATTTAAATAAACACGAAAAAATTTTTCTTGAAAACCATCCCAACTCATCTTAGGCACATTATATTTGTGTAAAACCTACGCAGTACAAAATGGAACGCCAGGGATTCCATATTCTCGTTAAGTTATACAGTCTTTGTAAAGAATAATTTCGCCGACGGCAAAATATTTTTTGCTTCTGTACACGTTATTGTGAAGCAGCAAAGGTAGAAATAACATGACATCTTATTTTGAATTTGTACCTTTTGCAGTCCTACTGAATGCACTCAAGCGAAAATATCCGACAGCTTCAAAAAAGTATTGCCGAACTTTTCCTCTTGCCTACAAGGTCCTTGTAAAGTTAAACCTTGTTATATCACTCATTTGTACAGAGTCGTGAGTTTTATGTAGATCTTTCCTACAGAAGATACGTCAAGCGGAAATTATTAGTCACATCCACTTATTTACCTATAACTTGTTATCGTGTTAGGTAGAATGATTATATATAGATTTTTCAAATAAATATGTCTAAAAGAAATATAAATGTTTATATGTATGATGTCTGAACGATTAAATTTCAATTATATGCCTACCTATTATTATAATAAGTTATGAAAATCATAGGTCATGATTAAAAATAATCTTTTGTGTTTGAAATGTGTTTGGTTTGGAGAGGTTTAAAAAAAGAGAATGTTTTTCACGAAAAATGTTGGGATTTATTTCATGTTAGGCTCCCACGTCACGTAGACTTGATATCTAATATTTGGTGTCGACAAACCCCCGTTTTACAAAAGGGCTGTGAGTGCGCGTTACAAAACCTACATTGTATTCTAGGAATACAACTACCTAAAAATGCCTGGTATACACGGCTACAGATCAAGCTATACATTTCTAGTATAAGCTGACCTCCCATTGTACCAAAATCCTATACAATGCGAGATCAGCTTATACTGGAAATGTATAGCTTGATCTCTAGCCGTGTGTACATTTAAAGGCCAATTGGCGTGGTGGTTAGTTAAGATTATCACGCCGCAGATTGTGGGTTCGATTCCCACACAGGACATGTATTTGTGTACATGAACATGTCTGCATGTCCTGAGTCTGGGTGTAATTAATGTATGTATATTAAGTATGTATTTAGCAAAAAGTAGTATCAATTATCTGGATTTAATAGTTTCTGCTTAGTTTGAGATCAGGTCCTCGAAAAAAATATCAGTTTTTGGTTTCGTTTCGACATACTAGTAGGTATGTACATATTTTTATTTCGGTATTCTAAAAATAATCAAAATCTAATTATTCTTTGTACAAATCCCACCGTTTTGGCAAGCCATAATATAATTCATATTAATATGAATATGTCTTGAAATGCAAGATGTAAGAAACGTAGTGTTGGGCAATTACACGATTAAACCATATTATATACTTGTTATTGGTATTACCCATAGTATTTATTTAACAACCTTATGAACCCAGAACGTCTACGTAACAGCTTTATTAGCTTTAAATTTTATAGCGGTTTATGATTTACAGTCCACTTTACGTTCACTTTATCACCTGAACAACTGCACCGTTTTCAATAAAAATGCATTTGCTGAGTAAAGTAAATAAAAAATATAGTTTCCGCACCTACTGTCCAATAAATAAGTCTTTAATATAATATTTTCTAGTCAATCAACGTAAATATTTTTTAGGCTATGTTATTACTATAAGTTAAGGTAAGGTAATTTAAACTGATACGCTCTAAAGTTATTATCACCAAAAAAGCATAACACCAAAATAAACTTACCTACTTAAATTAAACTAAATAAACCTATCAACATTTCAATCCGAAACCTACCTTTCTATTGGATAAAAATTCAATTCCTAAAATCCACGTGCTCGGCTTAGTTCCGCCTGTATCCATCGGAAGGCTTATTGGAAAATTCCCGATAATTCATTACAGCCATGATAAATGTTCTGTGCCGCGTAACCATTCAAAACCGAGCCCTTTTTACTTTAACGGTGATACGCAAAAAGGGGCAAAAGGGGTCCGAAGTGGGAAAGGGGATGGTATAATCAATCCAACGTTGTCCCCGCGCGTCTGCAGACGGACGGATACCTATTGAAGTGTGATTGACGTGAGGTGAAGGGGCTCACGGCTCTATGGCCCTGATTAGTACGACTTTCCATTGACAATTTTCATCCCTACAGTCTATAACTATGTAAGAATATAACAAAATATTAACATTTAACACTTACAACTCTTTAAAGAAATAGGAGCATATATTGGGACCATTATGGACTAGACTTATTTAATTCAGGGATCATGAATATGTTGCTGAAATTCAATAAGTATGTTCTATAAACATAAAATCTATAAAATTACCTCCAAATGTTAAATGGGCGGTTATCTACAAGGTTAACGAAAAGGTATAAGGCATTTGGGTGAAATCGTAAATTTGGTCAGATTTCGACTAAATAGGACCACAGAACCAAAATATATACTCAACAACTTAACTTAAATTGCTGACAGTATCTTTTGGTGAATCTTAATCCTCTCGTCAAGTCAGAATGTGAATCGCATAAATCTTACAAATTGTCCCCATGGGGATTACAAATTTCCAATTTTCTCCGTAACATCTTATGTAAATTGTTCAGGTGAGGTTTATAGGTACATTGCCTTACACGGTATTTATTATTATTATTGCTTTGTATTTCATTTTCTGATCTAGTTTGAAACTGTTGTTTGTCGATAGAAAAGTTAGTGCAATTTATATCGAATACGATAAAATAAAATATTTAAATTAGTCAAGTGTACGCAACGGGCGCGAACGTTATGCGGGTACAAATAAATCAGTGCGCAGTGCACAACACAAAACTGCAACGCGCCCTGCGTTCATGCCCCATCGAAAACGTGTCACCGATGCGTCGACAAGCACCCAGTTTACACGACCGCGATATCCCGCCACAGCCCGCCCGCGCCCGCCCGCCTGACACGGCTGACACCTAGTTATGCTGGAAATAATTCAGCCAAGCCAGAGTTGAATGACACCGTATTAGTTTTCTCATAAATTGGAAAGTATTTACCAACCTGTGTTACCAACCGGAATCTTATTAGGTAAACTTTATTTTAAAATCAAGCTGTTCCAAAAAGATATTCCGTGAAATTAAGGTCGGTAATTCTCTGGAGGCATTACACATTCAAAGAATTATATTTAAGCCTTTTAGTATTACATTACAGTATTATTCACGAATCTAATCATACCCGTAGCATGGCAACATACGAAAGCCCTTAAGCAGTAAGCAACAAACGGCGCCATTAAATCTAATATTATGGGTCCCGCTACAATTATCTGTTAGGAAACATTGGAAAGTGTGTCACATTCACATACTGGGTGTAATAAAATCAATGCACCTACCACATGCCGATAGTTATTGTATTTTGTATGCGCAAATCGTATAGATATTGCCAGAGTGTAGCCAATATGCCAGCATAGCCAGTGTGCCAGTATAGCCAGTGTACCAGTATAGCCAGCGTGCCAGTATTGCCACTCTCACTATGTCCACCATGCGTGGCGGGTGCCTGCGGTTTACTCTACCGGTAACTTTAATCTCGAGCACCGTTAGTTTTTCACCCTTTTCCTATTTTCTGATGTCTAACGTTAGCCTATACGACATAACCTACTTTGTTAATTTATTAATATTATTAACAATTAAAGCTCTAATGGTATTGGCTGTAAATTTTAAATAATGTTTATTAACTTAATTATTAATATCATAATTTTATGCTTAATACGTTGGCTCGTGGTTAAAAATATAACAATGACATCAATTGTTATAATAGGACGCGCGTCCCTCGCGAGAACCAACGGGTATTGTTAGTTGTAGGTAAGAGTATGTTTAATTTATATTTTAGCACTGTTATTTCTCACGCCTCTGTCGTTAACAAATTGTGTCAATTACTCAGACATTATACAACTTCCGAATAAACTTGATACACAAATTATACATAAATTAATACGTAAGTCAGCTCATACCTTCACCTATTCCAATTTATGACGTAAAAATACAACCAGCAATATAGATAGATATAGAATGTACAGCATTAGACATTCTAATTCTAAGTACCTACGTATTTTGCACTTACCTAGCTAGGTACCTAAGTAAAACTACCTGTCCTACATAATTAAAGTCTAACGCTGACTGATAGACAAACCATAGCCTTAACCAGTGGACCTAGAGATTTGACATTTAAAAAAAATATTTACCCGAGTACCCTAGGGGTGCACTAAGAAAGGATTTCCCGAAATTCTACCCGAGGGGCTAAAGAAGGGGGTCGCGGGTGAACCTGCGGGCATAAAGCTAGTTCTAACATATTTCTTCAATTACCATTTCTTTGACGCAAGATCCAATATTGATACATACCACAGAATCTCAGAGGTATCTTTTTGAATATCCTGCGAGGATATTTGATGCCTTACTAGGTTCTATTTCTGTAAAATAATTTCAATGTACCTATTAGGTATGTCGCCATGAAATTGTAGACACTAAATTGTAGTCGTTATATCGAGACAAATTGAGCAAAGGAACTCGGTATAGGAAGCTCGTAAATTTTTTTATATTTCAGATACATTATTAAGATCAATCATTAAACTAGTTAAAGTTCAACCACGTGAAACTAAGCGAATTTGAACTAATTACGAATCTTGGTAGGTACTAGGAGAACACAAATCATACTAAAAGTGATGGCAAATATTCTTAGATTAACGCCCAATAAATACACGTTCATAATATATCTGTCAAGCAACACGGTAATGAGGATCCGACTTTAGATTAATTGCATTACCTTGCTATTTTAGGAAAGTATGTCGTACCTAAACTAAAATAATTAACTGGACACTTCATTCGCTCTAGAGAATGTTACACTCAACGTGTCAGTTTAGTGCCCAATATTAATTAAACCACTAAGAATATACCATTTTTAAGCTAAAAATACCATCTGCAGAAAATTATGAATCTTTGCATGTTTACCTAGATGGTTAAAAATGCAAACATTCATAATTGTCTCATTACCAAAGTTGAACAAGTAGATATAGTATGCAGTACAATTTGTTATTGATACCTAAATAAATAGGACATTGTTATCTAATAGATATTCCACCAACCCCATTTTTACACCCGTACGTTGTTGACATACTAAAAATACGGACACAGCGTTTTGCATCCTCATTTATAATGCAGACAGAAAGGGAGTGGAACTTGCTTCCTGGGCGCGGCGTCTCTGTATCCTGCCTGACTCTTAAAATCTAGGGACTTTCAAGGCCAGAGTGGATAGGTTTCTTCTGGGTAAGCGTGCGCCATTTTAGGCAACGTCATTGTTCTTTACGGACGGGTCAGTGACCAAACCCAAGTCCATTTTTCATATATAACATTGTTACATAAAATTATTAATTTGCGAAACGATTCTTGAAAAGATAACGAAGGAAAGAATAACTAACTATTCTTGAGACAACGAAGAATCTTAGGTAAGGAATGCACCTATATAAAAGTCATCGACGTAATTCTTTCATCGGTGACACAATTAGACTAGCTAGACGTGACGTCGCTGCAGAAGTCCAAACCGTAGAGATAGAATATTCATAGAGTGATTGTACTAGAGTATGAACCGTGACACGGACATGATCAACGCAGCCGCAACACGAACTGCGCATTCATAGTTTGAACGATTAAATACATAATATTATAAATCCCAATTTCTCGTTTCTATCGATACTTTTACTGAGAACAAATGACAAGGAACTTCTTTCGTCATTTTTTCTAACAGTACCTAAATCACTTAATGTTTGATATTGCAAACTGATCAGGCTTCACACAAGATATGTTGTTAACGCTATTACTCTATTAGTATTATATCTTACTTTGCTCCAGAAAAATGCACGTAACGAACGTTAAAAAACACAATTGAAATGTCAAAGCTTACTTTACCGTTTTAATTCAAATTATATTACGACAGCTTATATACGACAAACATTATCATGATATTTGCAATGAAAATCATCATTACTAACAATTCAAACTAGCTACTTTCAACATCGTTCAATTTATTTATAAGATTCGAAGTCACTAAACAGTACATAATTTAACATCGGCCAATATCGGCTGTTGTTCTGGAAACATCATCAACATCAGCCTATAATGTTCCACTGCTGAGCACAAGCCTCCTTTCACAAAAGAGGGTGAAAGAGAACTCAAATGATCGTAGAACTTTATTATTGTAATGGGCATGTAGGTATGTAAAGACTCTTTAAAGGTAAAGACTGCTGCCTTCTCTGGGATGGACCTGCTAAGCACTAGCCGAGCCAGGAGACTCATCGGAGATGAGAGGCGAAACTCACGAGGCTCGACCATCGAAGAAAAGTTGCTTGCTTATCGGTTTTCTACAGGATCTATAATGGAGAATGTGCACAGGAATTGTTCAACCATCCCCATTTTTACACGGAACCACAAGACACCGGGAAAATTTTCGCCCGATCGTTGTTGACATAATTAAAAATACGGAAACAGCGTTTTGCATCTTCATTTATAATGCGGACAGCAAGGGAGCAACTTGCTTCCGGCGTCTGTTTCCTGACTCTTACAATCTAGGAACTTTTAAGGCCAGATTGAATAGGATTCTTCTGGGTAAGCGTGTTCCATCTTAGGCTTCGTTATCGTCCCTTATGAGCGGGAGGTAACAAGTAACGAATACTGGCATATATGTATGTAAAGATTCCTTAAGATTATTTTTCTTTACTAAAGAAGGTAACAAGTAACGAATACTGAATATATATAATATTCGTCATAGCCAGACCTCACTTTGGATGGCGACTGACCGACGCGACGCACAGTGCGGCATTTATGACTTCCCGTGTCGTATACACCGACCAAAATTGTGTCGAAAAACCATCAAAATACTGTCCTCAAAATAAAATCTATTTATACACGTGACGATTATAATGTTGCGGATAGCTTGACACAAGTATTAATATATTAAAATAAGATCTCTAGCTTCCAGATGATTCTGGCACAAACCTTAATTCATTACAACACTTTGTTTGAAATTAATATTATTTATTAACCCATATACAACATTACAGTATTCTTTTGACTGTTCCGTTTTTAGTAGTCAAAAATAATAACATTCATTTTGTTTATCTGCTTTTGCTGTTAATGTAGCAATGGTAGATATTAATATTATGAAAACAGAGAGATATAAGAAGAGTTCCTCAATCACGGATTACTAGTGAGTTACTTGTATTAGTTTTAATATTTTCAGCCAAAATAAGCAAAAAATTATGAATCTCTACCAATTCAGTATTTTACACAAGCTCATTCATTTCTTCTATTGCCATTGCAAATTACTTGATAAGTAATAAATCTCAAATATAAAAGGCAAAAGAATGATCTAGATAAATATTTAGTACCCTAAAATTACAGCGTAATAAGCGGCGGCGCACGCGTTGCAAGACGTGCTGCGACGCGACGGTGAATCATATCATGCGCGCACTGCGTCATGTCATGTTATTACGACCTCGAATAACAGTCAGTGATGCGCCTATATCGATGTCCTTTTATCGTCGATGATACCAGAATTTATAAATTTTGTGTCGGTATTCCAACTACTAAGATTTAATTTAAAATATCTATTGTATTGTCCCAATGTTATGTTTGATATCAATTCATTATTATAACTGAAGCAGTAACATACTTAAATAAATGACTATCCTGGGAAATTCTTCACGTTACATAAATAACGTCATGTTACATTATGTTAACTTTCTCGGGTCTACTCATGTTCTCTACGTAGAGCAACAAATTAATTATTCAAGTATAATTTTCAGAGTCAGTGCTCATTCACAACAAAGTGTATTCAGTGTAACATAAGTAACTCAAAAGTCAATAAATTGAGGTTCCAGCTACAGCATAAACAATTCAACGTGCTATCAAATTGCAACACTGTAATTGCACTTCTGTTGTTAGACTATTATAAGGCTAGATGACGTCATGTTATTCGCTACTAAATATTTTCTTGTAGTAGGATATATTTAATGATTAAACGAACTTACCTGTAAGTGAAGTTCTATCATAATTATACGAAGTGCCTCGTCCGAAGAGATTAGTCATTATATACATGTAGTTACACATAGGTGGCACCACTCATTACACTTTGTTGAGGGTAGTTACATATTAAGAAAAATAGGGGTACCCTCTTCTTAGGCTAGATTACTGGTTACTCGGTGATCACACGTCATTTGGTTCAGAGCTACACTTCCTATTTGGTATTTTCTGTTAGGTTAAGGGTAGGGAGGGAGGGTGTTACTAATCTCTTCGGACGAGGCACTTCGTATAATTATGATAGAACTTCACTTACAGGTAAGTTCGTTTAATCATTAATTATACTTTGTGCCTCGTCCTCGAGATTAGTCATTATATACATGTAGATATTGAGAGAAAGAAACAGGAAATACTCTTCAATAAAAAATAGAAAACATTACTATTATAGATTTATTAAAAAAAAAGAACAGTGATAAATTAATCTATGCATAGCCTGCACAAACAAAATTCATTTTTTTTTATAATCAAACAAATATATTACATACATTGATCTGTATTCATAACGGCTTTAGCTAAAGCAGTAACTTCGTTACTAACAATTGAGCGATTGTAGAATTTTCCGAAAGTATTTGAACTGTCAATCCATCCGGCGGTTTTCCGTATAGAGTCTATGCTGACTCCTTGTGCATACGCGCGAGATGTGGCGGCATGTCTCGTACTGTGGGCAGTGAACATTGAAACGTCAATGCCGCTGTCTTTAAGGACATTCTTAATCCAACGGCTAAGAGTCTGGGTTGAAACGGGTTTATATGGTTTTTTGAAACTTAATAACAAATAATCAGACCTTCGAATGGACGTTGTTTTATTAATATAAGAAATTAAAGTTTGTCCCGGACAAATCGCAGGATTTTCTTTGAAAAAAGGTAATATAAGTATTGGTTGTTGAGATCCTGGTCTGGATGTTTTTATTAATTGTGGTATTTTAATCATAATTTGTGACGAGAGAACTTCTATATTTTTGATGTTAATTTTAGACAGAGTTTGTACCCTGTGCGCAGTTACTAGGGCTAGTAGGGTTACCAACTTTTTTGAAAGTTTCTCTAATGATAAATTTTCATTAGGGTAATTATTGCCGAGAAAGTTTAAAACAATATTTGTATCCCATGTGATATGATATCTAGGCATGGGTGGTCTAAGCCTGAAGACTCCTTTGAAAAATCTTTTGATTCTTTCATCGTTGGAAATATGTTTACCTATAATTAGGGACAGTGCTGACCGACAGCTGTTTAGTGATCCATACTGGCAATCGTTATTATGCATATCCGTAAGAAATGTAATTACGACCGGAATTGATGCCTCATACATATTAACATTGTTACCTATGCAAAATTGGAACCATTTTTTAAGATAAACGTCATACTGTTTAATGGAGTTGGATGATAATGAAGCCACCATTATTTCTATTGCCGAGCAGGGTACATTTTGTTGCAGTAGTGCTGTCCGGATAATACTCCGGCAACCAGGGTAACTTGTGGAAGTATGTTGCGCGTACTAGAATGAGAGGAAATTATACTATTATTGCTTGACGTAAGCGTAAGAACGTCAGATACAAGAAGACTTGTAAAAACGGGGTACCACGGTTGAGTGGACCACAACGGCACGACTACGATACCTTGGGCTTTATCAGAAATAATTTTTCGGAGGGTCTTCAGTATTATCGAAAATGGTGGGAAAGCATAAAAGTAAAAGTCTGACCAATCGATTGTAAAAGAGTTAATAGCAAAAGCATCAGGATCTTTATGCCATGACATATATTTAGGACATTTATTATTAATACGACTGGCAAATAAATCTATTTGAGGAATTCCGAACCTGGATACTATATATTGAAATGCTGAGTCTGATAATTCCCATTCGATATCAGGGTGGTTGCGACGAGATTCTGCGTCAGCAATGGTATTTTCAGAGGACTTAATGTACGACGCAAAAACATATATTCTCTTGGATTCGCACCACTGCCAGATATCTTTTGAGACTTGGTTAATATGTGGATATTGTATGCCACCCATACGGTTAATGTAAGAAATTGCTGTCGAGTTGTCGATGCGTAATAAAACTTGGCAGTCATGGAGGTTTGATGCAAAAATTTTTAGGCCGAAAAAAGCGGCAAGCAACTCCAAGAGATTTATATGCTTTTTGCGTTCGCCCTCCGACCACTGACCACTGGCAGTTTCTCTACCACAGGCCGCACCCCATCCCGTTGTTGAGGCGTCAGTAAAGATTTCGACTACGAAACTATCATCCCGGATTTTATGTACAGAACGATCGATAGCCTGTAGCCACCATTGAAAAATAGGCTGTAAAGTATCGGGAAGTGTCATATATCGATCATAATCATCATCATTTCTAAGGTTTAAGAATTTACAACGCTCTAGTTCCTTAGTATACAACCATCCATACTCTATTGCAGGGCAGGCAGATATTAGTAATCCTACTATTTGGGCGAATTTCCTTATTTTACAGCGTTTTAATCGCATTCCTTTTTTTATTTCAGTTTTAATTCTAGACTTCTTTTCTGGTGGGAGACTTACTTCTAGAGTATCTGAATTAATTATGAATCCTAGAAACTTACAGCAATGTGAGGGTCTAAGACTACTTTTTTGCTCGTTGATAATGAATCCTAAACTAAGTAATAGTTTTTTGGTTAAATGTATGTTATACAAGCATTCATTATAACTATTTCCTAATAGAAATAAATCATCCAAATATATAGTTGATAACAGTCCTGCAGATCTGAGTAGTTTAACAACAGGTTTCATGACTTTCGTGAAAACATACGGGGCAGTATTAAGACCGAATGGCAAAACATTGAATTCGTACAGTTGATTGTTCCATATAAATCTCAAATATTTTCTAGAATCTTCGTGTATTTTTATTAAAAAATACGCGTCTTTTAAATCTAGTGTGGCCATGTAACAATGTTTAGAAACAAGATTTATTGCTGTACGGAGATCTTCTAGTTTAAAATGTTTAGTATCTATGAACTTGTTCAAATTTTTTAAGTTAAGTATGAACCTGAATTTGCCATTCGACTTAGGTCTTAAAAAAACACTTGATATATATTCATTTGGGACAGATTTGCATGCTGATACAGCACCACTACAGAGTAGGCCACTGATAGCCTCTTCAAATTGTATTTTCTCGGTATCAGTATACCTGCGGGGCTTGGGAATAGTATTTTGAAATACACGACGCGAGAATTCTAGCTTATAGCCCTCAATCCATGAAAGGATAGTTTTATCATTGGTGATCATTGCCCATTTGGTATGAAAAAATGATAGTTGTCCAGCATATTTCACCTGATCTAGTGTCGGCGCGTTTGTCTCGGCTGATGCGGCGACGGCTTGTATGAGTTCGATGGCCGGTTGCGCTGAGGTGCAGGCTGGCGACTCCCTTGTGGACCCGGCTGCCTGCGTGCCGGAACCGGAAGCTTCCAGTTTAAATTTTTGGAAGTTGTAGGTCTTTGTGATGCTTGAGGCTTCTTTGGATACTTATTGGTCAAGTCTGTCTTCAAATCAGTTCCAGATTTAGAAACCGCTTTTGCAGCTTTAAGGGCTTCAGAAAGATTTTCTCCAAATAGATATCCGTCTATCTTTGTGTTTGACAAGTGTTCCTTCATGTCTTTTTTTATAGACCAGGTAGCAAAGTTTCGCCTTGTCTGTGACTCAGAATACTGTATATCGCACATGATGCGACTCGCATCCATCAGTTGTTGCAACAATTTAGACAAGAGATTGCCGTAGCTAGTTGTTTTTGTCTGGCCTCGATGGCTCTGTCTCTTTTTAGAACGACTTCTGAGAGGGCCGCTTTTATTTCTAAATTCAAAATAGGGGCTCCAATCCGCGTACAATTTGCAGGAATACGATACTTGTCACTTAGCTCTTTTCTAATAACTTTACTCAAGCCATTTGTAGCAGTGTGTTGAAAACGACTAACTATTTCTTTGTGCATGTCTTTTCCATACTGAATAGTGGCGGTGGGGTCATCGCCAAGGATGTTTAAGACATCACTATCCAAAATGTTGACGTCCAAAGCGGCCTCGTCTTCTGGCGTCATTTGATTAGTATCGTGGACGATTTCCGGAGAAACCAAACTTGTATCATGATTCGATTCAAACGCAGCAACAGTCATTAGAGATTCCGACTGGACTCCATCTGAAAACAGTGCCTACGTTGAGGTAATTTGAACAAAAGTTTTCATTTCAGTAATCCTACTGATGGGGATACAGATAAACGCAACTTGTTAAGCGGCATTTAAAATATAGTTGACCACCAACATTCAAAAAATTCAAAATTCAAAAAGTATTTTATTCAATTTAGGCCCTGATAAGGCACTTATGAAAAAACAACACACGCGGTACAATCCCGCAGATTGCCCTGAGTATATGTTGAGTACAACAATAAACTGTTGGTAGCCATAATGCGCGGAACAATCCCAAAGATTGCCCTGAATGCATTTTATAAGTTTAGTATGTTAAGTCTATATGTATATGTATATGTATGTATGTTTAGTATGTTAAGGTAGTTGTAGAATGTTTAGATAAATGCGCGGATCAACCCTACAGATTGTCCTGATTGCATTTAACTATATTTATGCGCGGTACAATCCTATCGATTGCCCTGGTGCATATACATTCGCTGACCCATTTTTATAATATATAATAGGTAAAAAGAATTCCGGGTAGGCACGGTAGACAACTAGACATTCCAAAATTATATTTGTCGTAATATACGAAACGATTTTTATCACTTTCATATCTTACCTTCTTGAGTACTCGGAGTAGGCGAGGAATCCCGTGATGACGATGATGACGATGAAGATGTCGATGACGAAGAATCAATCACACGAATACGACGCCGGTGTCTTTTCTTGATTGCTTCCTCCAATAGCTTTATTTTTTTAGATAAAACCTTAATATCTTCTTCCGATTGTTTTCTTTTAGGCATTTTTAAAGTTTTTTTTTTTTTTTTTTTTTAATGTAATTATTTAATTAGGAATAATGTTGAGTGGTGGAGCACTCGAATGTGAATGACGTGTGATCACCGAGTAACCAGTAATCTAGCCTAAGAAGAGGGTACCCCTATTTTTCTTAATATGTAACTACCCTCAACAAAGTGTAATGAGTGGTGCCACCTATGTGTAACTACATGTATATAATGACTAATCTCGAGGACGAGGCACAAAGTATAATATTTTTTATTATCGTATCAAATTATTATAAAATCGATACTGCATAGAGTACAGCAGCGCTACATCACTAGCGTTATGCTAATCCTCGGCTCGGATGTCATCTTGCGCAACAGGCGACCGCGGCAAGTGTGTATGCGGCTTAACTATCCAGTTTGTGCCCCACGTTTGTGTTCTACTTCGAAATTTCGCCTTATACGTGTGCATGCTGTCATCAGTGTAAGTCTTGTCTATTAATATAAATTATATAGTTCAACTTTTTAATAAAATACTGGCAAGCCCCTAGTAAACAATTGCGTCAACTTGTTTGATATATTAAACACGTTCCATTTTGTATGGTTGCAAAATTGATTTTATCACGATAATATTTTATGAACAACTAATTACAAATAAGTATTCGCTAAGCGTGGTTTAGCCAAGATAAGAACGCTTGCTGTAACATTACAATTTATTTTTTATTACTATCCTATCCCTAATAGTGGCTTTTTTTAAATTCACAAATCTGCGTATCTCTAAGCTTTTAACGAAATATACATAAATGCATGTAAAGTATTAACAATTAAGATAATTCTAGTAGATTAAAAAGAGGCTATAAAATGCGCATTTGATACAGCCTGACGACAGTCCATTGACGAACACGTAACTCCGGAAAAGAGCAGTTTGGGGGCACGCCCTACTTCCGGTGGTCGCGCGCCGTTGAATGCAAATAGTCGCTTGTCCGGCCGTCCGCATCCGTCGGACAGACAGGTGACAAAAGTACAGGCATAAATTATAATACAACTAATCTTTCGTAATACGCAAAGTAACTAAAAAACATATATTGTTAATATATCAGGTTACGTTTTAAAAGACTATTCTAGTCCACTCGTGACCACGATAAATGCAACTTGATCGAAATGTTCAGGTGCATCAAAACTTAAAATAAAAGTAGTTTTCCTACCTCCTAGTTTATGTATAATATTCATACTATTATGTGCCATTGTATAAAGCATAATATAAATGCAAGCAAAAGTAAACAAGCACACCACATAATCCACTACAGCAGAACGTGTCACTGTAACTTCGCATGTAACTTTAACCTATACATGTTGAAACAAATTCATGCAACCTTCATGCAACCCGGAAAATGGTTATTCAGTTTCTTGTAAAAAAAAATACAAAATTGTTGATGTGTTTGACATTTTCGGTGTCATGATAGCAGACTGCACTCGAACTTGTTCGGTCAGATTGTTGCGGAGGTGAAATGCCGCATAGCGTTGGTATGCATTTACCTAGGTAGGTAGATGTTATTCGCTTATGTATATTCTATACAACCTAACATAATGTCCATGCTTTCATCCACAGCTTTGATTTACTTCGCTCGGAACTTAATCATATATTATAATTTTACTATATACATAATAGATATAGGCAATGTTACACAAACAATAGTATACTCAGTGGAACACAATATACATCAGAAATAAACAAAACTAAACATATCATTTTCACTTAATGGAAATCCTTACAAATTGACTGGGAACCGCACAATTTGCGTTTCATCACATGTCTAGAGAGTAAGTTTGTCACAAAAGTTGTCGGCTCCACACGGCGCGCGGCTCGCGGGGCGAGATTATGATGTCGCGTCACGTACGTGACATCGCGTGTCGCGCGTGTATCCGAAGCCTTATAAGTCTTATAACTTATTGCATATTCGGGTCGGATAACCTCAGTAGGGATGACTGGTTGTCACGCCCGCGTCCGCGCCCGCACTTCCGTACCATGACCCTTGTACCGTTGACCGATGGCGCTGTGAATATTTTATTCTCAATTATTGCCCCGCCAGGCTATTTATCCGGTCTATTTCATTCTTTAGGACGCAACTTTTTGGATCGTGACTAACTGTATGCATGCCTCATTTGTTAGATTATTTAAATAAAAATTAGAAAATTTACTGAAATAATTGATAATCTTGATAAATTTTGAAATTCCAAACTAGGTAATTATTTTTGTAGCTAATAAAATATTAATATGCATATTAATCATTTAATAAATCTACTAAGTTTAATAGCTGAAACAATGTTATTGGCGTATTAAACTGTAACCTATAGGTAATTCGCATAGGATGTCTTCAAGAGTTTAAGTCATCGCTGAAAGATATGAATTTGATAAAAGCTTTAACTTTTATTACACGACCTGAAAACTTAATAACATTTTATTATCCCTACTTTTATAAACTGAGACGAAATTACAAAATTTTATAGATAATTCTAAACTCTGAGGATTTTGATTTAATAGTAAAGGTATTTTACAAGAAATTTAATTAAACAGAGGTGGATAAATTTAATATCGTAATTACGTGTTATGTACCTGTAATCTGTATTACCTGAACTGATTTATTACCTTTATTATCATCATCTATATATTATTATCATCTAGAAAATGTAAAATATCTTGCTTATTAGAAAGCTAGTTAGAAATATTCCTTGTCTTCATCAATAAAGATCTAAGTGCCGATGTATTAATTACGGACTTATTGGTTACCCTCATTAATAATGATAAGAATATCGAATTATGTTTAATGAAACGGTTGTTTAGTAAACAGCCTCGCTTTCTTATTATCCTCCATAAAAGTAGCTCAATTATTTATAAAATGAAATTTTCTTTGAAACTATTCGCAAATATGTATTACGTTGCGTTTATCAACAGTGCAATTTGAAAACGCTGTACATAACTATCGCAATCGGAGTTTTTTCAACGTTTCCACCAGAGATACTCAGAGTACCCAGGAAATCTTCTGAATTATGCCTTAGTGGAAGCAATGCAATGCATACACAGGAAGAGGTAGATACACATTAAATTACCCACTATTTTACAATGACATAATGAACTGTTGCCTTGTCCAACTCGGCATTGGCATAAAAATGCGCTCGCGGAAATAGCCCGTAGGCATATTGGACTTGCAACGCTAATGGATACAAATAATATTCCATAATGGACACATAGCCTAAAAAAGAAATACGTAATCAAATTCGGAATTAGGGAATTACATTACGTTGAACATTTACGAGTAAAGCCAGCAATTACGTCGAAATATGAACAAAACTGAGCGAGATAATTTTGTAGTGGCAAAAAAAGAATAGCCACAATAACTACATGAGGATCGCGTGCAAGAATCTACCGTGGAACAATGGTCGGCCTTGGGGCGTAGTAATCAGTGCTCTTGGACTGCGGGCCACAATGCTCCTCCAAACTATACATAAAGTAGTCGGCATACTTGGTACGTAGCCACATAGCAGACTACGTAGTTAGGCTTGTTTGTCCTTGTCACGAGTAAGACATAACACGGCCGGGTATTATGCGCTCGTCTGGTAACATTACGATGAACTGAGACAAAATACGACAAGGATATGTGACGGTAATGTGAAATGAATGTGACTTCTCTTGACGTTGAAGTATGAAGGTATGTAGGCGAAAAGATTGGTAATCAAGCGAGTCGATATTTCAGGAAGCGTTTCGTCATAGAACGCACGCACGATCTAAACAATATATCCCTGGATGAGATACGTGCTCGCAAAATTGACCATGAAAATATTTGAATGTGGCTTTAGCTTCCGCCCTGATATAGAACCTATAATATATCTAGCTACATTTTGATAATACATTTTGAGCACAACCAGAGTTGTTACTTTATATTCTTTTGATCACGTTTTATTTGTGGGCTTACGCAGAACGCAGTAAATAACGGTAATTTTATCCAATGTCGTGAGAACTGTTGTTGGGCAATGATCTAACTGCAACATAACCATTGAACTAGTTCACAGATTAATCTCGAGTTAATCTTAACCACAATCATTATGATCTAGCTGTAAGACACGATCTCTGATAACAACACGATTCGCGCGAAAAATTAAAAGGTTTCGTGTAAAAAACAAAATGATTACAACTCTTTGTTTTTAAATGTGTGGCATTATATTTGTAGCATGTTCTTATTGCAAAACTAGGTTCTCATGCGCTAATGCCTTCCTTCATAGTAGTAATTACATCTTAACACTAATTCATACACAAAGCTTCTCTAAATAGGTAATAATAACATCTAGTAGAGTTCATTTTCAGTCAATCACAAATTTCCTACAATATGGATTTAATCAAGGAACAAGCAGCAATTGGCATGGGTCAATACGATGTATAGCTACACACCGGCATAGGAAGAACCACACACAAGAGTTTAATCTGAAACTCAATCAGCAATGTCACAAAACCCGACACGGTTCAATCGGGTCGGAGCGGCCGGCGGGCGCAGCGACGGTGGTGAAATTGTACCCGCGCTTCACGGCTACATGGCACTAGGTAAGTGAAACCTAACACTATACAACTTCCGTCCATATAATGTTGTTAGATATCCGATAACGGATAGTGTACCGCCCAGTTGTGGTTTCAAGCGTCCGTCTGATTTTGTGCCACGTCATATTAGTACAAATTAGTTTAGATTGTTTCATTAATATCTCTCGTGAAATGAAAGTTAAGTTCATTCATAAAATACATAGGAAATTATGTTATTTATAGGTACAGTAGTACCCAATTAATATGGCTTACCGATGTACCTGCGCAGAAGATAAATTTTCAAATCGCGGGTAACGCTATTGGCCGACAGCTGCCGTCATGTTAGCGCGCGCCGTGCGGACGGGCGTGATTTGCGAGTGAGACGGAACTAACAGCTGCAGTGTATTATGAACCTTATAGTAGTGATCTAAGGTTGATTGTAAGTTTTAAGCATTCTTTCGTTAATCTTCGGGGCCATACTTTCTTTTCTGTGCGAACGAAGATTCACGACGCGCCATATAAGTTGGGTAATACTGTATTACTATAAGCAACAATAATAACGCAACTTATATTAAGATGGACGAAGACACGATGTGAAAAATTTAATATTATGGTCGTCGTAGGGTACACTTCGGAACCGTAATAAAAAATACATAACTAAGTGCCGATGCCGCCAGCAAACGGACCGTACAACGTACGTCGCCGGAATATCCCTAGAGCGCAATAAAAATGATATAAGTCTTGCAGCGATATCACAACGGGGGAATCAATAGATGGAAATGTCAAAACAAGGTCGAGAAACT
Organism: Polyploca ridens; assembly: GCA_951394255.1. NCBI lineage: Eukaryota > Metazoa > Arthropoda > Insecta > Lepidoptera > Drepanidae > Polyploca > Polyploca ridens. The sequence goes on along the minus strand of OX596254.1, from coordinate 9,175,111 downwards.
TCCGACGTAGAGCTTAACCACACTTCGAAAACAGATTTAGTTCTTACTTTAGAGGTAGGTAATAAAGTTATTTTCCAATATTGCTGCAGTAGTGCAGTTTGCATGCAAATCACTCACCAAAGTTTTGCAACTTTACGTAGCAGTTAGGTTGATGTAACACATTATTACCTGCAACAGACAATCAAAACGTTAGCTTTACATTTTTAGATAGGTGCAATAATATCAAATGACATGAATAATATGATATTACATAGCTCTTAATGATTAGTGATTGCAAGACATGGTTAAAGACTATTTTTTTTTATATTTACGGGCAAACTGTGAATTTGCAAATCCAGACTATCATACTCATGAAGCATTTAACCGGCTCGCAGCATCAAAAGCGACAATTATAAATGGTACAATATGCAGGTAATACTAGCTGATGTAGAACACCTTTGAAGAGAACCAATTGGCTAAACTCCCGCGCATCGCTACGTGTGCGAGCGCAACTAAAATCAATAAATTACGCACTCCTTGCCGTCATTGAAATAATTCGTTTCTCGTGTGTGGGATGAAACAATTATTAATACGTCCTTACAATTTATATTTACTTTAGGATCGACAATTACTGTCGTTTTTCAAGAGCCAGTTTAGATTAGTTACAGTTTTTTATCTGTTATGTAGGCATTTCAAGAGGCTGATTTTTGACCAATTTAGACCCGTTTAGATAACCCATGCATGAAAGTTTATGAAAGTGTTAGTGTTTTATCAATATGTTCTATGACACTATTGTACTTTATGATACATGTGTGCAAAGTTGGTAAATACACGCGCGGCGATAAGGGAGCCGAGAGTGTAATGATCAATGCACACGCGTGTCATACGACCTTTTTCAAAAAACCAGACTTGTATTTTTTTAAGTAGATTTTTTGATAATAATCAATGAAAAACGTCAACAAATATGTCCCGCATTTTTTTTTCACGCGATGCGCTGTCAAAATTTTTACCCGTTTAAATTAAGAATGTTTCGCCTACACACATATCAATTGCATTGAGGTACAAACTTAACATAATTGGGATTATACCTATCATAAAACTGTGCGGTAATGTAGAGTAAAAAGCACTAGTGCGTAATAAGCTGCATTAAGATACTAAAAATGGCGCAATAAATGTCACTTTACGAGCGTGTATTGAAAAATTGTTTCCAGTTGAATTGAGGTTATTTCTTTTAGTAAGCAATAATACAATAATGCTTCGATGTAGTTTGCAAACTATTTATAGTGACAATAATACGTTTTAATAATTGAGGATACGTTGAATCACATAAAACCGTGTATCGTACTATCTAAAGTTAGTATGTCAATATAAACCACTCAATTTGTTTACGGAACTGCTTCACAGAATGGCTTTTTGATAATAGTATATGACTTTGTTCGAATCAACTAAGGTGACTCGCCTGTCCTGGTTGACATCGTAACAATCGGAATATATTAATTTTGTTCACTGCTGGAAATATTCGGGAAAATATTATGAGTAGCTAGCGCACATGGCTGCAAAATGCGCATATTTTCCATGACTACATCTTAATAATTGTATTAAATGACATTATTTCCGAGACACGACTGCATGAATGGATAGCGAGCGAAATATCGGGTCTTTAGTTCATGCAGCTGTTTAAGAGATACATTTTATTTTGATGAAGTTGACGATATAAATACCTACACGATTTTGTACAGAATATTGAAATAAGTTTTTAAATATTTATTGTTCTTACACTGTATGAAAAACTGTAATAATGGCAAAAAGTGTACGAGTATCATACTCATAAGCTCGTCAAATAATGGATGCGGTTGCCCCTAATAGCATTACCCATTTTTCAAGCTTAGGACTCTAGTTTAATTAAAACTAGGGAAATTAAAGTGATTTATTTAAATATTAAAGTTGCATTTCTTTAAATATTATTCTGAATATGAAGTCGTATATTTAATCTTCATTTTTATCATGAAAGTACGAGTAAAATGAGACAAAAAAACGGGGAACAGAAGTGACTGTAAAATTTCAACGGTAGCTGTTTACGTCCGACCTTTTTTACGATGTTGTTAACTGTTGATTCTTTTTAAACATTTGCGTTGGGAACTGTAAACTACATTGTTCATCGTGGAGTAGGAAGCTAAAATGACGCTTAAGATGAGCTTATTGTTAATTGAGTAACACTAAGCTTTTTTGTATTTTCTTTGGACAAACTTTTACTTTCGTTATTAAAATACCTAATCATACCTAATAAATCATTGCTACTTTATTAGTTTACAAAATCGATATACATTTGATTTATATCCAGATTAATTATTGTATTTATTTATCAACACAAACTTTGTTAATATTAGTTAATCAGGTAGTTACTTAATTAAATAAAAATAGGTATAATAGCTTTCAAACCGATTAACTTGCACGAAATAGGTACTAAAAACAACTACACTCTGGCAAATGATATAGAACAGGAAATGTGTGGCATTTTAAATTATCCTAATCGTTTATTGTGTGTTCCATGGCGTGTGTAGCGTTTAACAGCGTTTTACGTGTTGATTGACACGTTGTTTGCTTTTAAAAGACTCAAAGGAAGCACACATCTTCCTGCAGGGTGAAATGTTGACATCCCAATAATGGTTCTTAAAGCATTGAACTCAAAGATTAAAACTCAAATGGTATTAAAAGTTATAGGTTCTAATACAATTTAATGTGGGAAAAATATTCGGTATGATATCCAAAAATAAACTTATACCACCTGCAAGTAATAAGTCACCCGTTACGTCTAGACGCTATTGTCCTCCATATTTGGTGTAAGAAGCTTGAGGTACATCATCTAATGGTACTCATATGTTACCATATGCGTGTTGCAGTATAAAATTGTTGTAACGTTTTGATATCTAAATAATAAGAAAATAAAATTATAAAGAAAAGAGTCATTATATTATTGTTTCATACTATGAATAATGTCGTTGTAACAATATTATGCAATTCGTTGATTGATTACTTTTTTAATGCCTCAACATGGTACCAACATTGTTTGCTCTACATCAAAGATAGTAAGAACGACATTCATTTAAAGTCAAGCAATCTTCAACTCTAATCCAATCGTACTACGGAATATGATCAAAGCAAGATAAAATGTACGAATGTTAATACATTTCGATATTTGGCACAACTAATTTTGTTTTTTCGCTGCATCCACTTCTTTTAGAACGGAAGCTTTAATCGCCCCAAGCATCGATACAATTTAAATCGGAATAAAACGAGCAAAGCGAATCGATCTCTATCCTATCGAGAGCAAATCGCACGACTAAAGACGTTCTCTCGGGTGAAATGCTCGAAGCGATTGGAAATACTTGTGTCTGAACTACAAGTTTCCAAAGAAAAAAGTTAATTGGTACTGTTTTTGTCACTGCACAGCCCCGTTCCGTTACATCTTCGACTAATCACTTTATTTTCTATTGAAATGTCTTTACCTACTTTACACTGATTTAGCTGCAAAATTGTAAAAGTTTTACAAATAAATTGTGTCACCTACTAACTACGCTGTTTCCCGTTGCGATATAATCAATTTGTTGTTGACCTCTTCGGTTGATTTTATGTTTAATTAGATAGAAAGTTTAGTGAATCCAATTGGTTGATGTTGTGATGGCATATTTTCGTAAAGAAAGCTAATAACATTAGCTATTTATTTTATTATACTATAAATGGAAACGATCATAAAGAGCTTTATAAATATGAATTATTATATTATTGACACGTTTACCAATTCATCCAATATTACACTAAATAATAATCCTATAGTTTTAATCAAAAAATCAGTATAATAAAATGTTCTACATAATCGTAGTCCTTTTTTTTTACTATGTAAAGGCATGTGTTTGTCCATAATCTGGTCAATGATGATGTGGCCGAAGGTGGTAAGCACACAAAGCCTAGAAGGAACGGGCTCTCAAGTGCAGCTGTCGGAACACACCACTAGGTGTTTAGCGACAGATTTTCAATTCGAGGGTGGTAGCAGTAAGCTGGGTGCTACAAAGTAGCCTACCACCGTGCTATGGTTTCCTTGCGATGTTTTCCGTCACCGCAAGCTCAAGCTAAGTTTTTATAAGATTCGAACCCGGGACGAACTCGGTATTGGATGTCACTAATACCGAGCTATCGTCGCCTTATCTTTGAAAAGTTTAACATCAGGCAGAACGTATACTTATTTGCTACCTTACTAATATAAAATTAACAGTTACGAGCATGTTAGTGCTTTACTTGCAAGATTAGAATCTCTAAAAGAAACGTTACCCTCATTATAAATGTTTTAGGTCGCTTAAAGATGAGACTAAGAATTAAACAAGACTGTGAAAAATCAACCTTACAGTTACGTGATAAGGTTAAGAGTTATGATACAAATAATAATCTTGTTAGTATATAGTGCGTGTCTGCGTCTGTGCTGGCTACCAAGCGTAAATAAAGCGACGCGCGCGCTTCAAACCCGTTACGCGGTTGGTTACTGAACGACTCGTTACTGCTCGTACGCAGCAGTGATGATATAGAGTAGGTACTCGTATATTATTGCGGGTATACATTAAACACTATATTTATTTATTTTTTGATCGAGCGTTCGAAGCGTCTCCGTTTCAGCTTGGACAAAAATGCTTTCGTATGTCCAGATGTCCGGCTGTTCTCCTCTACAGGTCGTATTTCTCAACCGATTCTCGTGAAATTTTGTGAGCAGGTTCGGTAATTATATAGATTTCTTTTGTCGACGAAAAAATTACACTTAATTATCGAGACTCGCGAGGTCTACAACTCACAAAGCCCTTCGTTGTATTCGTACTCGTGGTGACTACTAGTGTCAACTAGTGATTAAATTGCACACGTAACAATAAAAAAGATTTTATTCGTACCTATTTAATGCTTAAAATTTTAAGCTTGCTCTTTAGTACGTTTAATGTACAATCGAGCTGTTCTTTCAGCGAAGCTACGCTATGCTCTACCTCTCTTAAGAATATATCTAAAACTAGCGGCTCTGTATAATTATCGACCTCGCGAGTGTCGATAATTATATAGAATTTCTTTGTCGATTTTGGAAACTTTTAAATGGCTCGCTGAAGAAGCGGTGATAGAGATAACAGTGGAATAGGATGTTTTAACCAATCCCCCGTTGCAATAAAAAGAAATGCTGAATGAATGAATGCTTAATTCACGAAGGAATATTCCTACACCTACGCCGAAAAGACATCATTAAGAAAAGGAATAAAATACACCTACAACCACAACTATTTATCAACAAGGGTCGGCTACAGTATTCTCTAAAGAAGTGTGTCTAGAGATCTAGATTAATTGATCATTTATCATTTGTAAGGAATAAGTTTGACATTATTTTAAAACACAACACAAAATGAACAAGTTTTTAAGAAAAACCTTATATTAAACTGACAAATTATCTTCCCCGACAATCCATAAAGTTAGTAAAGTATTTGGTGTCGTACAATTTAATCTATAAGAGCAAGTCCTATGTCATTATTCACAGGCTGTTTACAAAGTAAATCTGTTGTAGCATTAATTGCTGCGGCCTCAATAAATTTTTCATTGTTTATTTCCGAACTTCAGGCGCAGCGACGGGTCGTGATTACATTTTCACGTCACTGTCAACCGTGAACAAAGACACTGAGAGAAAGTCATCAGTCATTACCACCAGAAAGAACAATAAAACGGCGAGTCACGGTCGTTAACCGAAATTCACCTTACAATAAGGGGAACTCAAACAGAGCAACCACTAACCCGAATACTTGGTAAAGGTTTACCAATGTTGCTAAATCTGAAGAGTCACGGCTGGGTAAATAATTAGGCACTTAAATAATTAGTTACGAAGGAAACGTTGAATTTGTAACTTGTAGGCGCAGAAGCCTCCGCTCGAAAAAGTCGCAAACGAGTTCAGGCTTCAATAATTTCTTTTATACCGACTAATGCGTAAAAGCATATTGAAATGTCTGGCATCTGATATTTACTTGAAACTTTTTGTTGTGAACATAACCCACGTACCTACTTCCATTATATTTACTTCAGTAAAATCCATTATTAAACATCGCGTGATTAACGACCTATAAACGACAAATTAATGGCTTTGTAAATTATTTGTACGACAAAGGTTGCTCGTAATGTTAGCATTATGTAAAGAAAGCCTTTCATTGGGGGTTTGCGGTTTAATAGATAAACACTGTAGAACAACTGGGAACAGTTGGAACGTATCAAAATCAGAATAAGCCATTTCTTCGTAGATCATAACTCCGTAGTTAAACTGGCGAAGTTGCACGTAAGTACGATTTACCACATGATGTAACATGTTATAATTTATAATATAATTTTGTGCGATTACAAATCTTATATCGCTTAGAATAAGGACGAGAATAGCGTAGTTTGTTACATTTTCTATGCGTTAGACGCGTCAGTCGGCGAGACCATTAGAGAAAATGACTGTAGTACGACGCCGACGCTGCTGACTCGGCTCAGGAATCCACAGACCGTTACAATATAAGAGATTTTCGTGACTAGATCGTTGCTCGAGGTAATTGCCTTGTAAGTTTAAACTGGCTACCGTTTAGCGATTTAGCAAAGGCAACTAGTTCTATGGTTACAACTTTGTGTAGAGCCGCTCTACAACTTTGCGAGGAATTGCACTCAAGGTAGTGCCCATTTGAGAACTTTTTAATAATTCTATTTTCATAATTATAAATGGAAGTGAAAAAGATATTAACTTTTTGGTTGTTACTTGACTAGTAAAGTGATGAATGAGTTGTAGATAGAGCTCGTGAGAGTACCGAAGTCAAACAAACAAGCAACCTTTATAATTTCGTCATGTCTATCCGTCCATCTTTTATTCCATCTGTCATATTCGTAACCTAGCCTATATCCTATAGCCTATATCGCTCAAATTTGACACATATATTATTTTCTATTTTATTTTTTATTGAAAATCTGAAATTAGTTCGATATAAGTATAGCTTCAGAAACCTACAGTAGGTATGCATGATCATACTCGGGTATTTCAGACAGTAAAGCTGGTCTTGATAATTGGAAAGCAAAGAGACTGCCATACCTACCGAAATTTGATGTGGTATGTCACATGAGAAGGCCTATATCAAATAATCGAATACTTCAATCAGTTTCAGCCGCAATCTAATCTTTTTATTGCATAGCCTGCAGCGAAGAAAAAAATGTATTTTTGTATGGACACGTAGTGCATCAAGTATCAGTGATCGTCACGCCCCGAGGCCTCGAGTGCTCAATCCTGGTACAAATAGCATCGAAACAAGTTTCAACATCGTGTGATCTCAAAAAAAGACTACATCAATCATTGGAGCACTTTCTAAACTCATTGTTGGCGTTGTTATTTGGATCTTTTGTGAAGACTTCTGGTGCGACGTCGATGTCCTCTTGTAGAGGTGTTACGTATAAAGTAGATCTAAACCAATAATTGATTCTATTATAATGTTTGTTAATAGGATTTCTATAGCTAGTCGATTTATTGATTGTATTAAATGGTGTAATTGTGAATACAAGCGATTTTCTACACAAGACTTTTTATGAAGTTCTACCTACACTAGACATTTCAGAAAGGTAAATGGTTTAGGCTACTAAAAAAAGAAATTTACTTAATTATTTCAGTGAAATAATTTCGGAACAGCAAACAATGGTCGATAATGCCTGTCGCTATCAAGATATCAAGTTTCATTGTTTTGTTGCTAATGGGTAAACTCATAGTGCAAATTATTAATTTAACTATGTTAGCTTTGTGATCTTTCATTGGGAGTATTGAAAAACTAGAAAACAAACAGACCCATTATTGTTAATAGATACAGAATATGAAGCAGTCAAAGTTACAAACAATAAATCAGAAATTGTTATTTCAAACAATAAAATATGTGCGTTTGCTGTTCCACCTTAAACTTCAAAGGTTCCAAAATACTACTAATACTTTAACTCAAAAAGAATGTTGAAGGTCACCTGGCGATAGAATGATGAGTTCCCATGGTAGTGCAGTGAGCCGGGTCGTTGGACCGCATAGTTCTAGTTCAGGCGATAGTGGATAAGGAACAGTCAACATGCTCCAAGCCAAACAATGGACGCACTTGTTTTGCTTTATTTCGCAATGTGGTACTTTTATGGCCGCTTTTCCGGTACACGTTTACAGCATTATACCATTGTACTAAGAATATTGAAGATCAAAAACATTGGCTTTCATGTATTTTAAAGTATTACAGTTTTCTAACATGAATCTTTACATCGCTTGTCAAAAAGGGATGAATAGCTCTTTAAGGTCGACAGCGCATTTAAAATCGCCTTGGTATTGCGATTAATGTCCATTGGCCTGGACCACTTAACATCACGTAGACCATCAGCCTACTTTTTGACATGAAATTAACCGACTTCAAAAAAGGAGGAGGTCCTCAATTCGGTTCTATATATTTTTTATGTTTGTTACCTCCGTCTCCGTCATTTATTACTCGTTTTGAATTATATTTTAGTTTAGAAGGGTACACTTCCCATTTGGTCCCATTATCATCAGATCAGGATTTGATTACTTCTTAGTATACTTTGAAGTCGGTTTAAGTCTTTTGTAAAACTATTTTCAGTTATTTTTTACTGAAAGATAAAAATGGTTTCTTATTTATAAACGCAGCTAAGCTCCTGTTAAAGAAAGCAAAGAAGTTTTTTAGACAAGCAGAATCTCATTATGCTGCGAACTAAGAAATAATCCCGTTTTTTAGCTTTTGCAAAGCACTACACAGTATACATACTAAAGTATGTAACTCCGCTTGAGCTATGCTATCATTATTGCTGTGTTTTAAAAAGTTATATTAAAAAAATATGACGATATTATAACAGTTTTCAGGAATATCACGCTTTGAGAATTATCAGATTCAACAAAGCTTGGAATAGCTTAGTTTTTATTTATTATTCATCAGGTCATGACCAACATAAAACAGCTTGGTGTTTTAGTTTTCTCTCTTGAGGATAATGCGGCCAGAGATAGATAGACACATTTAAAGGAAATCACGCCTAATTACGTATTTTGCGACGGCAAATAGTTACTTATTCAGAAAGTCCTCCCCTTACCCCTCTGTTACTCAACACAACACGGCTCATTAGAACCGGGCCGTGGGAAGCGGCAGACAACTAGTGAAGTTACACTGCTGACCGGAATATCGATACTTGCCATATACAAATTGAGGTCTATACCAAACCTAGTAGAAATGCATATTTCCATTCTATATACGGCCAGTACGCGTCTATTGGAAACTGCTCGCGTATATTTTCGAATGCTGCAATTCATTATTATCTGTATTTCCAAAATATACAACGCTAAATACAAAATACATAATCTAAAAAATATATATGCGTCCATATGGTAACCGCTTACCATCATGCTTGTTTACCGACTTCTTCGTATAATTAAAAATACACAATATTTGCTTACTGGTCGCATATGGTTTCAAGCGAGATAGGCGAACGGGTTCCAAACACAACATTTCTCTTAAATTACACCTGATCAGGGGTTCATTAACATAATGTGTAAGATAGGCAATGATTTTGTCCTTTAAACAGTAAAACTAAATGAGATTATGATAGAATAATGAAAAAATTACTTATCTATGAACAAGGACTTAGCTCATATTCCCATCATATCTTGGCATTATTGAATTGAAAAATAAATAGTTTCGACATTATCAATTCGGATCGACTAAAGAGTGGTAAAAACAGACATAACCAAACACTCTTTCTCTCTACGCTAATCGATGCACCTATTTTCTCTTTTGCGCCTGAAAGTTATTGTAAGTATAGCCAGTTGCAATTGGGCCTCATTGCGTACTGATATAGTATATTAGGGTACTTACTAGCTTATTGGCCTAGATAATTTTTATATAAACGGGACTACAAGCTATTACTGATGTAGGTATTGTTTAGAAGACATCTATGCCAAACTTATATTCGAAACTAGTAGTATTAGGATTAGTTTCGCACATATATTTTTATATTATTGTATAAAAACGGTAGTAGGTAGAAAATGTAAGAATTATTTATTAATTCTTGAGCTGAGTTCGTCGAACTCTACATATTTATTCCCATAGCTTAAATATTGTGAAGCTAATATTATCTCTTTTAAATTCGTTAGACGTGAAATAAACAATATTTAACATTAGTATTTTGAAAAGTTATGATTAATGAATGTAGGCATAAATCTTAATCATGCTGTATAAAATATGGTTTGTTTACTTTTAACCTTTTAAAAATAGAATGTACGCTCGTGAAAACTATCGATGTTGTTTACCAGCCGAAACTCGACAACGGACAAGCACTATCTAGATTGCAGTGCCGCGTTTATAAACAACAGTGGCAGAGAACTAGTGAATACATTCGAACGGACTGTGAATAAACTCGAGATTTGAAACACGAGATAAAAGTGAACTTGTCACTTTCCAGAAGGTTATGACGTGAAGTTAAATCATAAGAATGTGTTACCGGATATTCCACTTCTTATCCGGAATTAGATAATCAAGAATATTTTTTCGAATGTTAAATATCTACTTTCGATTATTTAGTAGGTATAGGTCATAGTTAGTATATATATATATAGATATGTTATTGCAATGATAACGAAAAGTCGAAAAACAACGTTTTCAAGAAATACAGCCTAAAGCAGAACCTATAAATCACATTTTCGTTTTTATTTGAAATTTCAGTTAGCTATAATTATATTATACATATATAAAACTGAATAATGTTAGTTCGTAAATAAAAATCTGTAGGAAACCTTTGAATTGAAAGAAACATAAACCTTGAAATATTGAGCCAAATTGTTGGAATAAATAAAATGTTATGTAGGTAGTTTGTGTCATGAGTTTGTTTCTTTTTTGTTTATTTTGAGTTTAAACTAATAAGGATTTAAGTTATGGATATTATTAGCTAACTGAATTTCACTATGACATGAAAACAAGGGAAATATAATTATGGGAAACATTCCCAAGTACCATTCACAAACAAAAAAATCTCACAAGCAACATTCAAGACCAACAAAAAGATTCCAGCTTTATCTAAGATCTATCTCAAACAAGTTGTCTAGATTCTACATACATTAGCTTTAAAAGTGAAATACAAGGAAAATGCATGTAGGTTTAAGTAAAGTCGTAACTTTTTATAGTAGTTGGTCGCCTGAATTCATTCGAAATTCGACTTAAAGATAAAAATGCACGTATTAAAATATTTTTCTTTTTATATAAAGCTTGCTTTTAACCCTAGTCTCACAATAATTGGTGAGCAAATTGATATATCAATTTAAAACGAACCTCCTACCAAAAGAATGTATTTTGTTGGAAAATTATTAAAAAGTATAAGAAGGAGACAAAGAATATTAGTTAGCCGTGAACATAAAAAGGTAATTAGTAAAACAACAATATCACTTCAAATAGTGACAATAGTGGTAACAGAATCCTACTTGTCATCCAAATTGACTCTTAGATCACACACATCACATCGCACTTAAAAAATCGTATTTATTAAGAGTAATGAAAAACAAAATATTTGCGTGACGTTACGTATACAATAAATTATTATAATTTTATCTGCATATTATTTTAAAAGATATAATAAATATCGTTATAATGTTTTTTCTCACACCTGAAAATGGTTGGCCGAATTCCAAAATGTGAACGTAATATTAACACCGCATTTTATAATATGAATATTTCGCTTACCATTGCTGCGCGTAATAAACCATCTTTATCAAAACACTAACAAAACCGTTATTACACTTCGTTTATTATAATAAATTTAATTTCGGTCGAGGCGGTGAATATTTTACAATATTATATTTAACGTTGTACCGCGACATGATTTCGTGTTTTATCATAAAACTCGTTGAGATCGTGACGGTGAAATGCGCCCGGTTTTAAATGGATGTAACTCATAATATTATCTTTACGTGTAATGTAGATGCGTACCTTTACGGACAGCGCAGATGACGCACTTTTTGAGCGAAGGAAGTCAAGGAGTCTGCGGCACACAAAAAGTCTGTGTCAAACAAAGGGTTGTGCGCCGGACTCTTTGCGCGTCATGTGCGTTACTGCTTAGAATTATTTGTGCTAATACATAGGTGTGGTAAAATGTAGAGCAGGCCTCCAGCAGGACCTCCTGTTCTACCTACGAATTCAGAACAAAATGAGTGATATAATTTTTAAAAATCTCATTTACTGAGCACTTTAACATAAATCAAGCAAAATGTCTGTACTGGACACAGCTTACAAACGCTAATAAATCGGGTTAAAGCTGAATCATTCTTTCTACCGCATAGCAACATCTTTCACATACACCGATAGTGTATAATCTAATTAGGATATGTATTAAATGAATTAATGTTATAGTTAAAAGGAAAAGAGAATTTAAATAAAGAATTCTACCAATGCACATAATACAGTCACACAACAAAGTATACACTAAAGAGTAAAGGTTGTCGCGCATTCGACTACAATAACTTTATGCGCACGTAAGTTTAACAGATGGTTAGTTCAAAACCGGGGCTATTTTCACATCGTCTCACAGTCGTAATGCTATAATGAATGCGTATGCGGAATTTAAACTGCACTCACACGATTTCATATCACGCTATGCTCCCAAACATATTTCATACGAAATCATTATTTTAACAGTATACTAGAACTGTTAAGACGAAACGATGGCTGCAAGAAATTTGAACGATAGGTATTTAACAAATCTATTGCTGTCGCGCTGTGGCCCGGATATCAATGTGTGAGTGAACAGACTGCGCATGGTGCAAGTGTGCGTGCCGTAGCTCGCACCGCTCCCACCGACCGCCCGCCCCTCGATGCCTCACTTCGCATCAACTTCGCATTTACTTGTAATATTATATTTCTGTGATTCGGCCGGCGACTGGCGAGTTGATATACCTTTCAGCGCTTGCAGTTCTGTTGTTCCAAGTGACATTAGGGATTTTGAAATTAGAACAAATACCTAACCATACGTTATTTGTATTTTGAAGTCGATATAAAAAAAGAGTATCTATACGATACGTATGTATGTAATATTATTGGAACTGCATTATATTCACATATGATAATCTATTAGGGCTTCCAAACAAATACCTATACAACATTTTATTGATATATATTTGTCCACAGTCCACGCATTTCTTTGAAACTATTTATCAAATTGTGACTATTCTTTTTTTAATGCCTTATATTTACTTCAACTTAGGGAACAGTGCGAAAGAGGACGTCGTTATCCATTTTCCACAAAAAAAAACCTTGCTGAGTTTCTTGCCGGAGTCTTCTCAGTTTAAGTGTATTCCGAACCGGTGGTAAATTCAACTGTATGTACATAACGTTCATAAGTGCCTTACTAAGGCCTAAACTGAATAAATGACTTTTTGATTTTTGATTTTTGATTTGATTGAAAATATTTCGCTGACTTCAAGACAGTATCAGATTAGAGTTATTCCACACTTTTTAATTACGTAATTTTTGAAATTTTGTGAAAAAGTCATCAAAATCGGTTCAGTTTTTTTCAAGATATGGACTAATACGTGTGACGGCCTAGCTTGATACGACGTTTTTATATGATTCTATAATATTATTTCAAGGGCTTGTTTTATACGTACAAATAAGCTCTTTCACTAGTAAAAAAAACTACTTCATAATACACAAAAAAAAATGAAATAACTATAAACTGAAAATATCTTGAAGTCAGCGAAAGAGCACGTCGTATATATTAAAATTAAAAATATTATACCTAGCTGACATCAAGACAGTGTCAGATTAGAGTTATTTCATACTTTTTAGTGTATTTTGAAGTCGATTTAGTATTTTTAAATTCCTTTTTTTATTTCAATTACCAATTTTTTTATTTCGTAATTTTTAGTTTTTGTTATATGCACTAGAATTTGACCAAGCTCAAGCCAAGCCATCGCACGAATTCCTTAGTCCATATCTTGAAAACAACTGAAACGATTTTAATAAAACTCTCACTGAGTTGAAGTAAATGTAAACCAATAAAAAAATGTCACAATCCGATTAATAGTTTCAGAGAAATGCGTGGACAAACATACACCTATGAAATTTTGTATATTAGTTTGGAAGTCTGACATTTTGTGAGGATGTTTCATCAAAATCAGTTCAGTAGTTTTCAAGATATGGAATAATTAGTGGTCGGGCTAGCTTATTGATACGAGCTATGGGTGTTGGTTGTGTCAAAGGGAAAATATCTGAAAACTGGCCAAATTCACGAATATTTCAGAAAAAAAAACCAAGTCGATTTTAAATAAATATACCGGCCAAGTGCGAGTCAGACTCACACACGGAGGGTTCCGTACAATGTTAAATAACTCATCCTAGCTATGACAATAAAAAAGACGTTTCTTGTATGGGCGGCCCTTTAATTTATTTTTTCATTTTTATTATTTGTTGTTATAGCGGCCATAGAAATACATATTCTCTGAAAATTTCAGCTGTCTACCTATTACCGTTCATGAGATACAGCCCACTGATAGACAGACGAACGGACGGACAGCGGAGTCTTGTTTGGCACCCTTCGGGTACGAAACCCTAAAAAGTATAGTCACAATCTGATTAATAGTTTCGGAGAAATGCGTGGATAAACATACATACTTACTAACATACATACACCTATAAAATTTCGTATATTTGTTTGGAATTCCTAATAGATTATCATTTGAATATATTGCAGTCCAATAATACACACATACGAGTCGATTTGATAATCCCATTTTGTTAAGTCAATTTAAAATAGATATTTTTGTCCATTTATGTTGAAAAAGGTTACTAAATATTAGATATTATGATAACCTTTGAACGATAACATTTTATGTTCTTTAATCGTTCATCACTCAAAAGTAAAAAAAGAACAATCTTGGTTAGGGCACACTATACCTTACATGTAAGTTACCAAAGACGTTATACTATATCGATATCGACGAACAACACTAGGGCAGGTATCGATAATATATTATCGACTACTGCGCGACACTTCTTTGACTGTATATGTATTTGTCCAACCCTCTCCTCCCTCAACCCTGCCCCAATACAGGCGATAGAGACAACTGCAGCTTGGATCGATTATACCTATTTAAAATAGACGAAATCGCTATTTCGTAATCCCCAGTTTCCTCCTCCAATACTGGATCGATTTGATTTTTTTTTTGAGAATAATAATAAGAAGGGCTTTGGCTATGTCGGTCGGTTTTCCTTTTATTTTTTATATTCGTCAAATTTGTTTTCTGGACGTCTGATAAGGGCAGTTAAAAATGGTACGTTTTTGTGATTTTAGAAGATTTTTAGTTTTTATAATAATTCATTTATGGAGAAAAACAAAACCGAGGGACATATAGTGGCACCTACAGATTGCATGGTAAAATAATCATTGCTCTAGGGTCATTAACCAGAGAGGAAACTGAGGATTACGTTTGTATGGAACAAACGCCATCAGCGTTTCCTCTTAACAATTCACCGCTGCGACTGTTATTGCGTTGTAAAGGTGTTGTTGTTTTTATCACCTTCATTTTATGTAAGCAGATTTAGTTGAATATGACTGCATTAGTATTACGTGAACGACACATTATTTTAAAACATTTCTATATGTGATTTTTTACTGGAGTTCCATTCATAAACTATTCCGCAGGGAACCAACTATAATAAGGTAAGAAATAGCCGAAAGCCACGAAGCTTGACCTTTGACGTTAAAAAAGCAATCTAAAAATAGAAAATTGCTTAAAGTTATTGAATTCTTAAAGACAACTGTTGCCAGCAAATCCGTAAATCGTTAAAAGTATCCATAGTCAAAATAAAATATCAAACCAAATCGGCAATCAGTAGCGTCGGCGATCGCTAAAAAACGTATAAAACCATCTGCCCGGGACTACAGCAGATGTCGGACATCAAGACGTTATGGAGGGTAATCCTGTTCACATGTTGTACGAAAAACTATCGGGTGTACCGAATAACATATCGATAGTACGCCACCCGATTACTGATACGTTTCTATATTCTGAGAAACTTGGCTGAAGTGTCGCGCCCGATTATATTAGAAATAGATCAGAATGTAATAACGAATGACTATGGTTCCAGCAAGTAATATTGCTGTTCGGATTGAATTATCTGTGTGGGCTTAGGGAATGTGTTTCATTCTGTTTGATACCTTGTCTTTAAATATTTTCATATGGTTTCAGATTCAGTTGAATTGAATGATTATAGTTATTTATTTTGCTGAATCTGTTTTACTTTACTTATCGAATTTTATATAGAATAACTACATACAAGCAAGCACAAATTCAAGTTTTTAAAATAGAAAATTAAGGTAAAATTGTACAACACCCAAGAACAACAGAGTCAACATTTCGCAGTATGATTTGAAAACTGATTTATGACTGTAATGATTAACGTATGAATTCACATTTTCCCTCGCACTTTCACACACAAATAAAACGAGGAGGCTAGATCCCTAGCCGCCACGTTGAATTTTCATATGTTATAAGTCATTCTACGATATCTAAAAACAAACTGATTATTGTTATGTTTTCTAGCAGGATGCGTATAAGGTGGGGGTAATACCAAATATTATCTAAAATTAGATAAGTGTAGCATACTTGTTACCTGGCCGGGTGTTAAACCTAAATACGGGCAACCTTGTGTTCAGTTTACACAAACTTCTGAGAAACTCCGCCGCTTGACGCAATTCCGGTCATGGATCTCGACTCTCGACTCTACGTTCCGAATTCACAACTCTTAGAGCTAATTTCCGAACGCCACTTTGTTCTTTATTCAATTTCCGATATTGGCTATTCCGTATTCCAATTACGTACTCGATTTTTTGTTTCTATTATTTATTAATAAACAGTGAATGTGGCATTATTATAAAGTTCCAGCATTTAATTATAAACGAAAAAAAAGATAAAAATATTCACCACCCTAAATTAAATTCCTCGCTGGGATTAACGTGAATTACCCAATTAGGGAAAATAAATTACTGTTAGGATTCCGAGCAGAAAGCGAGCACCGAAGGAAACACGGCTGCTACGTATCGGGAATAACAAGGAAGGTAGATTCAAACACCGCACACAGTTGAATATTGAATAAAGTAATTAATTCCAAATGAGTTTGTAATATGTTTCAGAATATGAAAAGCTACCTATTACCTATATCACTCTGTATTACGAATTCCCGTAATTGATACAAATCTGTAAATGAACGCTTCAGTTATTTAGACTGTTTATAGAATTAAGATCAATATGTCGTATTATTTGTCAATGCGAATAATATATGTAGGTATTCTTGAATTTTACTCGTATATGGATTGAATCAGCTATTCTTTTGACACGAAAACATGATATAACTTTAGTAGAGGTAATCTTTTACGCAGGTGTACATTATAATAAAGAAGACATAGATGAAACAGATAAAATAAAATATACGGATAAAAACAATGATTGATATACGGGGACCGTAAGAAAAATTTAACATTTTTCCTGGAAAGCCCGACCCCCTTTTGTGCCCGGCCCCCCTTCCCCGTACCACTTCCATCATAGCAGCCGTCTCGGTCGAATATTAAATTTGCCTCGTCAGTGAAAAGCGAGTACATTTCGCAATATTGTGACTTTTGTTCGGTGTTGAATTCACCTAAAAATTCACAGCCGGCGAGAAAAATGTTATTGATGAAATAACCAAACTAATTGAAAACAATTTCGACACTGAAAATAAAACATGCGATATTTGCATTCGTTGTGGCACTTATAGCTCGCGTATGGAAAAGCTTTTATTTTTATTTGATTATTTTTATATTTTTATATTTTATTTACTAATGCTTAAGCATTTATTCTGACATATTTATTGTGTTATATAATTATATCTTTAAATTATTAGAAACTTGATAAATGTTCTTACTTTGCCAGTCCAGTATTTTGTCTAATTTAATTTTGTGATTTTATTTTGTACGCCTATTTAGGCAAGTCTCAGTGAAACTATCCATTAAATTTACACCATTATTTTATTTTACCTGTGACTTACAAATAAAGAATTTTGAATTTGAATTTGAATTTACAGTTTTCAGAATGTTATTAAATGTATATTCACGGGATATACAAATGTAGCCTTTCATCGTAACAACCATATACGATACAGTTGTTACGTAGGTACAAATCAAACCATTTATTGAAACAAAAAGAACGCTTACCAAAAAAAATTTGAAGGAGAGCGAAAAATAACTTACCTGAAAAGAGGAAAATTTTTGTTAAATCATTGTATAAAGTAAGATACAGTAAATTTTAACCAACAACCAGCAACTTTATCTAAAAAAAAAAACGACCAAGTGTCAGTCGGACTCGCGCACCGAGTGGTATAAGAGCTACCAACGTCGCCAAAAAAAGAACTTTAGCAAGGCTGGTTTTTTGATATTATCTTGCGCATTAAAGCCTGATAGAGATGCGCTAAGTCTGGCAGCTGGGAGTGGTTGCGTTTTCTTTTGCGCATCCTATTTGTAATAGTGAAAAATTCGGATTTTTTACCCATTAAACCAATTTAGCACGAATAATTTTTTCTTCACCATTTTTTACAGCCTTTTAGCAACCTAAACTTAAATCAACAGAGCGTTATGTGGTTGCTACCTACTTGCCAGATGCTATTTTAGTTGTGAATCTTGTGAAAGCCATATTTTCTTCTACACCATTTCAGAAAAAGCTGAAATTTTAACATTATATAGTTATGCTATCAAAGAACCTAAAACTTACCTTGCCAGACCGAAATCTGGTTGCATAAGGGTACAAAGACTAATTTAAAATCAGTTTAGAACACGTAAAGCAAGTACCGGAAATGGAATCAGAGACCCAATCGATAGCAGCAATTAACAAAATGCTAACTTGAAAAAGTAAATTTTTAACCGGAGCTATTTGAAGGATAAAATAAGATAACTTTATGTTCAAAATCAAAATAATAAAGTAATTTATTCAGGTTAGGCCCTGATAAGGCACTTATGAAAATTACAATTGAATCTATCGCCGATTCGAAATACACTTAAACTGAGAAATCTCCGAAAATATTTTGTACTAGTTGTCCCCCGCGGTGTTCACCCGCGTTCCCGGGATAAAAAGTAGGCTATGTCCTTCTAGGCCTAAAGGCGTAACAAACAAACAAATTCACTTACGCATGTATACCTAATATTAATTAGGAAGTTAGGGTTAGTTAGGATTTAATCAATATTTTAATATAAATTATGTATCGCGAAGTTGAATATTTGGTCCGACATGTTTGGATCATTAGAAAGAATTAGAAAGATTGATTGAAGTTGCAACACTGACCATAAAATCAATAGCAAAGTTAATAAAAGTTTGCGTGTTGCATTTAGAGGAGGCAGTCTATCGCAAGCACTCGACCTGTACACACCAAAGTGCAGTTGCTATTTCACCCGTAACTAAAACTTTTAATTTATTAATATTGTAGGTGTAATTAAAGTCATAATTTTATTGTAAAATTACATCAATAAACCTGTCGGGCCCATGACGAGTTTCTGGCGTTGCTTGTTCTCATTATTTTTAGCATTTAGATAACACGATGGTTTTTACTTTTTAATATACTTTTACTTTATTTAATTCGTTGTTTTCTGTTCCTAATTATATGGAGTCGGTGCAATTTTTGGGCTACTTCTGTGGCGAGCACACTTGATCTGACCTGCTTGAACCTTGAGTGGACTGTATATGATTGACGACGAAAACATAAACTGCCGGCTGGACGAAGTCACTTAGGACGCGGCCAGACCCGAGTGAAACAGAAGAGGGACGGGGACAGAGTAGCTACACGAAGGGGGAGGAGTGAGGCGCGGGGGGCGCGGGGTGCACGATGATGCGCGAGGCAATAGCAGACGAGGTGCGCGGGACGTGAATGGGAAGCGTAGGACGTGCCCGGGATCGGGCGAAACACGTAGGATGTGCGCGGGGCACGAGCGGGACACCAGCAGGACACGAGCGACACATGTGGGACTTGCGCGGGACACGTGGGACTTGCGCGGCACACGTGGGACTTGCGCGGGACACGAGCGGGACACGCGGAACTTGCGCGGGATACGTAGGACGTGCCCGGGACGCGAGCGCGGGGGACAACGCGGAAGATGCGGGACACTCGGGACGCGGGCGCTGCCCAAAACCACTCTTTTCAACCCACTTAGCGTAATATAGGCAAGCGCAAAAAGTTAATTTACGTAGTGCTGCGCCATTTCTTGGAACTGCTTCAATTATTTCTTTTGTAATTTGATTTTTTTTTTAAATCCTTAAGATAAACATTTTGGCTTAAAAGACGCAAATTTCCAAAATTCCAAGTTAGCATTAGTTCATTTCTGGTGTCTAAACAATTTAAACAAAGAAATTTCATTGTCATAGTGACAACCAAGTGACGCCTCAGGGGTTGTCAACATTTTTCTAGACAGTCTTATTATAATTTTAATAATAATTCATAACCTCAGTAGATACATGAAGCTTCATGATGCTCAATATGGTTTTCAATTTGATTATCTCAAAAAATACCCGATTTACCGATACTAGGAACAGGTTTTTGAAAGTCCTGTATTTCCGAACCCCTTGAGGTACAAACGAAAAGAAAGATGGTACAAACATGTACACACGGCTACAGATCAAGCTATACATTTCCAGTATAAGCTGATCTCGCATTGTATAGGATTTCGGTACAATGGGAGATCAGCTTATACTGGAAATGTATAGCTTGATCTGTAGTCGTGTGTACATACATACCGAGTACAAACGTATGCATTCATAAAAAAAACAATATCTTCAAGTCGGGTTTTGACCATGACCATGTCTGTATGTCCTGAGTCTGGGTGTAATTATGTATATTATGTATGTATTTACAAACAAAAAGTAGTATATGTATTATATCAGTTATCTGGTTTCCATAGTACAAGCTCTGCTTAGTTTGGGATCAGATGACCGTGTGTGAGGAATGTCCCAGGATATTTATTTATTTTTCAACCTCCTGTATCTCCGAACCCCTTGAGGTACAAACGAAAAAAAAGTTGGTACAAACAGGTACATACGGAGTACAAACATATGCATAAAAAAATTACAATATCTTCAAGTCGGGATCGAGGTTCACAACGGTAAAGGGAGCGCATAGCGTTGGCAGTGCGGGCAAATATGCTGGCTCGTAGGTTTGCTGGTAGCTCAGTCAATGTCAAGATCATACTCTTCAAGGCATACTGGTGCCGATTCTGTTGTAAATCGCACTAAACTAATTTTAGTCACATCTCATCTCTTTCTTACGAACATGATTGTATTTAGGCGTAACCGCGATAGATGGCGACTAAAATTATATTGAAAACAAGCATTGGACTAATTTGATAGGACTAAATTTCTTACATCCTTTTCTTATGTTCTTTGTTAGAAAGAGACATAGTGACAATAAAATTAGTTTAGTTGTGAACAACAGAATCAGGGCCACTATCAAAAAATTTACTCCAGCAGCCTACTCAAAAAGCATTTAACACTCTGCGAATCCAATACAATAATGCCTTCCGGGTGCTGTTCAGGCTTCCTCCTTACTGTAGTGCTTCAGGCATGTTTGCGGATGCGCATCCGGACGATTTTTTCGCCATAATACGCAAAAAAGTGGCCTCTATTTTATCCAGGTGAGAGCACCAACAGCATTCTGAACGTGTTTGCTGTGAGGTCAGATGGGTCTACTTTAGGCAGGTTTATGAAGCTGCACGTCATGTGTTAAGCTTCATAAACTGCCTATCGTTCTTTTTCTGTTGTTTAAATTTGTACTAACTTAGCTCTTAAGATTTGTATATTTACTAACAAAGTAACAATCTATGGACCCTGTTGTCTGAAAATAAATGCATTTTATTTTATTTTATAGTGAAACTAAAACTTTTTGTTTTTATTACCAAGTTGTTTATGTGTCTTTATTTCAATTGTTACCGAATAAATAGCTCATTCAGAATATTCTCTCTGATTCGGGCTTTGACGAGCTTGATAATAAAGAATCAGAATATGTAATAAATCTTAATATAAACTGATATATTTTGATATATTATATAAGCCGATTCTTATAGACGTGCTAGTAGGCATTCATTAATTGTCATGATTTTCTCTGACAATGCAGTTCGTTGTCTATTTTTTAGGCAGTGATGGAATCCTTATACTTCTTGCTCGAAGGTAATCTAAACAGATATTCGAGTACCACAATATATTCTTAAAAATATATTATATAATATATCTATCCAAAGAGGAAACGCTGCCTTCTGGGGAAACCCTGCCGTTAATCGGAAGCAGCGGCAGGCTTGAGGAAATTTTCTATATATAGATTGTATTTTGTACATTATAATTTATTAATATATAATAATTTACGTTCTTATTATAGTATAACTTTATCATATTAAGATTTCAGGTTTTTGAAAATGTTTTTTTTTTTTTTTTGCAACTAAAATAGCATCTGGCACGTAGTAGTAATCACATAACGCTCTGTCAATTAAAATTTAATTTGCTAAAGAGGACGGAAAAAATTATGAAAAAAAATTAAAAAATGTTTCAAACTCCGAAATTTTCACCAGCACAAACAGGATGCGCAGAGGGTAACGCAACCACTTCCGGCTGTCAGAGTTGGTGCATCTCAATCAGGCTTCTATGAGCAAGGACATATAAAAAAATCAGCCTTGCTAAAGTTCTTTCTCGAAAACGTTGGTAGCTCTCGTACCAGAGGGTTCTGTACAAACTTGTAGGTATGTAAATAGTTCGTTCATCACGGGAATCGAGTCTCAAAGATTTTTTCCCTTTTTTAACCGACTTCAAAAAAAGGAGGAGGTTCTCAATTCGAATGTATGTTTTTTTTTTTTTTTTTTTTTTATGTTTGTTACCTCATAACTCCGTCATTTATTAACCGATTTGAAAAATTCTTTTGTTGTTTGAAAGGGTACGCTTCCCGTTTGGTCCCATTGTCATTAGATCAGGATTTGATTACTTCTTAGTGTACTTTGAAGTCGGTTTAAGGTTTTTGTAAAACAGTCCAATTATTCTGATTATATTACTTTTTTGCGATGTAACTACAAATTTACGGTTTTCGGATTTCTTCCTTTACTTGTGCTACATGGCATTTCTTCTTGCCAAATTTCATGATTATAGGTCAACGGGAAGTTCCCCACAGGTTTTGATTCCCTTACGAGCGTTAAAATGCGACATAATCGGCCGTATCTTTTGATTGCGTTGACTTAGAAGTATAATTTTTTTAACTGCTCCAAGGTATTACAGACCTGAGTATTTGATATTAATTTCAGCTTCATACCCCCACGCGTTCCTGAGATAATGAGTCTTGACAGACGGACAACAAAGTGATCCTGGGTTCCGTTCTTTTGAGGTATGGCATCCTAAAAACGTTCCTGCTTACGTATTATAAAATACAAGTTTTTCCTACGTAATATAATCCTATGGCAGGTTCTTCATTTCATATTAAAACTGAATAATACAGG
This sequence comes from Polyploca ridens, assembly GCA_951394255.1. Taxonomy (NCBI): domain Eukaryota; kingdom Metazoa; phylum Arthropoda; class Insecta; order Lepidoptera; family Drepanidae; genus Polyploca; species Polyploca ridens. The sequence continues at coordinate 9,151,555 of OX596254.1, read as the reverse complement.
TAGTAGGTTGGTAGTAGCTTATTAAATATTACGATCAATCGGGGATCTCTGGGTCACTGGGTTGATCATAATCATGCTTATAAACTTGGTGATCATAAGTGATGAGTACAAAGTAAAGGGAAACAGTAAGTTACAGGGAATAGCTGATACTAAATAATATGACATTTGTTTATAAACTACATAGCCCATGCTAATCGTTGAGTCACAAATTATTATTGGGCGAACGCCAGAAGTACCTCACTCAGTTAATAATGATAAATGATGCACCTACTTAGTGTAACTGCGTCAGATAGTTCTGCTAATATAACCGTGCAACAAACACATGGTAATGTACATAAAAGTTTTAATTACACATAGATAAAGAAATTATAATGCCCTACATTGAGCATGGAATTTCGGGGAAGAAATCATAGTACGGTGATAGGTCAAACACAAGCATAAACAATGTAAAAAAAGTCAAGTGACATCACGAAAAAAATGATGATTTAAAAGGCATTAAACAACATTAAGGATGTCATAACACCGTCATCCAGTCTGCCTGTTGCCATGCAATTAGGCATGAAGGAAACGAGACGAACAGAAACAAAAAACGCATGCCCCCGACAGATGCCGGCGCAGCGGCGTTGAGCGATCGGAACAGGTGCATCTCAAATAGGGTTGGTGCATCTTATTTTAAAATAAATTTATTAAATAGTACTTTGCGCATTACATAGACAAAGTTTAATGTAACAGTTAATATCCTCTTAAATGTTCATAGATTTGGCCGACTAAACGATTAGTACTAATTACTATAATTTCCCAGCAATTAGTTGGTGCAAATGACTCATTACAGACTGACACAACTGCTCTTCATCTTCATCTCTTCAGCTCATTGTTTCATCAATTGTTACACATACATCTTATAACTATGTCTCTAATAGCTAAGCATAATTTACGCATGTGCGACATTATATGTTTCTTTTACAAATAATAACAATATTTTGTTATCATGTACAAAGTAATGGTTAAAATTATTGCAACCTTCAACCTCAATTAAGGATATTCATTCATTATAAGAGATCGAGCCAGCCAGCCCTGGGTGAATTATCGCGGTATCGACAGCGCGACCGCTTCTTGGCCGCGTGCTAATCGACCTACTAATCGTAGGTCGACGAGTTAACCCGCCGAGATGCCAACTGGCGCATTTTAGTCGCATCGACATATGCCGTGGAATTAATAAGCTACGGATTATTGAACAACCCTAAAATTATTTTTTGGATCTGTTTTATTAGTTTATGCCATGCTACTGTCATTATTAAAGAAAATAACACGTTTTTATTGTTCAGTTGTTTATGCCAAGCAACTGTAAAATCTATTAAAGAAAATAGTAACATTAAAAACCTTACACTCACTCGGTCATTTAATATTTGTATACAAGAATAACCACAACAATTTTCATGTCGTAAAATGCGAAAATTGTATAAGTAACATTTAACGTAAGCTGCTTACATACACGAAAGAAAACCAAAGAAAAATTTAGTTGTAGAACAAAGACATGCCACAAGTCCAGGCTTTAGGCGCCGACAGACCACGGCCGGCGCGGGCGAGGCGACGCCACCCCTCCCTCGTTGTTTAATTCCATTAAACCACCCCTTTTATCTTTTTCGCTTTTATCTTTCCCCTACTATTGGATTACGAACAAAACGGCGTGCAAGAGACACACGCAATCTTTCGCTTCAGCCATTATTTTCACCTCTATTTGTAGTAGCCATTTGTGGTTCTATTGTAACTCTTTGGAAATGTTACATTTTATTGTAAATAAATCGATATGTCGAGAGACTTACACGAAATATTTCGCTGAAAACATTGCTTTCAAAAAGTAAACAATTCTACGACAGATTTTATCTCTTCAAATATTTGGCTACTACGTACGGTACGAACGATCTCCGTCCATATTCACACTACACGACACGTACAAACAGATTCATTTCAACTACTTCCCATCTCAGGTACCGCGGCTCCACATTTAGCAAGAACCACTTTAATCTATGTGTAACGTGTAACACATAAACAACCGTCTCAATACAATTTAACTCCACCACAAGGCGGTGTGATGTCTAAGCAAACTGTCAAAGTAACATGGGAGTAGTTTAAATGACGTTCTCAAATTGAAATACTTGCTTGGAAGCGACTAATCGACGTTCATTTCGCACATACGTTACGTGAATTTTCACTTAATTGGAAGTTGATAACAATTTAAGCTACCGGTTTCACGTGCTAAACCGATAATGTGAGTTACATTGTTGTATATTAAAACAAAAAGGTTCATTGACTCTTGTCTACATGCATACATATGAGACGATAAATTCTGACGGGCCGGCCTGGTGAGCACTTATCGTCACTTATAGGTAAAAGCAATAATTAAGCACCGCTGTTATTTGCAGTACGTGGAAATGTATTGTTTCTGAATCACTTTACCCACCGGGAAAAATAAACATTTTGTATTTGTTATTTGAGGCGATTTATGAGACCGTAGATCAATTGCGATCGATAAATGAGGTAAAGCGTTTCGGCATAGTCACAACATAGATGAGTTGCATTGTAATACAATTAACATTTATTTTTCCATGTAGGTAGAGCGTAGCGTTTATTAGCTCAAAGAGCAGCTCGACTGGGGAATTACCTCCACCTTACAGAATACCGCTGCCAGATAACTAATTGTTGTGTTCCTGCGCGTGAGTAAGGTCGCCAGACCTAACCGGGAAGGGGGGAAGGATCAGTAACGCGTGAACGATGCCTCGTGTGTTGCAAGCGTCCATATGGCTACGATAAACGCTTACCATCAGACGGACCGTATGCTCAATTGCAACTGGGAAGTGAGTTAAATTCAACTTGCAAGATTTGATTACAGAAAGACAGACATCGGGACAAGTAAAACTAAATAAAAGCTTGCAATTAATACGTGTAATAAATAAGTAAATATATAAGAAACAAGTACATAGTTTCAACATAAACCTAAAGATAATAGGGAAAACTCGTTGCGTAACACCCCAACCAACACCCATCAAAGCGATAGTTAAACTTAGCGCTCACGTCGATTAGGGTGAGTAACAAAACTAATTTCTAATATGTTTCGTTAACGGCACTTACATGAGTTTCTTGCGTACAAATTTTCACCGACAAGTACAAACTAACTCAGCTCTTTGATGTACGAGAAGATATATGTTGTTACAGATCAATGAACCGTTCGAAGTGGAAATCAATGGGGGAGGCCTATGTTCAGCAGTGGACATCCATGGGCTGATATGATGATGATAGATCAATGACAATCCTGAATTATGTAATGAGCGTTTTTCTCATGTTACCTCTAAGCTCAAAATACCTACGTCAACTGGATTATATTAAAAAAACTATGAGGCATTCAGACTGAAAAAACATAACCTAAGTCAACAAAAGCGTTTACAAAATATCGCTTAAGAGGTTAATGCTTTAAAATCACTTAGAACAATCGTAGTTGACACACTAACAACAGATAATGAATGCATTCTTAGTACATCATTGGCAGTGCGTAGACAAAAAGAGAATGCACGTGCGACGTGCTCGCCATTTTGTATTTAGGGTTGATTAGAACATAATTTACAGCACCACACACCTTTTTTTGCTCATATTCATTTAATTTAATACCTAGCGATAATGTTACAGAATTTATTTACACACCATGAATCTTTTCGTAGTATGCATAGATATATGTTTTGCAATACGTAATATTATTAAAGAAAATGCTCTATTCAGTAAGGTTTATCCACTTTCAACTTTGATTTTGTCTTGACTTTTGTCAAATATCGAATTCGACAAGACAAGATTGGTCATCTTTAAGTAATCTTTCCCGAACCAAAATTAGACCAAAATTAGATTGGCAGCCCTATTGACTCAAAGCACGTATAATACATAGCAGGTGCGTTCCAAGTGCCATATTGAAACTGGCCACTCACTTTCCTGCGCTCGCGCACCGAATCGCATTGACTTAATTACGCGCCGACGCATGGCGCATGCAAGTAATGCAAGCTCTTAAATAGTCACCTGACAATCAACTACTCTGACCATATACCTAACAGTTAATACGAATGTGGGACATTACGTATATTTTATATATTAGTATTATTTCTATTCTATCCATATAAGATTTTGTTGGTATGAATAAGGCTTGTGTTTTGACCACAATCTCACGGTCACCATGGTAAGGGAACTAGCTCTCAAGTGCAGATTTCCAAGCAGATAGGTAGTAACTAGCCAGGCAGGTACTATAAAGTACCTAGATACTTGATTTTAGCATTACATTTTGTAAATCCTTTACAGTGACATTCTCAATAGAAAGTTCATGCAACATTAATCAACCCTGTCAATTAACTAATCTAATGGTTTAATAACATTAAGCTATCAGTTAAGTATCTCCACACTATTACGTGGACATCACCTATGCCACCCTATTATTCCATCCGATTGAGCGTAAAAGCGTATTATTCCGTCACAAACAACAGAACCACTAACATATCCGTAGCACAATTAATCGGAATCGACGCGACGCCGACACGCGGCGGTGGCGCGGGCGGCGCGGCGGAGACGCGGCCGTTTTATAACCCTTTGTAAGCGGAATCACTTTGATCGAAATACAATCGCGAACAGACGAAGGTCGTAATCAACGAACGACTGTGTCAGCTTCATAGGATGCTGTGACATTAATCAATGATTCCTGTCGGTTACAGATTACTACACACAATGCTTTCCTTTATCCTGAAAAACATATTTACGGGTTTACGGATTAAAATGTAATGTAATATGTTTAAAATACGTAATCTGTCTTCACTGTCTACAAATATTAGGTATTAAAGTAATATAAATCCATGAAATATTACGCATACTACCCATGTAATGTACCGACCTACTCATATTTATCAAAGCGAATTCCGGAGAGATCCGATTTCCGCTTTTGCTAATTCACACTACATTTAGATAATGTAATATGAGATCATGTTGTAATGTTGGTATTCCATTGACAACTCAATTCCAAAGATCTGTCAACCAAGTCTAATGCCAAGAGTAGAGAAAGAAATGGAGCGAGGCAAAACGAAACGATAAATTAACTAGAGACTTGCCTCACTTTAAAGAGGCTATTGCTATTGTCATTCAGATATAGATTTTCTATCTTCGCTTCGCTTTCGTGACTTAAAATGCAATTTACCTGTTTGTGTGATTAATTCAAAAACATCCGTCTCTCCACAATTTCGCAGACAGTATCTCTAAATATATCGAGCCGCGCAATTTGTATTAACCAAAGCTTTGCACCTTGATATATTATAATATTACAAACAGTTTCAATTAAGTGAATTACGCGAATGAGTAATTCCAGTTACAGGAACACTTCAAACAATACACAGAAACTAATTTAGCGCCGTGGGGAATGTAAGCGTACATACAATACAGAGGTATAATGTGGCACTCACACTTCACACTAAATATTGCTGGGGTAGAGCACCAATTACTTACAAAAACGTCCCGCGCTCGTTCTTATTAAAGCCACATCCAATTTCCATCTGTATGAAATGACTGGGTGTAATGTTGCCGCGTCATGCATTCTATAATCCCTCATTCCGGGCGAGTCGTCTGTGTGCGGTGCGATGGTGGTGGTACCTACTACTGGTGGGCCTCAATCTGCGCTGATTGAAACGCTCCGATGTGCTTGCTGCGCGTTTTGCTTCAGCGCTAGATGAACCACAGTTTGTGGCTTCGATAAACCATTCATTCATTTAATTATTATTGTTTTGTTTACTGAATTATTATAATCAATTACCTTGAGAAATTTTATTTACCACTACTGAAATCATAAATTGAGGATTACTCGTAGTCAATTCGTTAGGTAGATAGTTGTGATTGTTACTTGTTATGTTATAATAATGTATCAAAAATGATAAAATTTTACCAAGCGAGTATTAGCAGTTTTGTAAATAAGCCTCTACTAATAAGTATCTATACAAAATGCTGCGGTGCGCAATTTTGAAAACCTATTCTAATCTAGTCCTTTCGCGGCTAAGCCTTCCTACAGACCTGGAGTAACCGTACTAGTTATACAAATAAAGATAACATGTCAATGCTACAACAGCTATTACAATAATAATTTAAGAATGTTTCACGAAAATACCTACCAACCTTCATTTCAAACTCGTTTAGACATCGGTGGGAATCTGAAATCAGCGAGCTGTCGCTTAAGTGGCGGATAATTTATTCCACATCCGGAAAGTAACGATAGACCGATCGGGGTGCCGAGACACCCCCCTTAATCCTTTGATGGATTCTACTCCGTAGACGAGAGAAATACCGGAAAAGTGCACTCTAGCAAGGAATAATACGAAAAACTTACACTTTACAGATCTTTCTTGTGCACACAGTGCAGAACTTACGAATATTTGGCTGGAAATGTTATTTAAACATATTTGTGATACTTTGAAAAAACATTGTTTAACTGTCAAGGGGCGAAATGCAATTTCACCTCCGTGAATTACACTATTAAAAGTTTTGATTATTATAAAATACCAATCCACACTTGATCTATCAACTGCTATCCAGAGCGCAGTGTCCAGTAAAATGTTTGTCCGCGAGTCAACGACCGCGCGATCGGCCAATCGCGACGGGCAAGACGGCTGCTCTAGTGGTAGTCATCCGAGACCAATCGATGTTGTTTTGTTTCCTTTTTTCTCGTCACGATTGCGTAAGGTAAAAAGTCATTGATTTAAATAAACCGAGGATAGGCTGTAGACCGCCACGAGGCAAATAGATGTAGGATCAGATAAGTAATATTAATTAGGTAGAACTGGCAACAATGCTAACTGGTTGTATCATAACAGACAAGTGCCTCAGATGTTCCGCTTCAAGTTCAGTGAACAGCGCTCGTGTGCAACAAGCATCAGCTACCGGTCTAACAGCACCCTCTATAATTAACATCATACCAGCACAGGCACGAGATAATTATTATGCATCCCGCTAACTATAAATAACAATGGATTAACAATGCGAAGAGTATGAAGGGACATAAGATGCATGCGGTGGACGAGGGCCAAGAATCAGCCGACCGAGTAATGTTCGCCCACCCTGGGATTAACAATTCGGTAAGCGGATATTCATAACGTATCCTTACGTACAATTTGCCATTTTGAATGTATCATATTAATTAAAGCATAGTTAGATAAATTAAACTATCTAGCTGAAAAGTTGTCATCGCAAATCGATAACACTTATCGGTTACATTACAGAAATCTCCCAACACAATAGTGAGTATGTCGCTTACATGAAGAAAAAGGGAATCGCGAAGTACGAAGCACTCGTGTGCCCACATTCGGGAAATTCGGTGTCTCAAGCATGAATTCCCTAAGCAATCCAACCGCTGAGTAAACACACACAGCCAGCAAAGACAGACACCGTGTTATGAAAACAAGCAACCGAGAATAAACACAAACAAACACGCGAAACAATTGATGAGAATGAGGCTAGAGGAGGTGGAGGCATGGAATGTTACGTATTCATTTCTTTTTTGCAATGAGTCGGTGAAACTGTGAAGACGAGTGTACTGTCTTTTTTGCGGAATTTAAACGTATATAAACATCAAAAACATTCAGCTGTCGTCGTGACGAGATGGTAATTATTACCGACATTCGGTATCTGTTGTACGTAGTCACAACACGTGCATGTGTTGGTAGAGATCAAATAAGCGTACCTTTTAAAAGTATATAAGCAGTTCTACGCCAATTTGACCATACTTGTTTTGTGGAATTTTAGGTGAACCTAGGGTTGCCTATTCGTTAAAAAGTTATGCATTGGATGTATTTGCATGTTTTAGAATGAAATAAAGCGTCTCCTTATATAACTCATGATATAAAATCATTGATTGTGTATATTTTTATTATGCCGTTTCTTCTTAATCTTCTTTACCAAACCATCAAATACATGTCAATATCCTTGACTATATCCTACTCGCATTATGTATGTGTAGAATCTAATTACAGCAACGAAAGGAATTTTTGTATACAGGTCTTATTCTTAGGTGAGATTGCATAGAGCCTATCCGATCCAAGTTGAGAAACAGTAACGTATGCTATTAACAACTTACGAAATCCATTGTTTCACAAACAGAACACTATCGATAACGACTAAATAGACTTCAAGTTCTTACTTAACCTAACTTGACAAAATGTGGCAACCAATAAAGGTACCGGGTTTCAAAGAATTCATCCAAAAATCTCTTAAAAACACCGGCAAAAAGTATCATAAATGTTGGCTGATTCAATATCAAAGAACGACACAGGGTGAGCGTCGACGTTTATCGACAGAGGATGTGACACGCGCCGAACGACATGAAATTGCAAATTGCGTTTAGCCTAACTCGATAACGATAAAACGTTTGAGGGCAGTCCTAATTTTTTCACGTTTCTTTTTTAATCTAAGTTGCCTAAAATGTTAACTTGCTCGCATTAACCGGCCAAGGGAGCCAGCGGCTTAGCAAGAAAACTAATTTGTTGCCGCCATTTTGCAATATGGCGGACATCATAACCTGAATTTATCGAGTCCATTTGGCCAGTGTAACGTGCTTTAATTTTATGTCTCGGGGATTATAGCACTTAATTGAGGTGTTTCGTGCACATATTAATTTTAATACATATGCCTTGTGGTTTCACCAATATTTCCGAGATGAGAGTACTATAATATGTCTTATTTCTTGCCGGAGTCTTCTCAGTTCAAGTTGTATTCCGAACCGGTGTAGGTAGAGTCAATTTTGTCAACGTTCATAAGTGCCTTATTACGGCCTAAATTGCTAAATTGCATAAATAGTTTTTGATTTTGATTTTCTGAGTTATTTCAGGACTTAAAGTAACTATACCACCAAAAACATTTTCATGTAAAATGTTGCCAACACGAAACCATATGGCTCGCACTGTCAAAATGTTATCGGATCTCATATAGAGCCAAGCTTATAACTCTACACGCCCTAACTCTACAAACCCTAACTTCACAAACTCTACACACCGTTGTCAAAATATGTGGCTTGGCCGTTTCGCTACCGTCACATGGGCGTAAGGTTACTTTTCTGTAGTACAATAGTTCTTGTAGGTAGGCACTCCCGTGCCCCCAGATATACAAAAATTCAAACACTTACAAAAAAGGGAGCTGTGTGATAACCAATTTTCGAATTATTAAAAGTATAGTATGACAATATAAAAGCCATAAGATTTATATTTGGCATTTTCTTTTTACTTGTAATTTAATACTACAAACTGCGTAAAGCTGTATCAGATGATTTAAAATTGAATTTGAATGCACAAATTGAGTGTAAGGTTTCTGATTGGATAGGAACAAGCTTTTGGATTGGAGTTCAAATCAAACGTCAATTTAAGTCACAAGCTACATTATATTAACACATTGTAACAACTATAAACTGTTCTATTTTATTAGTAGCTAATTAAAAACCATTAATTTAATAGCCAGCTGTAAAGTTGAGACAAATAAATGAAATCACAAAAGCATCTATAAAAACGGCAGTGCATTTACCGGAATGAAGATAGAATTTACTAACCGATGCGAAGGCCCAATGATAATGTTTTAACTATTAAGTCCGTTGATTGTTTTCCTGAAATGAGCTGCAAATTAATTAGTGGCTTTTCGATCTGGTGTAAAATAATAGTAATATCCGAATGGAAATGTATTCATACCTCATGTTATGAATGTAAATTAAATACCTGTGCTAGATTTAGCAATATAATTCAATTTTAAATAAGTATTTTTTATACTGATTAACTTTCATAAATACCACTTTTCATAAAATATTACATCGTGTGTTCAAAAAAGAAACCATTTCAAACAAGAGAATCGACAATAAGATTATCAACAATTTAATCTGACCGTTTGTTACACACATACAACAATTCTCATGCGTACGTTGCAGCATGTCACATTTCTAATGGTCGCGTTATGAAAAGGGGAATAGAAGATACAAAGTAAAGAGATGTATGCGCACAGCTCAAACAAGAAAAGCAGTTCAAAGGCGAGCAGAGGAGCGTGAGCGCGACCGTGGCGAATCTCCGCGAACCGCTATTAAATGTTACTAAAACAAACAAACGCGGGTGTACAAACAAACAACGGGCACGCATGCGCCATGTCTCGTTACCATACGGCATATGAAGCTCCTAACACACCATAGCAAAACGTTTGATAAATCGAACATTAGATACGGAGCCGAAACACTGCGACCGCTTTGGCATAGTATCTGTAGAGTGTAAATATGTTTAAAGAAACATACATTTATGTTCAGGGAAGCCTTTAAGGCGCTGCGCAAACAAATGAAACTGATTACGCTAGCGTAGACACTTTTATTATCGAAACAGCAACCTGCACAGCATTGAATATTTTATTTCGCTTACAATTCATATTACATCGATCACTCGTAGACCCCTGCTTCAACTGTACCCACCCACCTTATAGGTAATCGGTGTAAGCAACTAGAAACTTGTGAACAACATAAGTGACATTAATTAATTTCCTTACAAGTATTTAGGTGAGGAAGTTACTCCGCACACGAGTCCATCTGTTCCACACCGAACATCGAGAACATTTTTCAGTAAACAGATAACTTTTATAACTGTAAACCAGTAGCTGTAACCGAAAACTGTGTCCAGTGTCGGAAGAAAAAAGTATGTACGTTAACGCAAACATTTGCTTGCGTTTACGTAGCGTTATATGTTGCCAGGATGCTGGGCCGAAATAAGTATAAGTTTTGTTCGTGCCAACTTTGTACCGTAATGTTTTGTTCAGATGTTGGTATATTATACATATATTATTCTCACCAGCATAATATTTTATGGATATTTTGTTTTAACTGAAAAGCCTTAGATTTATAATCTAAAATTAAACTACTATTTTCAGCACCATTAGAAATAATATATTTGGGAATAAATTAGTAAGCTTACTAAAAATAGAAATAGCTGAATGAGAGCTTGAGCTCGCGAAATTTATCAAAAGAAAATAATATTTATAGTAATGTCAATGAAACAATTTTAGTTCACAACAAGGCATGTCCCAGTTAAATAGATAGATGATTTAAGATTTCTTACAAGAATAGATAACAAGAGAGGTAGAGCATTATTTCGTTCCAAGAGCAGCTTGACTGGGGAAGTACCTCCACCTTACAGAATACCGCAGCAAGACAACTTAATGTTGTGTTCCTGTGCGTAAGTATAAGGTCGCCAGTGTCTGATGCCCCGTGTTTCAAGTGTCCATATGACTACGGTAACCGCTTACCACCAAGCGGGCTTATGCTTCTTTGCCGAAAAAAAGAATATACCTAAATATTGGATGTTAACATTATTACCATTTCGTAGTATTAGTTCGTAATAGATACGCGGTGCGAAGTACCCTATCACCAGGTAGGGCACTTTGTAGTACACGCCTAACCAGATCAAAAAACTGTCGCCATCACCTACGTGAGTTTCGACTTTGTAAAGGTCAATCTCCTGGTATTATTAATGTCACTTACCATCAAGTGGACTGTCTGCCTACTTGTCCACCTACTAACATATAAAATACTGTACAAATTATTGACAACTAGAAAATAGCAATAATAATAATAAACGAAAAATAAAAGTTGTATTCTATAGTACTACCGTCCCGTCCGTAGGTACCAAAACGTTATTTAATTCAGAAGCGACGTTTAGTAACGATCATCTTTTAAGATGTTCACTTAAAGCAGTCACGTAAAGTAGCGATCACGATTTTCAACAAGTATCGCCTGATGGAAGGAAATTTATTTCAAAATTATTTTCTGATTCGAGAGAAAACATCCCACGCCTCATAACTTTAAGTCGATAAATCACAATATTTGACAGCCGCTCCCGGAGGTATTGAGGGAGTGAAAAAATAAAACGTCTTTCATCAATTATCGAGGGCAAAAACTTCCTGATTTGCTTACGATCTTTTATATTCAAAAGTATCCGTGTTATGAAAGTGCTCTTGACATTGATATAACACAAATTAGCTCCCAGTCATTTTATTAGTTATCAAACTAAATTTTTACATGCTTATATTCGACACATAATATACCTTTAAGATTGACAGCAAAATACAACAAATAGGGGTCCTTTAAAATAAATCCTCGTAGATCGAGAGACAAAACACGTATAGGTACAACAAAACCTATCTCTGTACGAGAACCCGAACGAAGCTTTTGGTCTACTTACTTTCGGGTCGTAAATTACAACTAAGTCTGAAATGCTCGCAGGCTTTGGAAAAATGGGTTCTGTGAAAACATGGACGGGCAGCCTTGTTGTACAATTATGTTATATTAACATGCTATTCGCAGTATGATGTCAGGTTGCCACGCCGTTTCACCACTGGCGTAATCACTAGTCCATCATCGTAATTAGCTCATGCAATGCATGACTCACTGCCATTTTAGCCTACCTGACCATCGTACACGAAATTGTATAATTTTATTTTATTAAGTAAATAAGTCCCGTCGATAGGATGTACCTGTTACAAATCTGTACTACTTGAGCTTCTTGGAGTGGCTGTGAATACATTTATTTTACTCATTTTAATAACAGGTAAAAAGATATCGAAATTCAAAACAACTTGAAGGCATTCCGGAGATCTAAGCAATCTTATTCATACGAGCTTGTTATTTTTACCCGACTACGGCGAAGCAAAAAGGAAGTTTGTGATTATGATCTTGAAAGGAAGTTACGATTTTGAACTGTATGTATGTTCATCAGTTCTCTCATAACTTCCAAAGTACTTATCATTAATTGACAAATAAAGTATCGTTGGAAGCGTCTTGATTGTCCGCTAGTTATAGGCTATGTAACTATATATTAAAATTGAATATGGCGCCCTCTAGAGGCCATAAAGTCATGAACTAACAAAAAAGGGTTTGCCGGGTTATCTTAATAATAATAATACATTATATTTATTAGAATCACTTATTCCTTTCCTTGCACTTATGTTCTAGCATTCACTGTATATAATCTCCATTATTGCTGCAGCCAGCTCTCAGAATACTGATACGAAATAACTTTAATCGGCTAACGAGTTTCTTGAGTACTACGGGTAGCCCATTGTGAACGGAGGCCTTTGCCCTGGAGTGTAGACGCTTAAATCTAAGAAGAAAATTAATCCTACTACAGTAGTGTGGAGCTGCGAATATGTAGAGTTTTGTACTACATATGTACGAGTTATACCAGCTGCATCGCATCACTGGCTTAAATAGGAAGTACGCGATAAATAACATATTCACGCATTATTATTCTGGTATTTTAAGAATGCTTGCGAATGCATTCGATTTCCTGATAGTTTTCCGGAATCTTGATAAAATGTGAATACCGAGAATTTTAAGGCGATGATAGCTCAGTGGTAGTGACGTCGGATATCGAGACTAAGGTCCCGGGTTCGAATCCTACAATGAGCTTGAGCTTTCGGTGAAGGAAAACATCGTGAGGAAACCATAGCACGGTGGTAGGGTACTTTGTAGTACCCGTCTGGCTGGCTACCACCCTCAAGTTGAAAATCTGTCGCCAAGCACCTTTCGGTGTGTTCCGATAGCTGCACTTAAGAGCCAGTTCCTTCTAGGCTTTGTGTGCTTACCACCTTCGTCCGCATCATCACTTACCATGGTGAGATTGCGGTCAAACACAGGTCTATAAACAGTAAAAAAAAAACCTGATTGTGACCATCAGTGCAACAAACAGTTCAGTCCATATGCATGGGGTTATTCTGGCGCGCTATCTCCGATCCGTGGTCACTTTTTAATTAAATCAATAATTGGACGGTACAATAATAAACTGATAAAATAATAATGAAGTCAACAGAAACTGTATATCTGCAATTTACGAGTATTTTTATATATAAAATATTGTAATCACATATTTCAAATATTATAGCCTCGTTTATTTTTTTGCAGCTAAATATTTATTTTTTATTTTTACTGTAGTTAGAATGACGTAGCTATAAGAATAGATAGGGTTTAATGTGTGTAGTATATTGTTACTTGAACTGTATTTATTGCTTTTTTTCGCATAGCTTTTTGTTTGATCTCTATCTGACCATGGTAAGTGATGATGCGGCCGAAGATGATAAACTCAGAAAGCCTAAAAGGGGACTCTCAAATGCAGATTCCGGAGCACATTTTGTTTTCGTTGTGTAGTTCTAGGACGCGCGTCCCCATCTACGAGCCAACGGGCGTTGCAGAAAAAGGTTCTTAAAATATCATCCATATGTATAAACTAATTAACATAATCTATATTTACAGTTTTTGATGAAACGGTACAGGCGTCGAGAATATAGAGATGTTTCACGTTTTTCATTTTTCCTTACGAGGTATTATCGACGCCGCTGTTTTTTTAAACAGACTTTTGAAGATCTTTTCAGGGATTTAAGCTTTGGCATAAACGTTGTTGAAATGGGGCTATTTAAGTTATTAGATATCTGCCAATAGGCTATTAAACAGTAATGAGCAAGCCCGTAAAGTATCGATATCGATAAAAAAAATAGAAAGATGGCCTTAGAAGTCCAATATCCCAAGGTGCAACGTAAAGCCGACATAACTTACAAAACAAGTAACATTTAATATTGCCAGCTAGGGAGGGTAACGTTACCGAAGGGGGAAGCGCGGCAGGTGACTTTACATATGCCTCCCTTAAATGCCAACGACCCCTGCTATATATGACTTATCGATATACATACAGACGTAAGACAGCTGATCAGTTTAAACTATTATAGTAAGTATGTATAGACGTTGATTGGAGCGTAAATATATGCGTTAAGTCGTATTTAGCACACAATAAGTATGTACATACTTGTATGACTAGTCTATTGTACTGGTTGTACCCCGCGGTTTCACCCGTATTTCCGGAGTAACAAGTTATATAGTTATCTTCTTAGTCCAAGCTAGGCTTTGTGTGCTTACCACCTTCGGCCACATCATCACTTACCATGTTAAGATTATGGTCAAACAGGCATATTAACAACAAATAAGTTTTTGTTTAAAATTTCATTTTTAATACAAGCTTTGTTTGGTGACTGTACTTTTTGTTGACTGTACTTGCATTGTCTTTCAATATACTAATTTACACCAAATATCAAGTCAATCCGACCACTGGAAGTGGGTGAAATTCGACTTGCAAGATTCCACCCGAATGAACAAATACATACATACATTGCAAGTTAAATAAAAGCTTGTAAAAAAGCAACCCCTTTGACAATTCCCAATGGAGTTTAGCCATGAAAACGTAACAAATATACTAGAATCACCATTTTAATAATGCATATTTCATTTATAATGTAAGGTAAATAATATAGAACCTTAGTAGAGTCAATACTAAGCAGGTACTCGTATGATAAAATTATTATTACAGTAAACTAGAAACTTGCTATTGGCGTAAACAATAGTTCTTATATGAAATAGCAATGCATGTTAGTAAAATGTTATTTTGAAACTGATGACAAGCAAACATATTTAATATTACATTCCATATTTTAGTGTATACGCTTCATATGAGTAGCATCATAGAATAAACGAGGTGCATAAATGGAAATTATTAGTCAAAATTTCCATGAAATTTTCCATAAATTCATTGGCTAGCCCCGTTTTAGTGTTATTTAAAGACAGTACCTTAAATAAATAAAAAAAAACGACAAGTGCAAGTCGGAAAAAACTTCATGTGCGAGGCACGAAGTTTATTACGTAGAAGGTTCCGTAAAGACGTTTGATGTATGGGGGTGTATTTAATTAGAAATGTTATTTCATTTTTACTATTTGTTGTTATAGCGGCAATAATGGCACATTCTGTGAAAATTTCAACTATCTACCTATTACGGTTCATCAGATACAGCCCACTGACAGACAGACGGACGGACGAACGGACGGACAGTGAAGGCTTTTAGTAATAGTGTTTCGTTGTCACCCTTTGAGTACAAAAGCCTAAAAACATATTTTTTCTGTTGATTTTACGTAAGAATCCTTAAAAAATATGGCAGTAAGCTTGGCACATTTAATAGGCGCCGGATGTATGCGGTCATTAATTAATAACTCAGTTAAGCCCCAGTACTAAAGCTTAACACATCAACCCGGGGCTTGCACAACTTCCGGTCAAATCCCGCGCTTCCACCCGCAAGCACTTCCGGTCAACGAAACTCTGACGGGAGTTTACAAATAATGTCGGTAAGGCACGAATTATTCATCCGTATTCTATACAATTTTTGCGAGAGGAAAGAATTTTGAAGGTTTCGATTTTACGTCCAAATTATAAGCGAACGGAAAATGAGTTATTGTTACCTGAAAGATCTTCCGTTATTGTTTTGATTGAAACTGATAGAAGTTTAAATCAACAAAACACATTTAATGGAAAATAGCTCTTAAAATAATTTAAAAATGTCCAGTTTATCTTTACGTAGCAAGCTAGGAAAGTTTAAAGTTGTCAAATATCAAGAATGGTTTATACAGCAGACTTGAATACAAAAAGTACTTATTGCGGGGGATTTAAGGTCGTGGAGTGGACATCGCAAAAGTTCCGAGACTCGGTAAGCGCCTGCGGTACACCGCAAACCTCCAGCTGGCATGGATTACGAGTACTTTGAGATGGGTAAAATACCTTATGAACAACAAAAGTCTAACAAAATGAATAAATAATAATTTAAAACAGCACCTATCTTATTGTATTAATTTATCAATAGATACGTAAAATAACCATAGATGATTTTCACTCATTTCAATGATATCAAAGCATTTGTTAAGTAACGAAAAAATCGTTTTTATTCTACTTATAGTTCTCGGGATAAAAATGCCTATGACCCTCTACGCCACGGCTACCTATGTATATACCTATTATATGTATTATAAAAGTAGGAATAAGGATTATTTTAACTTTATATGTTGTACCTATGCGTATTTACAATATACCATACTACCTCAGAGTATATAAATACTACGTACAAATACTACTATTATATCCGTTTTGTAATCGTGAGGTAAATGTGTCCAGTTCAATATCACCTAGCTTATCTAATACGACGTAATGTTAGCTAAATCACCTGTACATAACTTATCGCAGGCTATAACTGAGTAACCTTTAAAGGTGAACGGCTTACTACAATAACGAGCTCTGATAATAAACACGTAAACACTGTCAATTGTAAAATTACTGGCCGATGTTTGCATCTTGCTAGAAGGTTCTATCTCTCGTACATTGAATTTTCTTGATCAAGGTACATATGATACCAGTTTTTGCATGTACATTCCTAACAATACTAAATTTCCTGATCTCCTAATCAAAATTCCTGATTGTTTTATATTACAAAATATAATAATTTCAACCTATATTCTAGAGTAAAAGATGTTATGTATGCCCCGGCCAATTCAAAAACCTTTTCAAAAGAAGCTATATATATCTAGCTAAATGTCTATATCAAGGGTTACTTTATTTTGCCTCAAGGCATTCTCCACCAAAGCATAGAAGCAATTCAGTGTTGTCTTTGCACATGGCGGCGCAAAGTAATATTACACTTTACGCTGCCATGCGTAAAACACTGAACCCTTCCACGCAGACTTACATTACACAACTCGTTATATCTATCCGTACCTATATCGTGTACAATACCTAGATTAAACATTTTTAACAAATAAAAAAATCCAAATAGAACTCAATTTCCTACTCGCATTTATAGTTAGAACTGCAACCCCGAAAAAAGCTAATCAAATATGGACGAGCCCCGCACCAGGTGAGGACCGGCAGGTGTAGGACAATACAGCCTTTGTCCTTTTCGCACCCACGCACTCGACTCGGGCGTGCCCTTCTCGCGTTGACTGCAATGGTGGCAATGTTTTATCGTAGCTCGTATGAGCGTTTTTGGGGGATAGATAGGCATCAGTTTGATATACACCAGGTTTATGATATTTCAACGGTTCGCGTCGTGCATTTAAAAAAATTGGCTTTTGAGTTAGTCGTCGCCATTGTCAATTTAGCCTCGCCCCAGTTCCGCGTCACAGTTTCCGTGTGTTCCGACCGTATTCGTATGGTAACTAGGTGGCAAGTTTTCATGTTAATTAAATTTCGGCCCCCGTTCTGTGTTACTACTTCGTTTGGTTAGACATAATGTTCCACTAAAAACATGTTTGAAATATTAAAGCATTGCAATAATCACATAGTCAAATCCATACATTCAGTTTAGGCTCTAGGATTCTTAGAGTTTTCTTCGGCTTTATGAAGGTCTGCGATACGAAACAAATTTTAATTAAACTAACCCTCTGTGTAAACTAAAACAAGTTTTCTATTATTGGGGTACCCACTAAAACAATAGGTTTAATTTTCCTGGGGAAAACTTGTTTGACAAAAGGATACGATTGGACTACATCGATTTAGACCTAAAAAAACATTTTACTTAAGACTGAAGCATCAATTAACCAAATATTGTACACAACACAATATTAAAAAAAATAATAGCTTAGTAAAAGTATAATGAAATTAACCCAATGGCATTATACCTACGTATATAAAACCAGCCGACTATAAAAGCAGATAAATGTAAGCGATAACTTATCAACGGATCAATAATGCCATAATGTAACTTTTGTAACATACAATACGATTCACAATACCCAACTAAATATGTGGGTTTTAGTTGTAAAACTAAATAACTCCCTTCAAAAATGAACCATTCATCATATCATATATCAATATTTACTACATACCTACTAAATTGTTTTTTTTTTTATTTTTTACAGTTTATAGGCCGGTGTTTGACCGCAATCTCACCATGGTACGTGATGATGCGGCCGAAGGTGGTAAGCACACAAAGCCTAGAAGGAACTGGCTCTCAAGTGCAGCTGTCGGAACACACCGAAAGGACATATATTGGGATATATGAGACAATTTATCTGATCTAGTTATTATTTAAAGTCATTGTTATTTCTTTAGAAAATACATGATTACACAAAGTTTCGAAAATATGTCTGTAGGGAAATTAAGTCACCTGAAAGTAATGGAAATGCTAATGACCAATAGAAATATAGACAGGTAGAGAAAATATAATCACGAATTTAAATCTAATATAGTTTATTATATGGCCATTGTATTGCACCGCTGTTAGCACTAGTTTGTTATATGTTAATATAACAATTATTAGAATGCTTTTATTCCAAATAGCAAAAAATATCAAAGAGACTTTTTTTTACTCTTCTACAAGCGTGATAATCGCATACAATTTTAGTTTTAACTAAGATATCAAAAAACTTTTGCTCCTATAAGAAATATAACTTTACTAGCTTTATAGCCCGCGACTTCGTCCGCGTAGATTATTTCTTTTTTCTAGATATTAATCATTGTAACAATATAGAGCTTTGTTCATGGCTATTGTCCGCCACTACGTGTGATATTGACAAAAGTTCAGGTAGATTAAGAGCTCATATGCGAGGATGCCACATAAAACTGAAATAGTCCTGCCGCAAATCAACTCTAGCAAATTTCAGAGTTTTTCCCTGTCCCTTAATTAGGAACTGTTATCTTTTAAATTCAAACGGAAGGTGATTTGGGATCAATGGTATACGCGGCAAGAAGACTGTTTCTCCTCTGGCAGAACCAGTAAATATTTTGGCCTCAATAATATTGCGGTGGAGAGCTGTTACTTGTAGTCTAGTTCCACAGCACAATTTTGGAGGCCTTATCTCTCTTTCCCTCATGTCTGAGGATCGTGGTCAACATCAGGTTTGCTTCTAGAGTGAATGATCTGCCTCCACTGGTTTCTGTCTTCTGGTTTCTGTAAAACTTGGAGGACGATGAGTCTTTTACTTGATCGGACCATCTTGTTGGTGAACGACCACGTAGTCGTTTTCCCTCCGTGTGATTGATGACTATGATCAGATTTCCAAACTTTCATCGCCTTTGCGCACCATGTGGCCGAAATACGAAAAAATACGTTGGTGGCATATGGTGGACAATCGTGTTTTAATTTTGAGCTGCGATAGGATTGATGCATTGTTGCGTTTAGGGGTCCAAGGTATTTCCAACATCCGTCTCCAGCACCACATCTCGAATGCATCAATCCTTTTTCTTTCTCGGGCCAGTATAGTCCACGCTTCCACTCCATACATGAAAATGAGGAATACCAATGCTATGCAATGTATTAACAGGATCTTTGTTTTAATACCGATTCCTCTCTTTTTCCCGATGTTGTTTATGCGAGTCATTTCAATACGCCAATACCATAAGCCGAAATAATAAATTTTGAAATTTTCACTCCGAAAATAAAGAACTTCATATACTAAATTTAATCCCCCTTTTCATTCCTTAAGGGTTCAAATTCCAACAACACCGATATTCCTTGCATTAGTTTATAACCATAAGCTTAAATAATAAATTTTTATCCTTTTGGGATCGGAATTACCAAAAACGTTGAGGCACATATAAATTATTTTTCAATTGTCAACCTAAACACAAAATTTGAAGGTCCTAACTTCGAAACTGATGGACTTTCATATAAACTTACATCCCCTGTTTTACCCCCTTAAGGATGGAATATCCAAAAATCCTTAGTGGTTGCCTACACTGTGTAATAATATATTAAGTGACGTTTACTTTGAAACTGAATGACTTACATACATCCCATACCTTTTCACCCTGTCGGGGGTGGAATTGTCAAAAAAGCTGAAACATGTATAAATTAATTTTCAATCGTTAGCCTAAATACAAAATTTGAAGATCCTAACTTCAAAACTGACGAACTTTCATACAAACTTTCATCCCCTATTTTAGCCCTCTAGGAGTAGAATTTGCAAAAATCCTTCCTTACTGAATACCTACACTGTATAATATTACATTTAGTGAAGTTTACTTTGAAATTGAAGGACTTGCATACACAACTTCATCCACCTTTTCCTCCCTTCGGTGGTGGAATAATCACAAACGCTGAGATAACTATACATTAATTTTCAATCGTCAGCCTAAACACAAAATTTGAAGATCCTAACTTCAAAACTGACGGATTTGCATACAAACTTTCATCCCTTATTTTACCCTGTTAGGGGTGGAGTTTCCAAAGATTCTTCCTTAGTGGATGCCTTCACCATATAATAATACATTTAGTGAAGTTTACTTTGAAATTGAAGGACTTGCATACACAACTTCATCCCCCTTTTCCTCCCTTCGGTGGTGTAATTATTACAAACGCTGAGATAACTATATATTAATTTTCAATCGTCAGCCTAAACACAAAATTTGAAGATCCTAACTTCAAAACTGACGGACTTGCATACAAACTTTCATCCCTTATTTTACCCTGTTAGGGGTGGAATTTCCAAAAATCCTTCCTTAGTGGATGCCTACATCGTATAATAATACATTTAGTGAAGTTTATTTTGAAATTGGAGAACTTGCATACCCAACTTCATCCCCCTTTTCCTCCCTTCGGTGGTGGAATTATCACAAACGCTGAGATAACTACACATTAATTTTCAATCGTCAGCCTAAACACAAAATTTGAAGATCCTAACTTCAAAACTGACGGACTTGCATACAAACTGTCATCCCCTATTTTACCCTCTTAGGGGTGGAATTTCCAAAAATCCTTCCTTAGTGGATGCCTCCACTGTATAAGGTATCTTTGTGCAAAATTTCAAATCTCTAGGTCCAGCGGTTTGGGCTGTGGGCTGATATATCAACAATCAGTTTATCATTTTATATATTATTAAGATTATTCAAAAGCCCAATTTTGTATTGTGCTGGTATAAACACTTGGTACATTAAATTCGCTCGTGTTTAACGCATTCACGGACAACGGCTTCCTTTAGCACTATGTTGTGTTAATGGTTTTCATGCCCGTAAATATGCATTTTAACATGTTAATAATATGGTAAGCCTTAGCTTATATTGACTACACTTTCATCATAGTATGTGATGATGTGACCGAAGATGGTGGCCATGGAACTTAGAAGAAAACTGGATCTCATGGGCAGTTAGTACTAATGTTAAGGAACTCGAAGAGAATGTTGAACTTGAGGGTGGTAGTTTCTTCGAGCTGAAACAGATAGTACCCACGGTCTTCGCCATGAACTCCTCTATCCTATCATATCCTCAAACTTTTAGTATGTGGAAGTAGGTACTTCCCAACCTACACTGTAATGCATAAGAGTGTTAATTGATGATTAATGAACGCTCTTGACATTACACCAACACAAAACATTACCAATGTATCTAAGAAATGTATCTCTCAAAAGCTTTGGTCTATTGTAATATTAATATGTGGCTAATGTGAATTGAACAGTAAGTATTTTGAGATAGAAAAATCGTATCGTATTTTTTATGATTAAAATACATTCCAGAATTTTAAAAAATAAGTCTTGAATTTAGCATTGGTTGGACGTATTTTGATCGATTCGACTAATGATAACATTTACAACCAACTTCTGTTCATAACCTAGGTTATTAAATTTATCACTGTCAGTAACTTAATAAGTAAACTAAACTAGTTGTTTACATAGGGTTTGTTTGAAAAATGGGTCGACACGAAGGCAAAGAGCAAAGGTCATGTGCTGCCGGAGGCGCTGTCTTTTGTAGCTTTTACTGCTTCTATCCAAAAGCCTTGGTAACGCTTAGAATCCTACTATATACCACTTAAAGTATTCTAATTTATAATATTTTTCATTAATTTTCTGCCTTTATAAAATCTGGAATCGTTAGTTCTAAAATCCGGTCACGATTGTTGAAGTATGACATGATAAAAAAATTACTCGATATCTATTTTCACCAATATTCTTAGAAAAGCCGTCACTTTAAATTATATAGCAAAATAGATTTGCTCTCTGGAGGCACTGAGCTCAAATTAATAACTTAATAACGAAGTTTCAATATTACCCAAATTATTTCGACCCTTGGAAGGGAAACGTTCGAAAGTATCTACTTGTTAACGTGATAATTCCGTCGGTGTGGTGCGTTTGCTTATACCCCGACTTCGGACTCATTAATCATACTTTATTACATTAGTATTAGATCCAAAAATAAGTGGTGCTTAATTTTAATTCATTAGATGTTGACAGCACGATCCACATTCAAATTTCTCATTCTTCATTATTATTGAAACCGCAAACCAAATAACGGCCAAAAAAATTACAAAAACAGTCGCGGAAGCCTTCGATAGAGTCAAGATACCTACCTACTTCATTTCTAAAATCGTTTAAAGTATCCTTTTCGCTAAGAAAGGCAAGAATTTAAATAAAACATCAGTCTAGTAAATAGCACTTCAAAGGGTTAATGTTCCATTCACAATTTTCAATAAGATACGCAACATCAAAAGCTGAAATAAAATACTAAATTACTTTGTTTAGTTTTACGTTTTACATAAGAACTTTTTTTTCATTGAAACTAAATTTGAGTGAGTCGTAAAAATATACAGTGATATGCGTTGAATACATTCAGAAACCTTTTACATTTTTTTGCTTAGCACTAAATAATTCTGTCGCGAGATAATATTTTATTTTTCTATGTCACCCAACAAAATGTCATAAATGCGGACACGTCACTTACATATAACATGAGCTCGCATGAAATATTATTGGTGGGTTTAATGTTGTGATCGCGTGTGGGCGCGCCTTTATTCGGCACTCTGCGGCTTGCTCGGTGCGGTGTGACCGCACCTTTAGATTAACAAACCGCTGATAATGTGTTTTGAATGCAGCTAATGAATGTGTCGACTAATTAGATTTACACTATTTCAAAGTCAAACTAAAACATTATTTTTATGTAGTAGCATATTTAATATAAGCATTAACATTTGTACCTATGTTTATTTAAAAATATTATTTAATATTTAGTTACCTATCTGACATTGGTCCAACAGCACAGCTCTAAACAGCAAACTATTTTAATAATGCTACTATAGTCAAAAACCTCGAAGAACCATTAAAAATATAATTCTTGAAACAGCGACGCTATTTATACTTCAGTCAAGCCCTCAAAGCACCTAACATCTTACCCCATAAGAGGACTGGGCTGGGACACGAAATATATTCATGGCATATCACCAATTTAATAGGTAGCTTAGTGAATTTCCTACGATAGCATTAGCAAAGAGCTCTTGATCAATGAGGTTGGACAACGAACGCCGCCGCCGCAGACTTAGAAAGCATGTTACAACATCGTCGATCACTCAATTTTGGAAGTCTAAAGCGTACTACTGATAGCAAATGGGAATGAATAACTTTATCAATAACTGAGGGAGCACTTATGTATGGATCTTCTTAAAACGTATATACAAATGTAAATGTGTTAGTGTAAACGCCTTGCATTGTCTTCTTAAGCTATCAAAATAAAACAAAGATCTTACAATGAAAACTAGAATAACTATAGATATGGTAGCTCCATAAAAATAGATTACATTATTAATTACACATGTAAATCTTTACTTAACGTGTATAGTGATAAAACAAAAACATCTCAGGCAACTTGTTCAAAATGATGTCTATTGTTACAACATTGTTTTACAAATAGTGCTAATAACACTTCAAATAACATTTTAAGGCCGCGTTGGATTGATATCTTAATTGAATTATATCGTGTTTTTTCTCACAATTGTGTCAATTCATTGGTTTGTAGCATACTGTGTGTGACATACTGACTTGCCATTCTGATAGCTGTACAGTGTCAGCAAGACAATTTAGACTGAAGTCGGCAGTAAACTTAAACTAATCGTTTAAGAGTCGAATCTTGCCGAAATATGAATATTTTATATTTGTTACTCAATAATACAGTAATAGCCGAAGTTAATGGATTTTAATTCACAAGTACTTTTTAATTCAGAAAATCTATTCGATCCTTTCGGGACGCGGGTAAAGTCCTGTATATCTTACATCTTAAAGAAGTTAAAATAATACGTACAAGTAGTACCCAACTGATATGGCGCGTCGTGAATCTTCGTTCGCACAGAAAAGAAAGTATGTCCCGAAGATCAACGAAAGAATGCTTAAAACTTACAATCAACCTTAGATCACTACTATAAGGTTCATAATAAACTGCAGCTGTTAGTTCCGTCTCACTCGCAAGCCACGCCCCTCCGCACGGCGCGCACTAACATGGCGGCAGCTGCCGACCAATAGCGGTTTCCCGCGCTTTGTAAATGTATCTTCTGCGCAAGTACATCGGTAAGCCATATTAGTTGGGTAATACTGTAACATGAAACCATGTGTATCAGAAACAATTCCCGTGACTTATTAAAATGATTATAGTGGTGGACTATGCTCCAGTGCAGACGAAGTAACGAACGTAACGCAATAAGTGAGCCGAATGGAATGGAAATATTTCACACGTGTTAGTTGAGATTCCCAGAGCATTGTTACAAGCACAATGTTGTTTTCTTGTGCAATATTGCTGAATTCGCAACCATTGCGAAACGTTTGTGTAGACACGTCCGTTTGACCGTATGTTTGTCTTTTTGCATGTCCCGTGGAATTCGTACACTCGTCGCTGTTCTTTTAAACGTCAAAGAATTCGACACTCTCGTATTGCGTAAACTAGTTCTTCATAGTAACGTGCGTACATTAGTATGCAAAGGATGAAGTTGGAATATTGATGTTTTTATGCTTCAAAAACGGAAAGCTGTTCGAGAATACAAATGTCCAGATCACATATATGTCAGTGTACGTTCTTTACTATCTTCACTTTTATGACGACTACAAATATCGGTTTTTTTTATGAATGCCAGGAAATATATGCGTTGTAAGATTTATAACCTAGGCAACAGAAAATTTACTAACATCCATCGATCTTTGCTAAAATCTCATTTTCACAAAATAAATACGAGATGCTTAACCCGTAGGTTCTCGCTAGGGACGCGCGTCCTATAATAACAAATTGATGTCAATGTAATTTTTTAACCGCGAGCCAAAGTATTAACATATATAAAATAGAACTAAATGACTGCGTTAAGCATGTCAAATTGTCAGTTTTTCCATTTCACAATCTCAACAATAGTTGAAAGAATCTAAACCTATTGTTAAAGTAATCAACCATTTGTAAATATAAGTACACTTATGTTCTTGAAAGTGTTGTTTCTAACAAAACTGCACTCTGCTATCGTTAAGTTGAAAAAAGTTAAGTGGTATTTTCTTGTAGGAACTCATATTTGTTTGCGAAAGCACCAACATTGTGGGTAAAAGCCTGTACGTGCTGGAACTGTGAATACAGAGCAAGTTAGTGCTAAGAGCACAAACATAGTGCATACGCTCTCTATTGCTGAATGCACACACCAGCTTATTAGCCAACCCTCAAAAACAGCACTTTGTAAAGTAAGGATAATCCTGTTATAATATTACACTATTAATTTATAAACAAGAAGGGATTATGCTGTTGTTCTCCTTTTATTTTGTGCATTGTTTGGTTAAACTGGTGTTGCATTTAGATATTATAACTCACCTTCACTAAACATATACTGCGATCCAAAATACGAGTTGAATGTACATACCTGGAACAAGAAACAAACACTTGATTAATAACTTAATTGCTTTTTAAAAATAACTTGATAATTGACTCTAGTATTCAGATTCCTACGCTGTTATTTGAGCATTAATTTATCCATTTTATTTCCATACACCAAAAGCTTTTATCGTGGTACATTAGCAGGTCAAGTACACATTATTAAAAGCACAATCTATTTCGTCATTAAATCTTATCGCAATGCAATACTCTTTTTTATAGATATACTATTGCGATTATTTTTTATCGTTAAGTTATTGTTAAGTTTATTTCTCTGACGAAACTTCAAACGCAATAACTATGCCTGCTATGGAATACAAATAAGTGGTAATTCGAAGCAAAGGAAAGCCTTTGACGGGCTTTAGTTGGCTTTTGACACAAATATTTCGCGAATTCATGTGCGAGTCAATCAATCATCAGATCTTAGGGAGTCCCGCTATAAAATAAATTATATTGTTTGTTTTCCAACATTCATTGTTTCAGGGCATTTGCAATGTTGGCATGACGTATGCATTTATTGGTCATATTTACCAGACCACGGGCGCAGATAGGGAATGAATTCGAAATGAGGCAAATAAGCAATTATTCGCTCATATTGAGGTTCGATTACGCGATGTGTGAAATTTTAGATGCACCACTGGACACGCGAGATGGCCGCTCGGACAATCCAAAATAACTGACGCATTCATAGCGGACGTAATATACAAACGTGATTTTTAAAATTACCTGAGAAATCATTGCGTTTGAAAAAAATATAACGTTATAAGAAATTACTCAAAAAATAATATTAGTTTGCCTACCAGTCTCTAGCTTCTATTTATATACCTACGTAATTTGGCTCAGTTGGGATGAGGCTCCATTATTGAAGTTTGACAATCAATTTGTCAACATTCTTCAGGTTCCAGATTTTAGACACAAACGCGATTGAAGTAGATTAGACAACCCCGAAAATAAAATACAATTCGAATCCCTCTACGAATTTTATTTCTCAAACTTACTCATTTTAGGCCCTGATAAAGCACATATGAACGATAACATTGATTCTACCACCGATTTGTGTCTAAGTAAGTAAGTATCTATTCTATTCTAGAAAAGTATGTATTCATAAAAAGATACTGTAAGTAACAACTGTTTGAGGTAAATGTAAATTTAAGATCAATTATAGCGATTAACAGTGTTTCTAAATCGGGCGAGTTTGTTATCAACAAAATACATGTGGGATCGGATTTACATAATATGCGCCCACCCGTATACGCAGCGAAACACAGGCAAATATTCAGTTTTCGTTATTTTACCCCATTCAATCCTCTCGCAAATTATGTCATGTGGGTCCGGAATCAAATACGTTGAACAACAAGGTAAATTTAATATTCATCAGTGGGTTTATACCTGGATGGATACGAGAGATAATGTTGTTTGGACGATTTTCCTAGTTGCATCAATTTACGTGGAAATGGGACTGATATTAACTATGCAGAAGCAAAATTTTTCAGGACACTATATAAAGTGAGACTATAACCCTAAAAAAAACCCAGTTAGAAAAATAGCCTGCTCCTTTAAGCAATAAAAAATTAAATAGGTACCTACTAGAATAAATTAGGTGCGGTATCACTTTCAATGATTTTGCCGCAAAGGTCCTGATGAGAACATAAAATAAAACCCAATGGTCAGTCGGCGCTCAACGACATAACGTTGGTTGCGAGCCAAATGTCGCGCGATGTCGTTCTAAGGTAAGCTCATACTCTGTTGGGCCAAAGCGGGCCGAGGCACTGAGTGACAGATTTCTATTTTGCTACCCGGCCCGGTGCGCCCCAGCAAAGTGTACAATATCAAGCGGATTTGAATGCATCGTTACCTACAATTTGACAAGCTAAGGAAGATAAATGATAATTGAAATCTGTCAATGCGAGGCGGCCTGGCACGCACTAGTGTTCGTATATTTAACGCTACAATACAGCCCGCTCCGCCCCCTCCGGCCCTACAGAGTATGTATGCGCTTACCTTTATATATACTAGGCGCGGCGTGACATTAACTAATCGAACTTACCGATCCAATTGCCGATTTGCCAAAATAATTTACTGGCAATAAATGAGCTTTTTATAAGGTACAACATTCCAATGCATTAAGAAGAGCTTTGAATGTAATCAAAAGTTAGTACTTATATATTTCCCCATTTGTGAAATAGCAGCTATTCGATAAATCGATTAGCACTTCGCACGAAATATGTACAGCAAAGCTATCTCTAAAACCGATATGCTTGCTTCCTAACAATGATTGCAATGGAATCCTAGTTCCCCACCTCTCTTTCACGGAATAAGGCACCTAAACGCACTTGTATACGCGTTACGAATGTTAATACCCACTCTGACGGTCGGAACTCGGAGCCCGCACATCGTATACGATCCAACTCGCCTGCTATACAGGGTGTTGTTTTGGTCGGCGACAAGCGACCCAGGAGCGGTAGTACAAAATATATATTCCCCAAAAATGGACTTAATTCCATTAAATACTGTAAATATGTTGAGAAATACCTTATTCAATTTGAAATAAAATTACCGCAAAGTATGGTTACTAGGCACGTGCACAGTCTAGAGCTAGGCGCAAGCCGCCATCGGCCCACCCCTTTACTCCCTCGTACTCCCGTTGAGTATTATGTCTACACTTTAGCTTATTACATGATTTTCAAAATTATATTTTTTTTATTTTTATTATTAAAAAAAAAAAAAAGTATTTTTTTATATTTTTTTTAGCACCAGTATCATTTGTATTATCGACCCTGAGTCGCTCGTCGCTGACCAAAACAACGACCTGTATATGCTATAAATCATAGCTACCTTTTGCGGCTTGCCGTTGTCCGTACTAATCTACCAGAATTATGAGAACAGTAATAGCATTAATATTTACTCAAGGTAAAAAAGAGAGTTGGGTAATAGCGAAAGGTTAATTTAGTTATTCGTGAAAAATTCGTGGGCAATAACTGGTATATTACTTTGGGCGAAGTAGAAGTGCTGTCTTGAAACTCTTATGCAGTTTATGTCTTAGCATTTTACAACAATAAAACTCTAGTGATGTAATGCTTGTCACATAAACCTGCAAGCGAAAGCATGAAAATAGTAAAACAGTAATTTTTCTTGATAGAGAAAATAAGTGACATGTAGTTGAGTAAATCTGTGATCAATCCATCGAATTATGTGTTCGAAACTTGGATACAATTTCTTCCGCATTACTACGCGAAATTGCGTATGAAAACATAAAATGTTGTACAAGCATGACACATTCAAACACACGTCCACAACATTGAGGGGAACTAACAGTTGGTATTCAAGTTAGAACCCGATCATGATACGTGCTACATGGCCTGTGAGGAGGATTCGGGTCTCTCCACATACATTCAGATCATTCCGAATCACAATAGATTACAATCCATATTTTTTACCAATGCCATTACTTCTATTCTGCAACTTATTGGGTATTAGTGATTTAAAACGGCCGGTGTTTTTAACATCCCAAACTCATATTTTTTTAGTACCTATATAAATCTATAATCAATGTAGCACGAATTGGAAATTAAAGCTTTAAAAGAAAGGTTTTTTTTAATATTTTAAGAGAGTCCCTTTTCAGAATTTAAAAAGCAACAGAATGTTGATACCGATCTCAAACATATTCTATTTACTTACCTTTTTGTTTTTTCTACTATTTTAAGAGTAGGGTGGCTTATTTTTATTATGTCACCAAGCTCTACAAGTTTTAGAAACTTTGCGAATATCGAAGCTTTATCAATAAGCAATAAACAAACCGAGCACATATCTTAGTTATTGAATAGACTGTTAGGTTAAGTACATAATAATGTAATCTAACCAATAAATAATCACAATAGGAGGCATGACCTCATTCCGCTCATCACTAGTTGATCAAATGTGACACGCGGAGCATTTTAATTGTTCTGCTTTGTTGCGTCAATAAAGTTACGATCCAGCAGTTATTAGCATGCAATAATAATATTATGAATTAATTGAATCGATTCTGATGTGTGAAGATTAATTTAATGTACCGACATACAATTATATCTAGTTGTCCTACTTTATGATTACAATAACGAAGGTAATTTGAAATAAGTCAGTATAGTTTTAGCTTTATGCAAAAATATTCCTAAAAGTAAAACTACACTAGCTAAACCATTGCCGAAATATTCGTAAAACCGGACTACAGAACAACGTTTCATTCATTTTCGTACGCTGCGTAGTCATGTCGGCGCTTCCAAAAAAAAACAAAATATTTTTATAACAACTGACATGGTCATGTGCTAGTACAACCATAAGGTTATAGCTTCTGAGCTACTGACTACTAAGTTGATATTAGACAATGATCAATATTTCCTGGCCACAACGGAATACTACTCCAAAATTGGCTATTCGAGCATCAAAGCTCCGAGGCACTCACCGAGTAACAATTAGCTATGTACTATATTACTCTAAGGATATTGGATGTGAAACCTTGAAATCAAACAGACCAATATCTCTGAATCAGAGTTGTATGCATATATATCCAAGCAAACATAGTCTGGATTCCCATGGTCGTCAAATTTGTCACGTATTCCAGGATCCACACGCTTTTGCCTTAATTCAGTAGCGGTAGGGTGCAATGCAGGAATGCGGAATTTACATATCAACGTATAAAAAGTATCAACATTGTTGCTCACACATATATTCATCAGTAGATATCTAAGCACTTTTGTACAACCCTGTGAAAGTCCTACGCATTGCGAATTCCTCATGACAATCAACAGTCCCCATATAGATATTAACTGGTGTCGGGACGCAATTTGGAATGGCAGTTCGAATGGTGCGTCTAGTTGGATGCCTGCTGGTTATTATTGGTACGGGACTATATGCCTGACCCAATGCCGTTGGTGGTTTAATATTCAAGTGTCGCGCGATCGCGGCGCACGCCCCGATGTAATAAAAGCACGCTCCGACGCTTAACGAGCCCAGCCGATGAGCTCCTTCGTATTTCAAACAAGGCGACCCCGTACGTGACCGCAACCAGGCAAGAACTTAATTTGTGCAGTAACAAGGAGACTGTGAATTATTGGCCGTGTTAATGCAGCATGTTCTAACAACCATGATGCTCATGCCGCATGCCGGCCGCGGGCCGCGTCGCTTGGTTGCTCGGGACTCGTCATGTTTCCCTTATCATTTGTAGCTCTATTTAAATTGCCCACTTACAGCGTTGCTTGAAGGCTTATTTCAGTCATCATTCTATATTACTATGTAGTTCTGTTTCACTAATTTCATCAACATAAGCATTTAAAGATAGAACAGATAAAACGTTTTTATCTAATCAATTTCCTTCAAAGACAATACTCGTTCATTTTCCAATTAAAACAAAAACGCTGTTGGAATTTTAAACGTGACTTTAATTTAACATTAAAAATTTCCCTAACTTCATTATTTGATAATTAAATCTTTTTAAAATTTAATATAAAAATAAAGGGGAACTGACTGACTTCGCTTTCGCCACATTCTCGCGTCTTCGATAAAAACGTGGCCGACTTCTATAAAAATGTTAAATTTTCTAAGTTATTAACACACGTACCAACACAGCTCAAACCGCAGGGTATTTGTAGATAGGCACCCACTTAAGAAGTCTTTCAAAGTTCATTCCCTAAGGGGATAACACTGGGGATCGCGGGGGAAACTGCGGGGTGGAAAGCTAGTCAATTGTAAGACTCTAAACTAAACAAACAGATATTTCCTTTTTATACTAAGAAGTCGTAACAAGAAACAAGCGTACGGCCCGCCTGATAGCAAGTGGTTACCGTAGCCACATTGACGCTTGCAACAGTTGCAATTGCAAAACACTGGGCATCAGTCACCCTCCGCAATGAGCTCAAGCGACCTTACTCACGCGCAGGAACACGACAAAGTTATTTGACTGCGGTATTCTGTAAGGTGGAGGTAGGTACTTCCCCAGTCAAGCTGCTCTTTTGAGCGAAATAACACTATGCTCTACCTCTCTTCAAGTGTGTGTGCTTGAGCTGCACAAGATGTTTGTCCTGGATTCGAACCCACGAGGATTGGCGTAACAGTCAGGATGTAACCTCCACGCCAAGTCCCGCTATTGCCAATTTACTGTTCAAAGCCGAATAGATTAAAATAGATGCCTAACCAGCAGTTCGGAACTAAAACTTCATAGAGTGTAAGGAAAGTTATCAGCAATCTAGGGGCCATTGATTGCGCACAAAGAGCCTTTCGTCTTGCGACATTCGAGTTCGATTTCTCGCTCACAATGCGGGCGTCGATTCTCGTCTTGCAATCCGGATTATATTTCCACGAATCGTTCGGTTTTCGTCTACATCATTCGGCATGCCCCGTGTTCTTTGTCAGTGAAACAATTGTAAAATAGAAAAATCTATATCCAGCCAATCGAGTTTTCAAAAGTGTATTTATACAAAATCATTTATAGTATATATATAGTGTCACTTGTAAACTCGATCAGTCTATGTCCAACAGATGTCGTTTTATTGTTATTCCCAATGAAATATGTTTCACGTAATATCATTTAAAATACAATGACCATTTGCAATTGCTTATTTCGGATGCTATTTCATTTTGAATCCAACCGTTTGTTATGTGGAAATAATTAGTCTTACTTGTCGTATTCAGGTAAAAAATTTGAAATTCCATATTCGCTGTCATCTGTCAGGATCAGCATAACAATATATCTGTGAATTAATACATTGCTAGGATTCATACAGCTTCGGGGCGCGGCCATTTTGGCACGCGGCCAACTAGCTGGCACAATGCACAATGAATGCCTAGTACTAGTACGACTCCTCTTAATTACTTTATTTCGTTAAGTGTGTACCTCAATATGTGCAACAATGAACATTAAAATATATTACGTGTTTATACTGCTTGAATAAAATTTGTGATCATTCGCATATTCTGCATGAAATAAAAATGCTAATAATTATATAGGAAAATATTATAGTCTAGCTAAATGATCGATGATAATTTTGTATCAATATGGTGGTTAATAAAAAGGGGCTAAGTAGATGTGTTGTATTGTCGTCACTCGGAGTAAGTATCTTGACGTTTTTGAGTATATTGGAAACAGCTGTAATTTGACCGTAATCTTTAATGAAGCAATTGCTTAGTTTGGGATCAGATGACCGTGTGTGAGGAATGTCGCAAGATATTTATTCATTTAATTAAATACCATGCAATACTATAATGTTATTTTATAACAAACTCAATAAAAACATTTTACATTTTAAACTTTCTCGTATATTTTATTTGCCACTCGCGCTTCAGTAGCGACACTGGCTGAAATGTTTGCAGTCTTTGACCCGGAAAACACGATACATACATAGTCGTACTTTATACCGGTTATTCGAAAAATGACAAAAAGCTCATCGAGTGCTCTTTTTCGTCACATTTTAATCCTATGACATGATATAACAAAAAAACCCCTACCAACTTAAACGGAAAATCTGAATAAAAAGACCGATGAAACCCGGCTCACCGAACTATATGGGTAATTAACTCTTTCGCTTCTGAATTCCTTTCGAACTTAAAAATATCAAACGAAAACTTTTTGACCTATTTGACTAAAGGGACGCTCTCGGTAATCCCAGGTGCAGAAGCGATAGAGAGTCACTGCTAGCGCATTGGAAATCAGTGATTGGATGTGCGACGTTAGCTTACGTCTCTATTTGCGTATTCTGTGCGCTCCATCCCTTAGTGATCGATTGCCTTCAATCTTGATTGATAATTTTGGTAATTAACTTCGACTACAACATGAAATTCTGCCTAAAATCCGCTCTATAAAGATGATAATAATTATTATAATGGCAATTCGATAGCGTGTAAGCGATACTTTTGTAAGTCTCAATTAAGATTTTCATCGAACTGCTCTGGTTTCATGTGTAGATAATACATTTATTAATGAAGTATATACAGTATAACGTTAAACGAGTACATTTTATTTATTTAACTTAGGACTTACACTAATGAAGTGCAAGGTTTCCAATTAGTACTACCCGTGTTATCAAATTGTACTTGTAAATGTTTTTAATTAAAATAATACTACTCACTATACGGTAAAGTACCTATACTGTCCGCCATATCATCAATAACTATAGTAAAATAAATTACTCACTTCAGTTAGCCCATATAAAAAAACATATCCATCTACCATAATCTAATGTTAGTCTAAAAAAGCACAACATGCTGAAAAATAATTTAGGGCTTTACATAATGTAAAATTAAAAAGCAACTGCCAAAGGTTACAGAAAAACAATCAGGTAAATTGACGAGCAAAGTTAAAGTACAATGCTACCTAAAAATTGTTTTGTACAGCCGTAACACGCTCCGTCAAAATGCTTAAATCAAGTAAACAAATTCAATTAAAAGTTTTCACGAGTAACCCAAACCGACGTACAATAGATATCTAAAAGCTGATTAATTAATACTGTGTTCATTGACAATGGAATGTCTTCAGAGTGCCCGACGAATAATATTGGAACTGAATCCAGACAAAAGCCTGAACGTAAACACCAATCGCTCATTCATGCGACCCGTAAATGCGAACCTCGGAAAACTATCACCTCTTTTTCACCAGTTTAGTTGGAATATATCTGTCTTTATCGTTTTGTAAGGGGAAATGCGGGAGCAGCTATTTGTTTTTACAGTCGAGCGCTAGCGAACAAATTAGGTGGACAAACTGTAGAAACGGTCGAGGTGTCTATATTCCACTCGGCGGAAACTCTTCTTCTCTTAAATTCGCACTAGAGAGAATGTCTCTGCGATTGAACCGGAGCGAGGTAATAATTTTCTCTTCGACTCCCGTGGAGACGTTTGTTCGATCTGCGTATTATTGGCAGATACTTAACGGATTTTCGAGAATCATGTTACGTATTCCATTCTCCATGATACGGTTTTAAATTTATGTGGATACTATGAAATTAATATAATATAATTCAATGTAATAAACGTACTCGTTAGACGTGGAAGAAAAGCCCCGTTCATGAAAATAGGAAGCCTAATCAAATAATGAGCTCGGGATAACAATATCAATAAAATAAGCTTTGTCGTAGAAATACGTCTATAGGTAAAAAAGCCATGTCTTCTTTGTCTGTGACCTCTCGGTCAAATTTACTTTAGTAATTCAGGTTTGGAGAACACAAAGGGGAAAGAGCGGTTTCGCTCGATGTTTGAAGCCATTTAGCCTAATTGAAACTGCCCATTACGAGTTTTGTGAATAGCCAAAGCGTATCCGAAATAAACTAATTTAATTCTGCCTCTTACTTGGATAAATTGATACGGTCAAATTATCGAGTTATTCTAAAAATATATTTTATTTATAATTACTAATTAGCGAGCTAAATGAATAGCCAAAACGTTTCCGAAATAAACTAATTTAATTATGCCTCTTACACTTGGATAAATGTAGGTATACGTCAAAATTATCGAGTTATTTTCTTTATTATATAATTACTTATTTACGGGCTAAGTGCATATCAAAGTGGCAACTTTCTTTGATAAAAGCAGCGATCAAGCTCAAAATAAGTTAATCGCCTTCAAATACCAAAAGAGAGGGCTTTTAATAAAACAAAAATGTAATTTAACAATATAAAAAAGAAAAATATATGAACTGTTTTCGATTTGGAAGTTCAATTGGGTCTCTGAGATCGAAATTATCCAATCTCGGGAAAAAGTCCCTGTCTCTTTGACCATTGTTAAAGAAAGATACTTTGTGAAGGATTCATTCTTTGTTTTATTCGAAAACAATCGTCGAAATAAATTTATGTTACTGCGACGAAATTTAAAACAGAATTTTACTTTGTGGATCATTTTATCATTGGAACTAAGGGTATACAATACGTTTCTTGTTATTTTTCATTGTATCATTCACAAAATTTTCATCTTCTGTATAGCACAGCTGTTACAGGAATGTGTAAATAACCTAATAGATTGAAAGATAATACTTTATTTTCACACCACATGATTGAAAAAATAGAAAAGAATTTAGAATAATAAAAAGTGTTATAATGGCGGCCTTTTCACTTAAAGTGATCTCTACCAGGCAACCTTTGGATGGAGAGGAATAATATTTCATATTCGACGGCTGTTTGTAATTTTTATCTATTATTTGTTAAACCAGGGCCTTTCAATCCTTCTGGTATACAAACTGGACTATAAGATGGGATGAGGGCAGCAATTACAACAAAGCTGCCTGAAACTCTTTGAGTACAGAATTTTTAATTTAAATACTATAGGTACATACATAATTTTTCAAATAGAGGTTTTTCTAAACTAAAACATGATTAATCCGGTTTTAAAGTGTCCTTTGTAAAACCTAACCTTAATTATGTTTATTTTTATTTATATGATTGTTCATTGAGAAGAGCCGGCAATAAACTCGGCAATTACTCTTTTCAAAACAAAAGAATAATTGCCGAGTTTATTGCCGGCTCTTCTCAGCAAATGCAACCTTACGAACCGGTATTAGAGTATTAGAGTTTTCTGTGTGTCTCATAAGTCAGTGACTTTTCATAAGTGCCTGCGAAGGTCTATTTGAATAAATGATTTTGAATTTTGAATTTTGTCAGCCCAATTTCTGAAATGTTCGCTTACAAAGACAAATTGAATTAGAGATCTGGAAAGGTTAGATGTCGCCAAGTCTCTGAAGAGCATTATTTAGCTTTTGGAAAATATTATAATACTTAAAAAATAATTCATATAAATTTTCTAATAGATCATTGACCATATGATCTGAAGACATCCATTCTATTGGGATATTTTTCAAAGTGTGACATACAATCCATCACATCCGTTATTGTGGTCAGTCACTTTCCGGTCGCTTTCTTAGATCACGACACCGTCTGACGGAAGCAATACATGATATTGAGCTTCCAAATTAAATAGGCTGTTCATTTAATAGATATTAAACCAAATATTGTATTTCAGTCATATTCTTAACCTCGATTCATTATAATCTATCTAAATATACGGATACGAAATTCACATACGTGCTACGAGAAAGGCTACGAAAAATTGTTCCATTTTTTACTTACCCAAAATAAGTTCTTTGTAAAAAAATATATTTAATACAAGCTTTATTTGTTTGACTGTACTTTTTGTTGACTTTACTTGCATTGTCATCCAATATACTAATGTATACCAAATATCAAGTCAATCCGACCACTGGAAGTGGGTGAAATTCGACTTGCAAGATTCCACCCGAACGAAAAAACATACATACATACATTGCAAGTTAAATAAAAGCTTGTAATATTAATTAATCTATTTAGCTGTGTACATCGTTTGCAAAATATAATATCCGTTAATAAAAATGTTCAATGTATAGTTTGGATAACTATATGGACCGCTATGTAGTAAACGCCGCCCACGAAAAATATCAATACATAAGAATGCAGCATTGTTATTGAAGATAAACAAAACGTAGCATACAAAATTATGTCGTATTTATTATTGTAGACAAATGTGAACGAACTCTGAAACAAAAGTAGTTACAGGTTTCAGGAAGCCGTAGCAGTGTGAATACGCGGGCTGTTACCCGATTCCTGAGACGTGAGGCTAGACCTATCGACCTATCGATTTAAGTCCGTAGACTTGTCGCACAACTAGTTGGAAATGAGGGATAAACTAGTTGACTAATATTGAATGTATTAGTATTATAGACAAATTGCTCACTTCGAGTACAATATAATCCTCTGTACTTCGGTTACCAGTAAATACAGTATTTACTTCAAGATTTTTTTTTTCTAGGAAAAAAAATTACGTATCGATAAAACTTAGATACGATCGTGTAATTACATGCGAGTTTTAAATAGTTAATAGAAGTTTTATTAACAGCTTTCAGCGAACGTATGAAAAAAGGAAAATAGTACAGCACCATTAAAATATGACCACCTCTTAAAGTTTTTCACAAAGCGAATATGAAACGCCCAGCTTCCTATAACACATAGAGCTAGAACGTCCTGGAATAAGTCATTATTTGAATAGCACGGAGGCGATTATTGTCAAACAAAAATAGACACCCATAGCAGACGGCAGACCCGACGGCGCCAGCGTACCCGCCGCCGCCGCCGCCGCCGCCCGCCACCGCCGCGCCCGTCTCCCAGACAAGCGGGCAACTATGAAACCCCATGAGATTACTTCTAAAACGATTGGATTGAGATAGCAAACGCACAATCAAAGCGTAAAGAAGCTTTTAATAAGACTTGCTTAAAATATATAATTTTGGTCATAAACTCGTAATACCTATGCCCACCTGTTTCTTACGATAATTTAAACACATGTTTGCTTCTTGCGCTGCGCTTACATATACGTGTAATAGTACTTATGTGAGAATTCGTATTCACAGTGTACGCATTGCAATTTCAAACGAAACTGGTATATCGGGACATCAATCTTCCTTTCTCCACGCTACGCCGACTAACTTTTGCGCAATGCATTCCAGAGTATCGCTAGCCTGTCCTAACAGAATAACTTATGTCAGACCGGTCTCCAGTATCTTAACATTATTGTATCTGCGTTATTTCTAGTTTGTTTAAGTCCACTTGTCACTGTAAATCAGATAGGTATGTGTTCTACTTATGAAACATTTTAATGAATACTATTATCTTTAAAACAATGTTAAATGATACAATGGTTCTATACCTCAAGATATAATCGAAACCTGCGTTGAACAACTTATGCGATTACAGAGTTGGCTTATAACATGACATCTGGAAGTATCCAAGCAGCAAAACAATTTGTGTACACAAACAGTTGATGCAATAGTGATACTTGTGTAGTATGTACAGCATATAATTTGTTTATCGTATAGAATTTATAAGGTATGAGTTTTGTTAAAGAAGGAATATGTTGCCACTTGCTTTAGGAAATCCTTGCTTATCCCTTCGGAAGCAGTGGAAACGTGAAAATAGTGGTTGTGTAAACTTTGTGCGGGATATTCATTAATAAGGGACAGACAGTTTATCCGTTAGAGTATTATCACGTAAAACACGACACAATATTATAACTTTTAAATTGATGCATTGGTTCATTCTAGCATAAGTAACAATACCAGAACTTATTCCGCTTACATCCTCACTATATATAATAATATAGTATATAATATAATATATACTTATATCCTACTAATATTATAAATGCGAAGGTTTGTGAGTATGAATTGCTCTTGCACGCGGAAGATGCTGAACGGATTTGTTCTGCATTAACACATGGGATAATTTTCGTCCCGGGAAAGCATGGGATCCCTCGGGAATGCGGGTGAGACAGCGCGGGACAGCTAGTATATATATAAAACTATAAACGCGAAAATCTGTACCTACGTATGGATGCTTGTTACTCTTTCGCGCAAAGACTGCTGAACGGATTTGGATGAGGTTTGGCGCATGGATGGAATATATTCTGGATTGACACATGGGATACTTTTTGTCCCGGGAAGACATGCGATCCCTCGGTAGTGCGGGTGAAACCGTGCGGGACAGCTAGTCTAAAGTAACTACGTTTCGGTGAAGGACAACATTCGACTTAAAATTACGGCAAAAACAAGTATTAAAACTTCACAAAAATTAATCCCAATCCAACAAAAACCTTAAGTTTATTTACTACACAAATGCTCTATAGCAGATCGCTTAAGCTCTCCCATCTGGCGTCCATTCAGTTGCCTAATAACTTAACTTTTGTAAAACAAAAGAGCTCACGAACACCACAAAAAAATCACCACTCAAAATAATATTTATTAGGTACTTGACATTGCATCGGGGAATGACAAAAACACGTGCAATAAGCAACTGACTCCAAGCAAAAAACTTTCAATACAGCCGTAAACCTTCCAAGTAGTTGAAACAAAAAAAGGTCAAAGGGGCTGTAGGGTTATTGGCGCGAGTCCCAAAATATGTTCTTCCAATATTTTACAAGTTACTCTATAAAATAATACATACTTGCCTAACTGTTAAATCCACTAAAAAGGTTTAATCGCTCAGTTTTATTTCAGTTTAGTCTATAAGCTCTTTCCTACAGGCAAATACAAGCTCATAGCGTGTGGCTAACTGGCTACCACTCGATTGCAAGATGGAGCAACTGAAGACATAGAGCTGATACAAAATCAGGATATAAGATAGTTCAACCTTCCGTATTTAGTAACCTGGCCTGTATGGAAAACAACAACTCAAGAAGAAACCACAAGTACCACTATAAAATGTCCCGACTACACTTTTGAGCAGAAACGCAACATCTAATGCATGCATGCATATATCAATAAAAATCATAAACATGGAATGTAACTAGGAAAAAATAGTATACCTGGAAAAATAGCAATGACAAGGGCTTTACTCTTAAATTAAGGTTGTAACACCGCGGATTCACGGTTCTTACTGGAGTAGCCAGCCTCTCATAGTAACCAGCGCCCAACAGGAACAAAGAACTAACCTCATTTTATCAGTAGGTACATATACCCAATGAAACCTCCAAGTCAGCGTCAAGACATTTATAGAAGTATCCAGTTTTATAACGAAAATCGATCTCAATAATACTAGAGAGAGACCCACGCTACAGCACTGAAATATGGCAAAATCTTTACACCATATTATGCAACACAAATCCTGACAACGTGATATGGAAGGAGTAAGATACGGCACTCGAATGCACAAACTTCAAGAAGTTTTGGCAAACCGAAAACAAAATCATCCCAACGGGATCATATAGGCTATTTCAACAACCCCATTCATAATCATTTAAGAAGAATATCTATATATAGAAGAATATCTAATAATAACGTATCAATTCACTGACCGTAAATAAGAATGGTAGCAAATCAATCCCATTAAACTCAATCAAGAAACAAGAATCCAATAGGACAGAAGAATAATCCAAGAAGAAAATTCACAATATTTTTACAACAAAGCACCTCAATTGGACAACAACAACTCATTGGCATGAAACTCATGGGAAAGGTGATGGTATCCGGAAATGGGGCTCACTGATGCGACGGGCGTCCCATAACTACATAGGCAAATATTTCACAGGAACAGCTAGTCAAATAATTAATTCGAACATTCAAATGTAAGAAACTTGAAAAGAGAGGACACTACCCCAAACTTATGCAAACCACAAATCAAAAAGGCAAATATACGCCGAGGAAATGAAGGCCCATCAGGATACCTACTCGGGATTTAAGAAAGGATATTGCGGAGGTAATGCGTAATGTAGTAAATGGAACAGCACTGCAAAAAAAAACTATAGTAAACTATTGAAAGCATCATTATCGCACTCCCAGAAAAATAGCCGGCATGGACCGAAAAACCATACGCTCTTTCAACGGGATGGAATCAATCAGTAACCAGGTAAAATTAGTGACATTTCACTTGTTACAACAACGGATGAAAATCGCAGATCCGTAACACAAATCTACGCTCTAGTTTCTGACATTGAAGAATCATCTGGACGGTTGATATCTCAGTACTTAAAAGATATAATACATAATAAGGAAATCATCATCTGCCTGCTCTGTTCCCAATAATTTGGGGTTAGCGCAATAATAAAGACAAATAGATCTATATAAACATTTAAGGACAAAAAGTGTGGACCCGTTGGAAAAATGAAAATGGAGCTATACCTCGCCATACCTAACTACACTACTGATGGACGAAGTGTAAAATAACATAACAAACAGAAATAGCGTTTTCATCGCTTACCATCAGGAGAGGCCGTATGCTTGTTTACTACCTAAGTAGTATAAAAAAGATACATACTTAATATACATAATTATACCCAGACTTGGGACAAACAAACATGTTCATGCACACAAATGCATATCCTAGATGGGAATCTAAGCCACGACCTGCGGTGGAATCTTAACCAACCACGCGAACTGGCACATCAAAACAGAGGACCTGCATTTAATCCATGACGAAAAGATCTAACGACCATTATAGTAATTTATTAGTAATACGATATTTATGATATCACATTATCAACTAGCGTGACAAAATGATAATATATAACATTATGCTTGATAACACTAATTAAACCAGGACAAAATGCTCATCCATGATCAGATTAAAATCACGGAACTTCATACACCCAGGAAACCAAAAAATACTTTCGGGAACACAAAAGATATGTTATCCTGGATGTTTCTCATCCCATTAACCAAGATACTTAAGTTTCCAAGCACACATCTGATAGACTACAGTCACAGATTACTAAATAGTTATTACTACAGTCCTATATATTACGGCCATGTTACGTACGGCCCTACAGTACACCAAAATCGAAACCCAGAAAACAGATATTTACTTTAAAAATCAATCGGCGCATGATATAGAATATTTTGACTACTATACTAAAAATCTTGCTGAATTTTGTGCCTGAGGAAACCAAATTGACTCTAGAATAATAACGCAGAACAAGAAATATTGAAGCACATACCGAAGCTGAAATGAACAAGGAGCCTCTCAACCATAGAAGCTATACCCGTGCATGGAGGAGGTTAATTTAATGAAAACAGAGAAATAACAAAATCCAACCCAGGAACAAAAAATCAAAATAAGAAAGAAGACAATAAAACCCCAGCACTCAAGATACATCAACGCTCATCCCTCTCTATGATACCCGTCTTCCCACTTTCCAATATTGGCTATAGGCTGAACAGTCGGTCGATTGTGGTCAGCTGGCTGCGGTTGGCTGGCCGTCCTCTCCCATCCCAGAGCGTGTCACTCCTATATACCACGCACCCCTTGGTTTATCCATGGTTACTCCGATATAACTATTCAGGTACCAGTCATTATAAACTAAGTTAGTTGCATGGTGGTTGATGCTTGAATGGTTGTATAGGACATGGGTCGGTCGTTGTACTGGCTGAGGGTAGTGCTAATCATCATCATCATCATCACAAACAGTTGATGCAATAGTGACAGAAAGCAGAGGATGTTCGTTCACGTTAGAATGACGCACATGTTGGCTACACTTGTGACTGGTGCTGTGCAACTTGGTGTACGCAATAGTGTGCCACATGAATGGTTGCACCTACGCTATGCGACCAAGGGATCTTACACATAAACTTTCCTTTATGCACGGTGCATGAATTCACATCAAAGCCAAGTGGAAACTCAACGTCAGCCATGCCTACAATAGTCCAGTCTACACCTATCGATAGTTAACTTATTTTATTTACTTCTTGCATCAGATATTATCATTTAGTCGCGGAATTTATCGCGATTAGAAATTTTATACTTTGATAGGTAATTCTTCTAATCCGCATTGCACTTGGCCGGTTTTATTTCATTTACCCTCGATGCAACATCTATGTACATTTTATCGACTCAATAAAAAAAAACAGTGTCACTTTTTATGCAGTTAAATCATAGGGAGCGCAAAAGGGCAAAATAATATACCTAGAAGAAAACAAGCTATTTATAAAGCTGTCCGTTCACGAGAGAGCAACTGAAAGCGCTGAAGCGACATCTACTCTATTTGTCTCGGCTAACACAACCGCTGCCCACTTCTCGTCGCCTCCTCGTAGTTTGCGTTAAGGATTTTATCGCTTTTTCTTTAGGGTTGTGCTTGTAACTTTATTTTAGGACGACGTTCCAATCCGGTACGGTAAACATCCAGCCTATACTCTATTGAGATTCCATTGGAATCGCTTATCTTTTACACAAATATATAGCATAAGTACAAAGAAGACTGTCTTCAAAATTTACTATTAAGTAATCCTTAATTTTCTAAAATTAATTAAGACTATAATATACAGTGCGCTTTTGGTTATCGTATATGAATCGATAATCAAATTTCAGCTAGCTAATAATTAATACTCCAGTTATCAAAGCATTGGTAAGCTATTTAATATTGTAGATAATTAATCGTATTCTTCGAGTAACGTATATGACGCATAGGAATACATTATATTAAATGCAAATAATTCATTAAAGAGTAAATTAATTTGAAGAAATGTTTCCAGAAAATATTTCGCATTTCAGTATACGTAAGTCGCCTCAAGTACCAACTTTAGCCGCCGTTGTCACCATTGCTCTATATTCAACCTTCGACCATGGATATAAGGGTTAAAATATACTGATAGCTGATAACAATATAATCTTTCGACTCGGGGCTGTCTTTGGCGCCAGGAAAATTTCCTTTCGTTGTATTAGTGAATGCTTATTGTATATCCGAACATTTTCTCCATTGTATCGGCTTCAGATTTCTGCCCCTTT
Source organism: Polyploca ridens (assembly GCA_951394255.1). Classification (NCBI taxonomy): domain Eukaryota; kingdom Metazoa; phylum Arthropoda; class Insecta; order Lepidoptera; family Drepanidae; genus Polyploca; species Polyploca ridens. The sequence goes on along the minus strand of OX596254.1, from coordinate 9,106,776 downwards.
GGCATTACTTTACAATTGTATGATGACAAATAGCTAAAGCGATACATTAAGCCTTCTCCAAAAGGGGAATTTGGAGTTCTAGTTTCTATTGTTAATTTATTTACTGCTTTGAAAATGGAAGGTGGACAAGTTTCGATTAGGGTTCAATTGTTCGTGTAAATAGATTAAAGAAATGTTTGTCTCACCTCTTCCTCAGTGGTGGCGGTGTTAACGGAGTCCATACTTTGACAGAGTGCGAGCTCCATGTTTTTGTGTTGCGGTGAAGGGGCCCGCGGCGAAGGCTGCTGCGGCGGCACCAGCGCGCCTTGTGTCGCTCCTGCCGCCTGCTGCGTGCCTGCGCCGCCCGTCGCCGCAGGGCTCTGGGAAGCTTGAAGGCTCTGCTGAGCCTGCAGACTCTGAGCCGCTTGGAGACTCTGTGCCGCTTGAAGGCTCTGCTGGGCCTGCAAACTTTGTTGCGCCTGCAAGTTATGCAGCGACTGATGGGCCAGATTCAACTGATGCTGTTGCACGATGCTCTGCTGCACTATACTTTGCTGCACTTTAATGTGCTGGTGCACTGCGAGCTGATGAATGGGGTGAAGGGAAGCGGGGGGTGCGGGATATGGAGGGGAGAGCCGCTGGCGCTTTACTTGCGCACTCTGCAGCGCTTCGTGCAGCCTCTTCACCGGGAGGGGGCTTTGGCCGAGGTTATCCACGGCTATAGCTGGGCGTGCTGGCCGAGTCACGTGACTCTGGCAAGCACCGACTGTTGCAGCAACAGGTGAAGTACCGCGCGCGGCGCGACACGGTATCGATATCGACGTATCGAGAACGGCAAGGTCCTACGCTCGCTGCGGTACGCGTGATAATTGACTTATCGAATTAGTTTTTTTTTTAAAGAACGCGCGTAATAGCGATTGTTTATTAATATTTAGTGCTTGAGCACTCTAAACTTCATTCGTAGTTGTCGATCCTCTGCTTGTAAACCACTCCTGAAAAGAAAAAATATATTATAAAACCTATTAATGGTATCCCGGGCGAAATAGCTTTATAATAAATTCAAAGTAGGTCTCAAAAGGCAGCCGGAGGCGTAAGCAATACACAAGATTATTCTTATTTGATCTGAACACTTCGGTTCACTTCAAAATAATTCTAAAACATTTCAAGTTTCGCTGGCTCCAATTAGGGAGGAAATCCTCTTATAACACCCTCCACTTATAAATCGATACGTACCTACCCTTCGTACTTATACAATCCTATTTTATGATATACAAAATATTTGATACGGAAAGCTTTAACCAAAATACATTAAGACAGTAATAAAATATAATATTGATATAACGTACCATGTGAATAATAGTACTGATAGCTATTTTCTTATTAGAAAATTATTAAAGCCTAAATTAAAAAATATTTAAATAAAATATTCGAGAACGAAATCTGATTTCACATCAAACCTATATTTTATGATATGACACATAAAACACAATTTAGTTTGCTTGGAAACATCTATTTTTAAATGTCAAAGAGTGCCGATTGCAATTGTGTGGGTAGTGGTCAACCGTTTAAACTGTTACTCATCGCAATAAACAACTAGAATCTTCTAAATTAGAGACTAGACTGATGATATCAGTGTGACGTTTTACTGGAATAATCCAGGCTAGTGGTCAGGCCATAATCGAATGTACGTTCTTTGACGCTAGCTAGCAAGCTAGGTAAAAGCTTGAAATGGAAATCCAACTTGAATGTAACATAGCAGGTGTAATTAAATAAAAATGTGATGATTCATTTCGACATTAGAATACATGTTGCGCAACGTGGTACCTACACTAGATACTGCACGAAACCAGTTTCATTATCGTTGCAATACTCTTTAAACCAACTGGGAGGTATCAGTCTATCAGGCCAGAGCGATGAATTCAAGAAATCAAGCACTACATCTTTAGTGATTAATAGTCTTTTAATTACAAGCGACGATGTAGCAATTAAGAGTCAAGCAGCAAAAAATCAAGAACTTGTTGAAGAAGGAAGTCATCAGTGTGACATAATAGAACTGAAAAAAGATAGATCTGTGCAATGATAATAAATTACCGATACAAAAAACAACAATCATATTTTGTCCTCAGCAAAATACAGACAGATAATACCGGACGAGAACACTTAATATGTAACAATCACGTGTATGACCATTAGGTGCCTCAAGGTTATTGCTTTTTGCTAAGAGTCGGCGTGACTAAGCCGAGAGCGAAGCTGTGTGAAAAAACCTGAGAGTACCTAGTTTGTAAAGTTGTTGTACGTCTCGAGAAATCTCGAAACACAATGAAGGCACATTTGGTTACAGTCTTGTACACCCATCTACGAGTAAAGCCTAGCAAATTGAGATTTTAGCAAACTAAAGATTTCTAAAGTTATTCTGAGATAAAATAAATTAAGTTCTATGTTTCAATTATGTTTTGGTACTAGCACTAAAAAGCAATATTTGAGACTGGTTTAATTTTTAAATCTTTTTAGATGACACAATTGAGAATTTTAATCAGTTTATTTACTCTACTTTGATTATAATCAATGAAACCGAAGATACTTTGGTTTTATCAACTTATTATTCAACAAAACAACAATTCTACTTTAGATTTACTTTCAAATTTCAATATCACACAGAATCAAAAGCTCTAATCTGTCTTTCAGGTCTTGTGTCACAGAAAGTCGTGTAGTATAAGAACTGTTTTAAGTTGCGACAAATAAGACTGATTTTGTAATCATTGCAATATTAGTTTCATGTTTCACGATTGTTAATAAGTAATAGCTGTTATTATCGTCATCGTCACTGTTTCTATTACAAAACGTAATTCCAACTTTGTTAATGTAAAGTTATTATTGTTTCTTAAAATACAACAATTTTTAAATCAGAAACAATAGTGTAGCAACTGAATACATACAATGGTTGCTAACGTAATTTAAGTCTCGGAAAACTAAGAAACTTGCCATGCAAATTTGCAGCTACAAGCCCCAAGGAATTTGTGTTGTTTCTTACTACTTTACAGTTTATGTCGGAAGGTTTTACCTACATTTTGGTTAACCACTAGCCAGGTACTATTATAGAGTAGTTGAAATACAAGCTTTTAAGCAAAAACATGGCGACTTCATTAACACTCAAAAAAAAATATTTTTAGTTCCATTAGTATCATTGTTTAACAAATCCAAAATATATGAAAAATAAATCCACCAACACGCCTTGAATAAGGGAACACAAAAGTCTTCATGCAAACAGATAGACATATGGAGGTGCAAGGTGGATGACACCTCCATTTAAAAGGGAAGATCTTCCGCCAGGCTGGGTCATCGTGCCTGGGGACCGCGGTCCAACTGTACATGTCGGACAGTTGTATATATGCAGATTCTCGAGAAAACTTCTTAAGCGCGATGCAGGGTGTAGGATAGTGTGGCGCCGCGCCATCTATCTTTCAGTGTGTGAACTATCTTATTGTTACTGATAGATGGCTCATAGATGTCGCTACATCACTCCCTTCCTAGACCGGAGGTCGATCTGTTATTGCGTCGTTGCGTTAAGCTTGCAAGTGCCAGTGCTGCTCGAAGTCTACGGTGAGTCGAGACGGAGCGCAGATGCGACAGGTTGAGCCGGCTAGTCCACGTAGTGCAGAAACCGCCACGCCGGAGAGATGATCCGGGCGTGTGCTGCGGTGGACTGTGCGGGCGGGGAGCTTAGTCGCAGTGTTGCCTTGCAGGACCAGGAAGCACGGTGAGTCGGCCCACAGCCCTTCTACGCGAGACCCGTGTCGCCCGCTAACCCGTCGCTAAAGTAAAATATACTGACGATCATTGTTTATATTTTAATTCAGTCTTCTTTAACTTACTATAGTGCTTGCGCTTCTCCTCTTTCGCACTCCTTCTAAACTTTCTCTTCCATGTAATTTCTGTGTTTCTGTGCTTCTATAAAATATACCTACTTGTGCATATAACCACGCTTTGTTATTTGGATTTGGACCTGCCCAGATAAGGTACAGAATAGATCTATTTATCTGCAACCTAGAAGAGACCCCTATAACTGGTCACGTCGCTACAGACAAAAACACAGCTCACGTTCAAATTTCACATAAAACATAGGACAAAGCCAGCAAACTTTTACACTTTGAAAGTACACACGCGCAGAAAAGTACAGCATGCAATATTTCCTAGTGCGCTGAATACTTTAATCCTGTCGTGTATTTATGCGGCAGTGAAGCCGGTAAATAAATCACAACCAACTCTTCCAGCTTCCATTTCTTATAACGAGGTAATCTAAGATAGATCCAGGAGTTCAACGGGAGTTTTATACAAGATGCTACAAGCAGTAGAGTGATGACTCTACCGCCACAGAATAGATAATAGTACTGACGTACTACCGCTGACTAAAATGTAATTACTGATGAGTATTACTTTTAAACTTGTGTATAGCTTTCATAGATGGATCAACATTGGATTCAGCCTAACTTGCCTATCTCTATCTTTTCTAGAGATGTTAACTAATGTATTTTATTTTATTTATTTAACTACGTGTACATTTGTATATTTATTTTGATGATTTAGTGTTTAATCAAAGGTTGTCTGAAATATTTTGACATTATAAATTCTATGGAGTAAAAGAGAGAGTAATTATGCAAACAATAGGGCAGTTGCAAACTTACGTCATACCAAAATATACCATTTTATGTTTCAATTATCAGTTACTGTAGTGTAAAACATATTAACATCCACATAGCATCCATACCTTTTACAATAATGTGATTATTTGGAATATACAAAACTTAAACTGTCAAAACTTTAAATAATCGATTTGGAACAGATACGTAAAATGTATTATTATAAAATGCTGATATATAGAACTCAATATTCATGGGGGGAAGTATAGCTGGATTAGTTACCTTGTCAATATACAAAAAAAAACTAAAATGGTATTTATAAACTAAAACTATAAATAAAATCTTAGTGTATGAGCGTGTTTAATCCGGTTCGATTCCAGTAAATGAACAAATAAATACGCGTTGAATATAACTTTCCATGCCACGTAGTTTATTAATAAGTTCACAAATCTGTTGAGTATATCCAAGTGCGGAAGCCATACAATTTTTACGGATAACATGATTAGTAGGTATATTTGTGTATCTTATAGCAAAGTATATTCGATGCCAGTCAACTATCGGTTATTAAATTAACCGGTAGGTATGTGCGCCAAGGATATAATGTTAACTTCCTAAGTAATTTTTATGCGATATGTACCGAAATATATCTCTCTATACTTGTATTAGTCAATTTAAGTCTGAAACATAATGGTTTTATCGCATTTAACAAAAACCACAGCGGCATTCGTGATTAACTAGTAAAAGTTAAAATCCAACGGGTAATGTACGGTATTCGTGTAACAAACTCAACAAACTGCCTTAATTTAATTTGAAAACTATGGGGCCGGGCACAAAGAAATAGTTCGGTGGATTAAAGGGGGCCAGTTCAAAGATATGGAGGTGAAGTTACGACGGAAGTTAGTGAAACTGACAAAAACAACTCTTATGTACAAGCTCACTTTTGATCCGTGATAAAAGCATCTTTGCATCTGCCTCCTTCGAAATAATGCTCGCTTATTTACACACAACATTATGTGGCATCGGAGAGTTACAGAACAAATAAAAAAGCATTTTCATATTACGTGGAAAACATTTTGTTTGAGAAGAATACGATTTCAGTGCTGAATAAATTTGTTTTATAGTTTTCATACTATCGGCTGGCAATAATCGTTCATGCAAACATTCATTACAAACTATTCCTTTGTTTGTCCATAAGCTATAGTAATGAAATAACAAAATGTAGACAGTTTCCAGGAAAGAAAATACACACAGGTTAGGATGAAAATAACGAAATTAAGGTAAGGTTAACGGAAAATTAGTTCTGCTGCCTGATATACGCCAGCTTTTATAGTTTCCATACTCAAAATTCTGCCATAAAAAGTTTTCATTCCATTTTCAAGCATAATTTTTCCATCAATTCAGTAGTAAGTTAGTTTTACAGTTTATTTACGGATATCTGTATAAAAATACCAGTTATTGATCACGTAAAAGTAGATTTTTTCGGCCAACTACATTCGCAAGCAAAAGAACTTCACCTGAGCCGTATCTAATTAAAAATATCAACAAGGAAATTAGCTGTGTAGTGAATTTGGCCTAATTTCAAGAGAAATGAAGCTTTGTTAGACGCGGGCCCATATTAGTAGCAAGAGGAGCGGCCCGCAAATTGAATCTAATTGCCGCAACGAAGTGTTGAATCAGCGACGAGCCTGGCGGGGCGGTGCCGCGCGGTGGCCTGAATTGTGCCTATTTACCCACTTAGGATCAGAAATTTAGAACACCCACAGACCACCTGTTTATGGAGCGAAAACTTCCCGAGTCGGTGACATCAGATGTTTCGCGGCCATCTTGACTGAGCTGTACCAGCTACAGCTGCTTCAAGCGTACTTAGTTTTCCACTAATTAATAACACTAAACTTCTGACGGCTTTTTAAAACATGACTGACTCATATTCTGAACACAAGTCGAAAAAATAAAATGCTACTCATGTCTTATATATAATGTCGTACTAGTCCAATGGTGCCTATACGTTTTGAGAACCTACGTGTTTTCAAAATGTTGGAATAATGTTAGCGAGTATTTTTTTACACTGAGCAACGAAAAAATGGCTGTCCTAACTAAACATTTTAAGCCACCTAGCTTGCAATTTGAAAGGTTTTTATTTTTTTATTCCGAAACATGAGCCACATCTATCCACAGTCGAGCCCAGTGATAGAAAACACGCCGTTTAAATTTGATTAATCACGCAAATAGATTTTATTGCGATGAATATTTACATTTGCAGTAAAGTGAATTTTGCAACCAATGCTAATGTTTTATTTCGGCTTGATGCCATTTTCCATTTCTTAAAAGAGTTATAAGTATAAATTATGTTAATTCACCAATGATCGTTCCATGCAAAAATATTGTAAGCTCTTTCGGTGTATAAATTAAATAGTCCGGGAATATTTCCCATTTCATTATTTAAAACTTTTTTATTTTATTATGTCCTTAGTCATTACGCTGCGGCCATTTGCCCCTTGTATTGTGATATGAATGAACCGGGACCGCGGAAAGCGTGACAGAGCAATATTTTTTTGATACAAATTATGTTTCCGAACATTTTACGAAACACATCTAATGGCAGAAAGCGTAAATTTACTATCTGCCTGCGATCATGACATCTTGGAACGCTCGATTATGTATGTGCCTGCACTCAGCATTCTAGGAAATTTAGTCTCAAAATCAAAATAAAAAAGTAATTTATTCAGTTTAGGCCCTAGTAAGGCACTTATGAACGTTACATTGGTACATACAGTTGAATTTACCACCGGTTTGGAATACACTTAAACTGAGAAGACTCCGGCAAGAAACTCAGCAAGGTATTTTTTTTTGTGGAAGATCTCTAATCTCTAGTCTAGTTTATCAATCCCCGAAATTATGAAAATAAATAACACCTACATTTATATTTTAACACTATTAAGGTAGTTAACGAGCATAAGGCCTGATTTAGAATTTATCATGGCCTCTAGATGCTTGCAACCCAGCCCTGCAAAAAATGTACATTCCGAACAGTTTTCATTTACAGTGACTTTAACTAAATTACTTTTATCAGTAATGTTCGGGATATCGTCTACTATAACTTCAGTCACGTTTTAATTGACAACGAAGTTTGCTTTAAATTAAGCAACTAATTCATTTTTCAATCCAACTTTTTTATTCTAGTTTGGCGAAGCCTGACGTAACATGAAATATTGCGTTTATTTATTGTACATAACGTCTAAGATCACATGCGTATAAGCCCGTACGTACGTATCAATCTATATTTCGATCGACACAATTAATTTAACAAGCAACTATTAAGTCACCCTCGTACGTAGCGTAGCCCGTGGTCTTGTCATGTCGTGACGCAACGAAACCGGCACAATGGCAGACCTTGTACAAGTGACTATTCCAAATGGACTGGCCTTAGTAATTACGGCAACACAAGTACAGAAGAATAGATTAACAAAAAAAACATGTTATAATAATAGACGTAGAAACGTGGACGAACGAGTTTACGATAAAAAAAGTTCCGACTCGATTACAAGTCCAAAAGTTGTTGCAAAGATAAAGAAGTATTTTCAGACACTCTTGTTACCGTTTTAAGCCCTGAAGTTCTCAGTGATATTAATAATATTATCTCTAAATTCTCTAGAAGCTCCTAGGGCATTGTTAAGCCAAATAGAAATACAATTTACTTAAAAACGTTGTCAAACAAGATGCAAGCAGCAACTTGTCTTTTTAAGCACAGGTGGATTAGAGCTTACTAAAAAAGACATATTTTACTCTTTAATAACAAGAAAAAAATCTTTAGCTTTTTTATTACGGTATTTTACTTATGATGATAAAATTATAATAAAATAAGAATATATTTTTATTATATTAAATAGCCTGGCGTTTGGCCATAGCCGCACCCGTTAAGGTCGATAACGAGGCCGAGGACGGAGCACGCTTACCCAAAAGAAGCCTATATACTATAGGTTAGGATTATATAGGTAGTAGGAGTCAGGAAACACAGACGCCGGAAGAGAGTTCCACACCTTTGCTGTCCCTTAAGTAATGAGGACGCAAAACGTTGTGGCCATATGTTCGGTATGTAGACAACGAAGGGGTGGAAATTTTCCCGTCGTATTATTTCGGCGTAGAAATGGGGACGATGAAATCAGGTCATAAAGTTCCTGTGACTACACAAGAGAGTGAACACTATTACACTCTCCAAAATCAAAGCTCCTGCTGGTCGGTCTATTGTTCAGTTTAAGGGTATCAAGCTGATGTTTGGTAAAACCATCCCAAAGGTGGCAGCAGTACTACTTGACCCAACTCGCTTAATAAAGTTATAGCAACTGTTACGACGTAAAGTACCGTCTAACCTTAGTAAAAGAGGATGTCAATCTTCTTAGCAGTGGTTTCAGCCTTTGACTCAGGAGAACAGCCAAATTTTGTTTTAGTTGTTGAAGTCATCAAGACATTAAGCCGGTAAATATATTTTTGTTGATGGGTCAGCCCAGCAACAAAAATATTTTGGAAAGTAAATTGTAACTTTGATAGCAAAAGTCAGTCAAAACCATATCGTCTCTTTTGAACCTTGCGGCATTCTGCACGCATTTTAAAATCTGATACTTCCGTATTATGTTTGCTTGCATTCTTTATATTCTGTTTAGTATACGCTTATCTAATTTGATTACAATCTGCGTTGGACAAAGAATGTAATAAAATTCTTCCTCTATTCATTCAATTAACCTCTCGTTTCATTCGACAGGGAGTCTAATGGTCTCGCCACCGTTCATGAGGTCATTCTCATTTATTGAGATCAATTAGATAGGGCAATCTTCACCAAAGGTTATATTAATATATTCATCATCAGAAATTTTATTTTTATGTAGGTTCATTGTCATTTTAATTGATATTCCCATTTCAATAAGTATTATTTTAGAAAATTTGTTGTATGAAATCAAATCATCTCATTCTGCCGGTATTGCGCTGCCACTTTACTTATTTTTCCCTTGATGTGTACCAACTAATAATGTTGAAGTATTCTATTATAGCGAGCGTGTCCACCCAGACATCTATTTGTCTTGCGTTTACGCAACCATCAACCGTGAAAAAGTATTCCACAGATATATCCTTTTATATAAAAAATGTGATAGAAAAGTATCGATTATTTACTCGTACATTCTGAACGAATTCTTAGTGTCTGCTGCTTATTTAGCACCTAGGTTTAACCTAGTACAGTTCAACTTGTGGATAGTTACCGCTAGCAGTTAATAATGTTTTTGTTGCTTGTTTCTGATTGCCTATCATAATGATAAGTTTAATTTCATAAATTTATTCCGAGCATCTTTAAGAATATTGTTTATTAGTTTAATAAAGTATTCATGTTGTGTAACTGTAACATCTTAAAATATAACATGAAGCAATGAATAAATGAAATTGAAAATGTAACGAAAACATAATACTTTGACAGTGGCAGTGGTTTTAATTTCAAAACGAATTATAATTTAATTAGCTGTTTAAGTGGACAATAACTCTCAATGATTGATTGTTTTCCTAGTTTCATCACGCGATCACCACGATGTCAGTCGCCAGGTATTTTATTAGTATTTTTTCAATCTTCTTCGCTCAATTTATTCGCTTTCTCTATTTTTATCGTGAAACCTGACTATTTGATACAGTTACAAGCATTTATTCTGCAATCGCAAAAACAAGCCATTGGAAATCTTGTTTCAATAATGGTTCAACTTTCTCGCAAATGCAATAAAATTATCTTGTTTATTTCAATTAGACAATTTGACATCTGCTTCTTTCGTCTGTTCTGTTCGATAATATCAATCTCATGTGTCCAATAAATATCTTCGTTGCGTATGTATTTCTCATTGTTTCGATTCAGTACAACGCGTAGTAGTTTCTGAAAGTGCTCCACGCTGTCGATACTTGGCAGTAATTTCTACGTTGCCATTGTTGTGTGCTTCGCTTTTGTGACTTTTGTGTCTCATATGAATAATATGACTGAGGATGTGATGATGGTATGAGGATCTTCATTGCGATTATTATTATCCTAAGTACCGAATATTTCCAGTTGTGTTATGACTTAAGATGCTTATTTTACTAACATGAACACCTATGAGGTTTTTTTTTATTTCTTCTGGTGGTATTATTTATGAAAAAATTGTAATATTGGACTCTAGTAAAACTTTATTCATACACATGTGAACATTTTACGCTTTCTACAAGCGCTCAGTGGCTAACGTTTGTTAGGCTTATCTAAAGCGGCGCAAACAATTAACGGATCATAAATTCATATCGCGCTACTAATAAGAGTTGCGCGCTTTAATGAAACTTTGATAACACTCGCTGCCATTTATTCAATCACTTTTGGAGGACTTGCATCTAATATTGTTAGATTTATTATATTTTTTATAATAATATCTTCAAAAAGTTCTTAAACTAAAATTGCGACAACAAGTAGGTACTTTGATTAATTATAGCGTTTTATCCGGCTGCCTTTTTTATAACAATGATCGTCGTTACCTAGAAAACAATAGCACATCTCACAAGCACACACACTGCTTTCGTCGGAAAACGCACATGCACAATTTTCCGAACACCGGTTACGGACACTGCGTCGGTCGCGTCAGAGCAAAGGGCGGCACATACAAGCGCTGCCTCTGCGCGCGATAGACTGACGGCTTTCGGGCGAACTTGCGAGCGAGCGGGACGCGCGGCGGGCGTGCCGACATTATGCGCGCGCATCGGACCTCTCTTTCTGGCGCATGGTTTGCGTGCAGAGTGCCATCCCTGCTCCGCACACTCGAGCACACCTTTCGTTCCCGAGACAGGTGTTCCTACCCCTGTGTGCGTCCAGATATAGATGTTTTCGCGTGTATGCGCGCTTCCTGCGGCGGCGGATCGTTTTTTATGCCCGGTAGAAATTATAAAAAAGTAAATGGAGGGAAAATTAAATAAAACGTTTACAATGAAGCGTTTTCCTGTACGCTTTCAATGATTCAGTGTGCGCTATTTTTCAGGGTGGATATCATTGCGGCATGAGCTGGGAGCGATTACGAAGCTTTTTACGAATGTTTGAGTGATGTAGGCGGGCGTAATTAGGCACGGGGTGGAAAGGTATATTGATTGCGGTGACGCGGCTTTGTGGAAAAATCGATATTTTTGTATTAAAGGTGGCACGCGATATGTCCGGCCCGTGCGTCCGTGGATGAGTAGGTAAACCTTCGTATCGATCCAAACGTCGACAACTTTCGACCCTAGTTTATGGCGAGCTCTATTACTTGAGCCACACTTACCTCCGACCGTTATCGAGAATGCTTTAACTAAACGTCTTTCATAAAAATTTCCTTCACGTAGTAAACTCTATAAAACCAAAACATTTCAATATAAAGTCGTGTCAAGCCAATACGACTTCAAAGTTTAAATAAATGGCTGAGTGTATCTTTATATTGATATATCACAATAAAAAAACCAATTCATTCCACTGAATCTATTAACATTTTGTCTTAAGTAATAATCTATTAGGGACCGTACCCATACTACGTGGCCCGATCAGAGGGGGGGGGGGTCTTCAAAAATACCACGCTTGGTCACAGGGGCTGGGAAAAACAATACCTGTTATTTTGATTATGATACGCTTATCCAGCTTTCAGAACATTAGAATAAGGTACATGAAGTCAGCCTACTATAAAGGGAAAATAAAGAAATACTTTTTAAAATCATTTAAATGTCAAATCACAAAATAGAATATTTACTCATGCTTCTAAAACTTTTACTCTTAAATCTTATACTTACTATGTTAGATATATATATAAATAAAATAGGAATTGTAAACCTATGTGCAGCGACCGCCGACACAGATAAGCCCTCGAGGCTTCCGTGAAGGCTATAAAAATGTAATAATGTAAAAAAATATTATGGTAAATAAATATATTATAAAAAAAAAAAAAAAAAAGAAACATTTGATGAAGTATTCTGAATTTCAGCTGGACATTACACATTACATCAGTCGTTAAGAAGAAACGTTATACAATATACCTACAATTGGCCAACTTGTTCTGTATTTTGCTAATATTTAGAGGTAGAGCATAGCCTTAATTCGCTCAAAGAACAGCTCTACGGGGGAAGTACCTCCACCACAGCCAAATAATTGTGTTCCTGCGCATGAGCAAGGTCACCAATGCTCATTGGGGAGGGGGGAAAGGTCGGTAACGCGTAAGTGATGCCCCATGTGTTTCAAGCGTCTGTATGGCTACCGTAACCGCTTGCCATCAGGAGGGACGTATGCAAGACCGACATCAAAAAACACAAATACTTAAATCAGTACCATTATAAGGTATCTTCTTAAACCTACGGAAATATTTGCGCTAATCAGGCATAGGTAGGTGATAAGTATCGCCAAACACTTCGCCACTTCGTATATTCTAGCAAAGACTAAAGCCTTTATCGCGACGCCTGTCGGCAATATTGCGGGCATTAAAGGATTCTATCGCGATAAAATTCTTAACTACATAGTTTATATTTAATAAATATTTTTAATTAATCCACTCTAACTACTATACCTGGCTTATATATGCCACTAAATGACTATCTTTCTTGGTTTAGGTGCCTGAAGCCCACGTATGGACGGATAGAGCTGCCACAATAATCGTAACTCATTGGATACTGAAAAATTTACGTGCAGACTTTTGAATATTTCCTGGTAAACATAGTTACGTAACTGAATAATAAGATACTCATTATTCACACGTCGCAGTGGCAACATCTGAAATTAAACAGATAAGCAAATCCAAAAATATTTTTTAGATTGCAGTTCTGTTAGGAAGTCAAGAAATTTTAAAAATCTTATGGTTGAATTTGAAAGGATATAATTAGATTTATGATTCTACCAGATTTTCTGTCCCACAACCTCGCATCGTTCAGCGCTGGGAAATCGTAAAAATGAGGGTTGTATTCGTCTGTGTATGCTATTGTGTATAGGTATCTATGGTGCGGTTTTAATGCTGAGGTTAATGTACTGGGTAATTTAATTCGTGCGTTTTGTTTTTGCGCACATTATTTTGATGGCAATTAACAAGCATCGTTTCGTTTTAATTCAATGCCATTTGAATGAAAACTAACTAATTTTAGACAATAGGTTTTATGTTTAGTATGCCTTAGTAAACCGTAGTAGTAGTTTAGATGGTTGGTGAACGAGAGGCAACATCAAAAATTACAAATTTAAAGTTTTATATTTTGTATTCCAATCATTATACCTACCTAACATTGTAAAAGTCAACTTTGATACTGTATTTATTACTATTACAAACATATCTCCAACTCCACACGATGTGGTACGCGAACATAAGTCACATCATTCTTCAGATTTTATTTTTCTATGATTTTATTGGATACATTTTTTTTATCGTCTGTATAACACTTAAAAATATTAGCTTTATATCACATAAATATAGCCTCCAAGTGAAATGGTCATGCATCACTAACAGACGGACTTGAAGAAACTATAAAAGTAGCCATAGTAAATATTAATTACTATTAATATTATTCATTGAAAATAGTAATTGCTAAGTAAATTCAAATTGTGCTCATAAAATAATTTATATAGGTAATTTATACTTAACATTTTTAATTAAAATTTTGTTTTGTTCATTTTAAAGTATACTGCTGGATATTGTATTTAAGTTTTAATTAAATATCGATCAGCCTCTCTAATACAAGACTGCTTTAGATTTAATAAATACTAAGACTGAAAGCTTCTTAATTTCATCTTTTGTTAGGTATCCTATGGTATGTATCATATTATACTATGAATATAATGGTGGAAATCTAATTTTAAACTTCTCTAGTTAGTAATTATATCTTTCACTAGCTTCCACCTGCGGTTTCATCCGCGTTTCAGAGGGATCGCTAATGATATCATTCAAATTGGTTTGGCCATGAAAACATAACTTAATATTTAATACTACTAATAACCTTCCTTTATTCACTAATGGCATAATATATCTACTATTATATCAATACCCCTCTAAAAAAAGCTTTTATTTTATTCACTGAAAACAGTGAATTTAATTAATTAAATGTAGTTGGTTAAACCTATGTAAAAGTCAATTATTTACTACATCGCTTACAACATTTGCCACACTTTATAAAATTTCGTTAGGTACCGTAATAACATAAGAAGTTTTCTGAACGACATTCATAGGTCTGTAGCAGTAAACGCAATAAATTATACTCTACTTCAGAATAACATGCCCCGTTTCGTCGGGCGCTGCCTTTTTTTATTAAAGCGAAATAAGAAGCAAAAGGCTTTCAAGTCTGCGACTAATGTACTAAAGTAATGAGAAAAACTACGCGCATAAAACTCTTAAAGTAGGTAGGTATTTGTATTTGGTGTTATTAAAAACAAAACTATGTTTAACTTGTAGAGAACTTAAACTTAAACTCTAGATTTACGGTTCTTGAGAAATCTCGGAAATAAACTTGTGATTTCTGGTGTCAGCTAAAATATTGCTTTGGACAGGCACAAGTTGTTGGATATTGTTTTGAACATTAACTGACCGTACCCGCCCCTTTTATTTGTATAATAGCTGCAAAGCCTTTGACGCTAAGATAAATAATAATATACGAGTAGGTACTTAGTAATGTTAAATAGCAAAGTAAGCAGGGAAAAGCTAAATAGAATAATATTCTACTGCATGTTTATTTTTGCGTATGTTTAATTACGCATATTAGATAAGTACATACATTAATTTAAAGTATGGGATTGTTCTGTACTGTGCCAGGGACGATTGAGAACAAGAGACAATGTAAAGCCAGGGCTCAGGAATACGGGATTTTCAGGAATCCTTTTCGACTAGGACAATTTATTTCAAGTGTTGAAAAGATAAGGCCTGAAAATCTTCCGTGCTACTGTCTAACTCGACTCTCAATATATAAATGTAATGTAACCAAGCTGGGGGTTTGAGATTGAACACTGACTTCGAACCAGTGGGAAGTTAAGTTCACTCAGGTCTCAACCCTGAACTGGCTTTACCTTTGATTTCAATATTCATCGTCAACAACTCTTACGTCCTCAATGCAGGGGCACAAGTTTCCCGTAGCAGTGAGCCCAGGGGGAATATGAACACCATACTACGTTCGAGTTCACCGCTGTATTTTCAGCGAAGGATAGCATGGTAAATCTGAAATAAAGAATGCAAAAGAGCAAACAAACTTCGTTTACATTTTTTTTCTTATTCACTTTGAGCAAGTTTTCGGCATTTGATCGTTTCCTTGCAATAAAGCATAAATAGGAGAAAGACAAGGCTGATCCAAGATGCAGTTAAGCTTTTTCTATTAACCTCTTTAAACGTTGTAAATAATGCTAATTGTATCTTCGCAACCTCGGTGCTACGATGTTAGAATTCCGATTAGGACCCGATAATCGATGCATCGATTAATTATTACGTGTCAAGCGTGAAACTAGAAATTTGTCTAAAGAGGTTGTCTACATTTTCACTTTGAAGGATAGACTTGATGTAACTCGTCCATGCTTTCAGAATGCATTATGTGTACCCCATACATTACTGTATCTTGGATTTCCTTAACTCGTGTTTTGTTTAACTCGATTAATTTGACTTTAGTACTATTAATGTTACAAATATGACAGATTTCATTTGCTGATTAATATTATCATAATTTCTACACATTGTTTGATTGATCAATTAATTTGTATTTTTGCCATCGAAAAACTCAAAAGAGTACATACTACTGATCAGAATCAATATAATGCTACGGATTTAGACCCGCCAGACAGTCTACAAGAGTGAGACAGGTTCTGAATATGGAAGGCACTAGTCTGAAGAACGAGCGACATATGGGACGGGGCCACTTTTATCGTTACATGGACATGTGGATATAAATACTTTTAGCACAAAATTCATCATAAATGTACTGATTTAAGATAATTGAAGGTCATCATATTTAAGGCCATGATAGCTCAGTGGTAGTGACCTCGGATACCGAGACGAAAGTCCCGGGTTCGAATCCTACAATGAGCTTGAGCTTTCGGTGAAGGAAAACATCGTGAGGAAACCATAGCACGGTGGTAGGTTACTTTGTAGTGCCCGCCTGGCTGGCTACCACCCTCAAGTTGAAAATCTATTGCCAAGCACCTTTCGGTGTGTTCCGACAGCAGCACTTGAGAGCCAGCTCCTTCTAAGCTTTGTGTGCTTACCACCTTCGGCCGCATCATCACTTACCATGGTGAGATTGCAGTCAAACACAGGCCTATAAAGAGTAAAAAAAAAAAAAAACAAAGTGTAACTGAAACTGATTGGACAGATTCCTATATTACTATCCTAGCCAAGACATGTCAATTTCAAAGCCATTTATTAAATTTAGGCCCCAGAAATGCACTTACGAAGGTCAAATTTACTGAACTTACCACCGGTCCTAAGTAGAAAGTCTATTACTATTATCCTACTTACCTTTATAACATGGCTTTTTAACCACATATAGCTAGATAATCCCCCAACTAGTCGGCAAGCCTCATAGCGAGCTCATGTCTAATTTACAGTAATTAGCAATGATCGTTGAAAACAATGGAAAGGAAGTTAATGTATTCCAAGAGCAAGAATGTTCGTACCTATTACTGTCGGTACTTACAATCTTGATACTTCAACGAGAATATACTGGAGAATGTAAATTATACCATATTCAAATATTTAATTACCGACGAAGCTACTAAATTCTACTAATATTATTTGCGAAAGTGTGTTTGTTTGTTACTAAATCATGCTGTAATAGATTTGTATGATACATACGTTGGAACATAGATTATAGCCTAGAATAGTATTGACGATTTTTTTTTAGCCAGTGTTTAATAAATTTATTACTACAGTATTTTGTACATTATACGGCCGTACCGAAACGGCCAAGGCACATATTTTGACTACGGTGTGAACGAGTTTGTGAAGTTAGGGCTTGTAGAGTGAGGGCGTGTAGAGTTATAACTTTATAAGCTTGGCTCTACATGAGATCTGATAACTTTTTGACAGTGTGAGCCATATGGTCTCATGACCATGACTCATACATGAAAATGTTTTTGGTGGAATTTGACTTCTTTTTGTAAGTTGCTTATGACAAAAAAAAATGTTTGATTTTTTTTGTGAAAGTTCAATTTTTTTTGTTGTTTGTTTACTAATACAATATTACATACCAAATTTCAGCTTTCTAGGACTTCAGGAAGTACCCTAAGAGTTTTGATGATCATCAGTGAGTCAGTGACGAAATCTCGGTTTTTTAGATATCAATAAAATCTAAAGTATAAGAGCTATGTTATTGAAATTTAATATGTTTAATAAATTCAATATAGACATTATATCCTGAGATTTTTATTTATCTTCGTTGCGCTTCGTTGTTTTTCGAACCCTCATAAGGGTTCGAAAAACAACGAAGCGCTTCGAGAAAATGTAGGTAGTGCCCTTGCGCTTCGCTTGGCTCGTCTTGGCTGGGGGCACTCCCGTACCCCCAGATAATAACATGTCAAATAAAATTGTATCATCACAAGGATCTCGCTAAACCTATGCCTGAAGAGTATTGAGAGAGTGAGAGAGAGAATCAAGAGTTTTTCAATGATTCTGGTAGTTTATTATAGAGCTTTGTCGCAATTACAATTTTTGTTGCAATGACGGGCCAGCTGGCGCGGTTGGTTAAGACTCTGGTCAAGATTCCACCTATCGCGCTTGCAGGTCGTGGGTTCGATTCCCACACAGGACATGCATTTGTGTGCATGAACATGTCTGTGTGTCCTGAGTCTGGGTGTAATTATGTATATTAAGTATGTATTTACAAACAAAAAGTAATATATGTATTATATCAGTTATCTGGTTTCCATAGTACAAGCTCTGCTTAGTTTGGGATCAGACGACCGTGTGTGAGGAATGTCCCAGGATATTTATTTATTTATTTATTTATTTATTTAATTAAATATATTGATTTGTCAAAAAAATAGTTTTAGATATGTGATGTGGCATTACTAACGTTTTCCAGTGGGTTTTTCGTAGATTATTTTCTATAGTATTATAATAGTCTGGATGATTTATCACAAATAAAGAGGCATCGTATATGTAGAGCGAGTAAAATAACATGATCCTCAACTTTTGAAAAAAAGGCTTACTCTAAAAGGCTATCTCTTTGACCAGCACCAAACATCGCTCTTACGCACGTTTTTTGAACTCCAAATAAACTTAAAGTATTAACCGAGTTGCCCCACTAAGTTAATTAATAACAATGAATGATTAAAAAAATATTTCATTTTATTTATTTATTTATTTATTTTATTATCATGGAAACAACAGCACTTAAAATTAAAGGTACAGTTTGAAACATACTCTTAAAACATATTGCCAATTACAGTTTCCTTCTTTTTAAACTATACAAACCATCGTATTGATATAATAGCGAAAAGCGAAAGTGAAAAAAAAAACTTTGCAATAACAGAATAACTACAAATTACATGATATTTTTTAAATTTTACAACAATTAATTTAAACAATAAAAAAAACAAAGAAAGAAATGATATACCTCAATATTTAATTTGATTAAGTGTGTGTATGTGTTTGTGTTAGTGTATGTGTTTGTGTTTGATTTTCGTAAACCCACTTTAAAAGTTAACTGTTTTTTTGTCCAAATTGCTCTAGTTTGTTTTTTCCTTATATAATACATTAAATTACATAATTTTTGTTTCATTTTGGGTTATTTTAAATGCATTATCAAATATATCTGAATGTTGCTTTTCGCTCCAACAAGCTATCTTTCGTGATTTCAGAAATATTTCATGAGAAGGCTTTTTTATATTGCCGTCAGTCTAGATTAGATAATCGAACCGTAGAGCGTCTACGAAGCAAGATAAACATTATTTTAAAACTGTGTAAGTACTAAAACGTATCATTATAAGTTTATGGAGGAGCAAGGTTGGACGAAACCTCCATTTAAAAGGGAAGATATTCCGCCAGGCTGGGTCATCGTGTCTGGGGACCGCGGTCCTACTGTACATGACAGTTGCATATATGCAGATCGCCGAAAAAACTTCGTAAGTGCGATGCAAAATGTTGTGGCGCTATCTATCTTTCTGCGTGTGAACTATCTTAGTAAAAGGAATAGCAAAACGAGAGCTGTAATCTACAAGTAAACTATCATACATATCCTTTTTTGCCTTAATCTACAAGGTTACGATTCAATTTGTTACTAAGCATGTGATAGTGACAAATCTAGTACTAAGCATAACAAAGTAGCGTTTCTAAGAAACAAAGCCACCGTCACTGGAATACATAATGCAGAAGTGTAGAAGCCGGTTCAGACATTGTAAGTCGATAAATAGCTAGATAGAGGGCTTCACTTGCAACTTTGTTACGAGCACCAGTTGTAATTAATTCTATAAATATGTTTACAATGAAATTACATTTTTAATTTTAGGATATCGTGTCACGATGGTGCCATGGACATCGGCTAAGTCCGGTTTAGATTGATTTAACTACTACAAGTGAAACTCTCTTTAACATACTAATCTAAGATACTAATCTTGGTTAACGCAATCGGCCTTAGAGTATTCAACAAAAGGTACCTTTCATAGAGCCTTTTATCGAATGTATAAAAGACTTACAATGATCAAAGGTTGGTACCGAATACCTATGTAAAAGGTCAAACAAAAACCAAAATCCCTTACAAATGAACTGAACAACTAAGTATGTGCCCAATTTGTCATCATAATAGTATTTCGTTGTTCCCAGATGTTGAACCACTTAGCGGCTTGCACCGGTTTTATTATGAATAGCAACGGAAGTAGTATTTTGCGGTTTCCCTGTGGAGGCAGACGCAAATTAATGCCCCAGCTTTCAGCTAGAAATTAATGTAATGTACCTAGGTTACGTAGCCAAATTGTTGGCATCCAGTAAATTTTGCACAGCGCAACCGGCGGTTACAGCATTTTGTAATTGAATTTTTGATAACGTTACGTGTGACTGCCTAAAGTATGTTATCTTTATCTATCTTTATGAACTACCTTTATATATATAGAGATACTAGCAGACCCCCGCGGTTTCAACCGCGAACGGTTTGAATTTTTTTGCTAAGTATAAAAGTAGCTAAGTTACTCCTTATAACATTAACTATGAACTGGAACAGACAGACAACAAAAATGTTTAAAAACTCAAGCCGATTTTATAAAAAAAAAGTTGAATTATTAGGTAATTCAACTTTTTTTTAAAACTTCATACCAAAGAACAATGGCCACGACCCATACATTTGAAAACCTCAGAATGAAAGTTAAGGTCTAAGAAGAATCTGTAGCAAAAGAGGTTAATTTAAGATTGTGAAAATTATGTCGTGAAGACACTTTTTTTTTAAAGCCAGGTTTATTAATAAATCGCAAATATGTATTTTTAGGTTAGAATCTCACATTCCAGACATTTTGTTCTCAAAGCTGTGGTTAGAATTTATTATAAGAAGTTTATTTTCCTTTTGGAATATTGCAGTTTTAAGAGAGTTTCAGGACTTCACCTGAAGATTTGAAGGTGATAAGCGCATTTTATTTTCTTCCTAGTTTTAAGTTTGGCAACCAAATCCAAATTAGGACTTATTTCTGCCAGTTTCGAGTTATATTATAATTCGAAACACGTTCCGTTTCTCACATAATTATTAACAATAATTTCTCAGTTTACATTTAAATTCGTATATTATATAAAAATATTCAGTTAATAATTGATTAACTAGAGATTTTTAAGATGATTATAATTATATGAAGAATTAACATTTGACGTTTTTAACCCAACATTATAAAATAACATGATCAAAGCTACGATGTCTTCTCAATTAACGTGAAATGAAATGGAATGCATGGACTAGATTTATTCAGAAACCAAATTAGAGTAACACTAAAATACAATTTTGATTAAATTTAAAAAACGATATCTTTTTTCTGATTTCTATTTAAAAAACTGTACACTTTACAATTTCTAGACATTCTTAGGTCCATTTTGGCCATTGTTCTTTTTGCATCCAAGTTTATTGAATTAAAATTATAACCAACACGCCACCGGTCAATGAGGGTCATTATCATTTTGAGTCCCTTGCTAATATTAATATAAAATTTTCTCTATCGCGATTTGTGCGCCTACCAAAAAAGTGGATTACTGTAATGGATATACACTTTCCGTTACACCCATTATAGTAGCATATACACGTATATTGAAATTCAATCGTAAAGCCAGCATTTCCACGCATCTATAACATAATTTTTATGCCTTAAAATATATTTCGTCTTCTCTAGTAACAGTTATCAAAGTATTCACTACTGCAATACTGCCACAAAGTCACAAGCCACCTCCCACACAATCCACCCATACTTTCGTCAGAATTTCTTCTCATGCAAGCATCTACCTTCATACTTAAGGCGCGGACAGCTCACGATTTCAAACGACGAATGCACTCACACAACCTAGAATGTGGAATGACTGATGTGTGTGTACTTTTGGAAAATTGCATAGTATATGTAAGGAAATCAGAATAGATACGGATTTCTTAATGTATTGACATGTTGATACATAATATGAGACGATGAACAATTTTCAAAAAAAAAAATATCATTGATATTAGACATATAATAATCTTGTATTTATTTTCATAACAGTATAAATTATTTAGGTCCTTACATATGAAATTAGCGTTTTGTCGTACTGACCACTTTGATTTCAAATATCTCCTCTTTGGTTAAGAATTCCAAATTCAAATTTATAAATTTTCCTCATTATTTTTTTCTTTGGCGTCGCTTATTACCGCACAATGGAAAACATGAAATATCGGTATATTTACGAGTACGAGTTCTGCCGTGGCACCAGTGCTGCAGAAACAGCTCGAAAGATTAATTATGTGTACGGCGCTGGTGTCGCAAAAGAAAGCACGGTACGTTTTTGGTTTCAACGTTTTCGTTCCGGAAAAGTCGACCTTCAGAACCAACCTCGTGGACGGCCGAAGACCAAAGTGGAAAATGAAGAATTAAAGGCTATTGTGGAAGCGGATCCAGAACAATGCACTTCAGAGATAGCTGCAGGCTTCGCGGTAAGTGATAAAACTGTATTAATCCACATGAAGCAAATCGGGAAAGTAAAAAAACTTGAACGATGGGTACCTCATGAATTGAGTGAATAGAACTTGCAAACACGCGTCGACTGCTGTGTTACTTTGCTCAACCGACTCAATAATGAAGGGATTTTAAATCGAATCATTACTTGTGATGAAAAGTGGATACTGTACGATAATCGGAAGCGCTCGTCGCAATGGCTGAACCTTGGAGACCCAGCCAAATCCTGCCTTAAACGAAAATTGACTCAGAAAAAGTTACTTGTGAGTGTTTGGTGGACTAGCGCCGTTGTCGTTCACTACAGCTTTCTAAAATCTGGCCAAACGATTACGGCAGATATCTATTGTCAGCAACTGCAAACCACGAAGAAAGAACTAGCTGCTAAACAACCGAGATTGGTCAATCGCTCTAGGCCACTGCTGCTTCACGACAACCCAAGACCACACACTGCACAACAAACAACCGCTAAGTTAGATGAGCTACAATTGGAATGTTTGCGACATCCACCGTACTCCCCGGACCTTGCTCCAACAGATTACAATTTTTTCCGGAATTTGGAAAACTTCTTACAAGGAAAAAAATTCTACTCCGATGCGGCAGTCCAAACCGCCTTCAAAGAGTTTATTAATTCTCGCCCCCATGGTTTTTTAGTAAAGGGATCAATAAACTACCTATGGGATGGCAAAAGTGCATAGATAACAACGGTGCATACTTTGATTAATTAAATATATTTTACAAAATAAAAATTGACTCCTCCTCCCGTAAAAAACGCCAATTTCATATGTAATGACCTAATATATGTAACTTAAACTGTTCACCACTACTGAGCAAACTGCTCTCAATTCGTATTGCACCCTCCGCTGAAATGTGCTCCCGGTTAAATATGATTGAACATGACGTTTTGTCACAAAACGTGTAAAAAATTATTTTATAGATAAAAAGGTATATAAACCAAAGGAGATTGGCCATATTTGGGCCCACTATTGTGTCATCGCGTGTCTCAATTAAATATGATTCAAAAATCAAGTCTTATTTTATTATGTTCATTCACAAAATATTAATATTTTTCTATCCCGAGGATTAAAAACAGCATTAATAATATATTCGCTTGAACTCCTTTACACCTGTAGGTACGCCTTCCGCACCACAGATATCTGAAACCGTACGCCATCCGAATCACAGTTTTATTAATATCGAATGTTGCCAGGTGTTAAATTAGGTTTGTCGTAGTTAAATACGGTCTATATAGCTTTTTCTGTTGAATAACGCTAGTAATGATGAAACGAAATTACGAGAGTGATATTAGATAATATTCGTCGGTTAAAGGTAGCAGAAATGCCAAATACACATTTTATTTATAATTATGTTTGATGACAATGATTATTTTCCAAACAGAATGTTAGTACCTATTACAATAATAGTATAGTTATAAAAAGTAACAAGTAACATAAAATAATTTCTTAAAAGTATTAATTTATTTTACGAAAAATAAAATCTTCTTAGTTTTAAGTTTGGCAACCAAATCCTTTTTATGAGTACTTATTTTTGCCACTGTCATGTTATATTATAAATAGGTAAGTTTGGCAACCGAATCTTTTTTATGAGGACTCATTTTTGCCAGTGTCGAGTTATATTATAAATAGGTAAGTTTGGCAACCAAATCTTTTTTACGAGGACTTATTTTTGCCAGTGTCGAGTTATATGTTGAATAGGTAAGTTTGGCTACCAAATCTTTTTTATGAGGACTTATTTTTGCCAGTGTCAAGTTATATTTTAGTTCTGGTCACTAAATAAATCATTTTCATATAGTCCGCACTATCAGTCACCGTCCGTAACAGATATATTTTAGTAAAATAGTTGTCATTGTACTAAAACTTCTCACGGACCTTTTGAGACAACTTGAAAAGTCACAATATACATAATTCATTTCACTGAACTTGTGTGCACATAGATTGATCTTTATTGGATAAAACACCACTGATAATATGCATTAACCTGAAATTACAGGAATTTATGGAAATAAAACGAAGACGCTATGTGACTTTGCAAGTTCCCGCCAAAAAGTCTAGCATACCTACGTTTAATCTTTTGCAAAACATTACAATAAACACAAATTGTTTTTTTTAGTGGCCTCCATTAAAAAACCTTAAGATTACCGACTTACTAATTCTAAACCATTGAATTACTAAAACAAACTATGTAAATAGCCATTTTTTGCATTTTATAACCTTAAATTCTGCATCAGAAAAAAGAAAAAAGCTCATAAACCCGGGTCAGAAAATTAAAACTGTTTACTGATTATGAAAATATAGTATTTTTTCTACAAAATAAAAAATAAATCATTGTGACACAAACATTTTCGAAGTGGAACTCCCCTTAGAAAATGGTCATTCTCCTTTTTACATACCTACCGAAGAGATAGGATTACTAATAATCCATGATATAATCTAGTTTTAAAGCTGCCATATTTTATGTATGTGAGTTGCCGCGACTATAAATTTAATTTCCCATTAGAGGGAATAGGGGGACATTGATACAACCGTTATATATTTTTTACTGAACGCAGCCAAATCTTCGCCGATACACACATACGTAGGCATCAGTACCCCGAGTGTAAAGTTTGCAAAGAATTGACGTAACTATCGCGTTTACGTAATTCTATGAGAACTTGTATTGTACTATCTTAGCAAGCTTTACAGAATCACCGCCGCTTTCAGCCAGCGGTTTGTGCTCGACGTCTCAAGCAAGACACGTTTCGGACAATCATTGGTAAAAATAATCCTCACCTTCGGGTGTAATTTAACCTTAGGATTTTGGTGTAAACAGATACATTTAACGTTAAATGGCAAGGAAATATAATATTTTAATAAGTTCTTGGTAATTTTCTGTGATGTTTTTTTTTACATAATATGACGGTATGGGGAAGATTGATAGTACATACATACATATTAGAGATATCAATGTGTATAGCGTATTGACATTTCGTAGAGTACCATTAAATCTCTATCCAGAAGTAATCATAACAAACATCATCATCATCAGCACATAATCACTGCTGAGTGAAATAGGAATAAAGGTAACAGGAATACTACTGAAAAGAATGGACAGATATTCCACCATGCATGGCCACTGCAAATTGGTGGAGATAGGCTAGTGTTCAACTTCGTTGGAGTTTCCAAGCCGCCTGAGAGGTCTCCAACTAGCATAACGACTTACACAATTTAGTGATAGCCGAGACCAACGGCTTTGCGTGCCTTCTAAAGCACGGATAACGCTCGAGTTGAAATACCACTAGACGGTCACCCATCCGGATACCGTCCACATCAGCAATTGCTTAACTTTGTCGATCGATTAAGAACGGCTAATCAAGTTAGGTACACCACAAGCGCATCAACGAGCCTAAAAACATTAATGAGAAACACTGCTTTTGCGAGATAAGCGCTTGGCAAAGATTTCGTGCTACTGATGTATAAAAATTCAGAAAAATCTAGAAATCTTGACTGAATTTTATTCTGTATCTGCCCGAATGGTAAACTGCTTTGCATTACTGATACAATACCATCGCGTATAGGCATGCCACGTGTATGTCTGGGGTCCACTATCTCTGGGAGAAGGCAGTTCATATAAAATCGAACCAACTCATGTTCCATTTTATGATTCCAGAAATTGTCATCCCTTTCAATGACTTCTAATTTTAACTTTTGGGTTTGTCCACTCCAAATCGCAAAAATACGGGTTGAAGATTGTAAATCATATTTGTGTTGACTATATAATTAAAAGTAGTAGGTGGTAGAAAGTCAACTAACTACTTAATAAAATGTATATGTCCCAAGTTTGTCCTGAAATAGCTAACAACGTTGTCACCATTGAATAGCGTAATAATTCAATGGTTATCACTGAAAAAGAATTTATGTGTGACGTAATTAGGGAATGCAAACCGGTTTCACCGAAAATCGAAAAACCGGTTATTCGGTACGGTTTTGACCAACAAAAAACCCGGTTTCACATAACACCAAAACCGGTTTTTCGATTTTTTTCGGTTTTTCTTTCAATGTTTGGAAAAACTAAAAAAGGAAGATTAGCCGCCGTTTTGTAAACTGAGTGCAATGCAGTGAGTATTTTTGTGATGAACTGAAGTGTGTTGATGTGTAGTTTGTTGAGCTGGTAAGAAAATAACTTAAAATAATGATTGTTTTTATGATAGATATAAAACGTGTAAATCTTTTTTTTACAATACTTAGGTAGCAAACAAGCGTACGGCCCGCCTGATGATAACCAGTTACTCTAGCCTATAGATTCTTGCAACATAACTGTTATCACTCGCACGTTACCAACCCGCAACCTTTTTGAAGCGGGGAGCTCATTCCACAGCCTGAGCATCCACGATAGGAAGCTTCTTTGAAACCGCCCAGTATGAGAACATTTTGGTTCCAATGTGTGAGGATGGACTCCCCATCGGTGACTACGATGGATCAAGGTAACTGGGCATCAGGTCAATCAATTCTTCAGAACACTGTTGGAAAAGCGGTTGAACACACATAAGAAGGCAGTCTCTCCTCAGACTAAGGGGCTTTAAAATACTTGTGAGCTCGGGATCATCGACAATTCTAACGGCACGTCGCTGAACTGAGTCTAAATACCCAAGCTGGTATCCAGGTGCCCACAGAAGACAGCATTACTTCATTTGGGCCAGTCTTGCGACTTATATAGTTGCAGTCTTGGTCTCGATAAGAAGTACTGCTTCGCTCTATTAATCACACCGAGCTTTTTGAATATCTTGTAGATGACTTTGGAACAGAACGTCGCTGCAAATATTAACGTGAAGGATCCCAATGCTTTTCGTGATGTTGAGGGACATGTTCTAGAAATGAGGAGCCACAGCAAATGGACTTCTCTCAACGGTGAATGCGCAGGCTTGCGTGTGATTTAGTGGGATTGAAATAGACTAGGTTTAGTCGACCCCAATCGGAGTTACTAGTTTGTGTACTCTCGATTTAAGACAAGTCTTTCGTGCCTTTTCTCCAATATAGAACGTGAGATATTTGCACGGTTCGTGTAAGGAGCGTCCCATGTAATTTCATCTGCATAGCAATGAATGCTGGCAATAGAGAGTATATCATTAATATGCTGGAGGAACAGTATTGACGATAATTCAGAGCCTTTCGGGACGCCAGAATTAATGTCATGCTATCGGAGCAACTACTGTCAACGAAGGCTCTTATGTATCTGCCAGACAGCAAGCTGACTGATTGGTGTTATTCTTTAGCCGTCTGCACTACAGCAAAAACTGGGTAATTTTTTTAATCTAAGGAAAGCATTCGTATAATAATAACCACGTTTTAGTGTACACGCAAGTTGCTGTGCCGCTACAATATGCCATGTATATTACGTGTGAAATTAATATTATAACTTACGAAACATAATTTAATAAATATTTAAATAATTACTTCTTTAATACTGATCTATTTTTTAACATAGTCATAATATCTCATAGCAATTAAAAATCAAGCAAAAGTTATATGTTTTTATGATTTCATTCATTTAAAATAAAATCAAAAGCAACGAACCGTGTAGTCTATACAGGGTGTATTTCGCATGGTAACGCAAACTTCGCGAAAAGGCTACACCTAATGCCACTAATCAAATTGTGAAAGTCATTCACCTCGCTAATGATCGGTTATAGAAATTGTCATTTTCGAGCGCGCAATGTATTGTGAACACCGCGATTTAAACGCGCGATAACGTTGTGCCTACGTAGTATGTCGCTGACTGCAGGCGAATATCGCCATAAGACACAGTTTCTAGTTTTATTTACATTGCTACTTTTAGTGAAAGTAATGAATTAATAACTTATTTATTTTAAATCTCTTTGGGTTAGGTAAGAATAACGATTATGAACAGTCTAATGTAAAAAAAACTCAATTTTTTTTTTAAAAATTTGGGAAAAACCGACGAAAAATTCCAACATGGGGGGGTCCAGAATCATGTCCTGGACCCATGGTATCCGTTTGTGCGGCGATGTCCCTTACACCCTGTATAAACGAGTATCTGATCTACAGAGTTAAATAAACGATTATTTCCATAATTTTTATAAAAAAGAGATGGATTGATTGTGTGAAAGATGATATTGGTAAGAAACGAGTGAATGTTGGTATAACGGATAGAAGAAGCGTACATATTGCGCCGATCCCAAATTATAGGGAACAGGACAGGCAGATGGTGATGGTGTATTTGATGTCTTTTATACCCACTTCATTAACTTTAACTGACAATAATTCCTCAGTTTGCGATTTTTAAATCTTAGGCACGGTTATTATCTATAATTCGAGCTATAGAAATAACGTGAAAAAAAAACGAGCGAACATTAAAAAAAACCGGTTTAAAACCGGTTAACCGGTTTTTTCCTCTCATAACCGAAATAAAAACCGGTTTTCATTTTGCCACGGTTTTGCATTCCCTAGACGTAATAACGGTGAAATTTTTCGTCTTCAGATATAATAAGGTAATGAAATATCCATAGATATAAGATTCTTGGGATTAGTTGATTTATCTTCATGTTTGTTTTTGTTGTATGTATACTATGGTTATGCGGCTATCGCCAAGACGTTCGACCAAGGACGCTTGCACTCAGGGCATACGAATATGTGTTCTATTGCTATCTGTATAGAGCAATACTCAAATGCTTATAAAAAAAATCGACACAAAGCGTCCGGTACCAACCATGCAGGTCGAGCGTTGCCCGACGACTAAAGAACAACCGCGTAAGCTATTGCTACATTTAGACAGCGTGGAATAGGGTTGAAAATTGTAAATCATATTTGTGTTGACAATATGACTAGTTGCCGCTTGGATATTTATTTTTGCGTTTTCTTTAGATTATACAGAAAATACTCATTAAATTTAATAATTATCCGGTTAACATTTCAATATAATGCAGTAACTAACATATTCTCAAAAAAAAATTAGTTGTTGTCGCTGAAAATACAGAGAATTACGACGCCAAAGTTTATTTTTATGCACTAGTTTACGATTTTTTTGTGGGGAATACAAAGCACTTTTCAATATTCTATTCGGTTAACATTTTTCTTCAGACCCTTGTCTGTCCACATTATTTTTTGTGTGAGGTATTTTCATTGGGTTGCGTCATACTCGCCTCTCAAAGAAACCCATTTTTGTGAAATTGAGCTTAGTCCCCGTCTTAACAGTATTTTCATAACACGTCGTTCTTTTGTTTCATTTACGGGGTAAATGTACGTATATTCTGTGAAATTACTTCCCGAGAGATGTCTTGTATGTTTCAAAAACATATGAAGGCGTCGTTGGTTAAATGGCAGCTAGGTAACGCGTTCTATCGATCGCCAGTAAATTACATTACTCGCAATTTGTCAAAGCGCTGTATCAACGTGTTTGTTTTTTACATGCCCTTTATGCGCGATAGTTCAGGCATTGACTAGAAAACTTGATAGATCTCACAACCGTACATAGATACAATGAGTAAAGAACATCATGTAACAAAACTATATATCAATAAAATTGAAATATAAATGACCCAGAAATGTTTACATACAAACAACATTTGTGAATGTATCCGTCCGAAACTCTAGCTACACTTAAAGAGATTAAAACTCTTATCGTGTGAGTTCCTTGCTCGTTTTTCATTCTCTTATTTAAGGGCTTTTACTTTTCTTTCCGTTTATGCGATGAACTCTACTAAGAGATTAAATTTAAAGCCGTTTATATACTCAACAAGCGATGCTTTTACTTACTGCTACTCGGTCGAAAAATTCTTATGATTTTTATTAATCTATGCAATTTTGAAACTTTAATAACGTGCCATTTTTTGTTCTACCCGTCATACTTGCTAAAGCAGTGAAAGGGCTTTACCGGGTTTTAACGAGTAGGTAGATTTATTTCGTTATAAGCTTTTAACGCCACTCTTTACAAAATGTACTTACGAGGGTATATCTCCATTAATTTAGTATCGAAGTATACATCGAAACGAATATTTCAAATATGTCAAAGCTTTGAGAGAGCGGTGTTAATAAACTTGTTAAAATATTTCGACAATGAAAACAACGTGTCAGCAATGACATAATATTGTTCACCTTCACTTACGGTGGCCACAATGTTGTAATACATGTAGAACACGAATGAATATAATGATATATAATTTTTTCCAGGACTGACTAGTGTTTGACCACAATTTAAAAATAGTAAGTGATAATGTGGACTAATGTGGTAAATAAACAAAGCCTGAGAACTGACCCTAAAGTACAATTTCAATATAACAACATCATCGTAAAGTTATAAGTATTATTGTATTTCACGCTGATATTTTGTGTAAATTACTTAATCAAAAATGTTGCCAAGTATAATTAATTTACTGAAAATTTGCTAATATATTAAAAAGGATAGGTAAAGCTTGAACAAATTTAAAATGTACGCTATTCAGATTTAAACTTTAAATTTAAGTTCCCTTGTATATTATGTATCTTAAAAATAAAGAGAAAGTGCACTGGTTACTATCATTCTTAATTAAATAGTGCAAGTAATTCAATAAAAATAAATATACACCTGTGCCAACTATCTGAACATCTGGAATGCATCGAAACGTGGAGATAAAATTAAATTACTGAACAAAGACGGTACTATATTATAAGAATTGTAAAAACGGATAAAGCATTCACGAATAACAAACCAAAACATTATTACTCGCAGTTCCTGGAATTCTTTTTTTTTTCATGTATAGTTTGGTATTAGATGCGTTTCTCATCCACGAGTTAACGAGTTAAAATCTAGTTTTCTTATGCATTCACCAAACTCGAAAATGTGTTGCAAAATTTTTGTATCAACACTTTCCAGGGAAAATCCGTGAAATGCATTAAAATAAAGGGTGATCCTACATTATACACGGAAAATTTCACAGGAGCTAATATGTCGGCAAGCGGTCGCAGTTCGCAGCTCGCTTCGAGTATGGCAACAATTTTAATAAATAATTATCTTCCTCGTTGCCCATCCGAGTCGGGGTAAGCAGATACGAGCTTAATTCGTTACCAGTACAACCACTTAAGAACCATCCGCTTTACATTTCCAACGTGATTTTCGTTCCAATTGTTTTAAATCCACCTTCATTAATATTTTACGGTTGTCGTATCTCACTTTGTTTCTACTTCTGCTGTCCTAATTGACAGGTGATATTTGTGTCTCATTTCTTTTTTTGTAATACTTATAAAGGAATTATTTGGATTTAAAAGCACTAACTATTGAATTGCTAACATTATTTATTTTCAGATGTTCCTTTCGAGATGCTAATAGCTTTTGCAAATTTTTTCATTCATTTCAGTCTATACTATCCTACCTATCTATATACATTATGTAATTACTTGCCCTGAATGATTCATCAACGTAGAGCTTATACCGCTGAGGCTTCAAACTTGAAATTTTGCACATATGTTCCTTTTATAGCGTAGGCATCCACTAAGAAGGGGTTTAGCACGATTACTTAACTAAATAAATAATATATACCCAATAGGGGGTTTAGGGGATGTTAAAGTTTTTATAGAAAAATCCAAACGCGCGGTATTTAACTTGAAACTCTATATTAATGAATACTTTGAATAGAAAATTAAGGTTTTTCTTTTTTGAGTTTCTCGAAAATCATTCCCTTACGGGGCAAACCAGGGTAATTATGTTTTAATAGAAAGCTTTTACTGCGTGTCTCGATTAACTTAAAAGTTGTTATACATTGGTTCCGATTATAGCCTAAAAGATTTTTGGAAATTCCATTCCTAAGGGGGTAAAGAAGGGGATCCAGGTGAAACTGCGGGGCGTAAAGCTAATACTAATATAGTTTTAACTAATATCTCGAAATAGCATCGAATAATAGAGGAAATATTGTGTATGGAAGGCGTAATTATCATACTCATGATACACTCTATGATAGTTATCTAAGAAAATAGGAGTATCTAAGTATGGAGTAAACAAGTAAACTATTAATTGAATAGGTAAGTGTAACGTTGTGTATTCGAATCCAACAAAGAACATTTGTAGCTACATCTCATGACATCAAGAAGTAGCTACACTAAATAAAATCATTAGTCACAGTAGATTCGATAGGAAGGTAGACACATAAATACTAATAAAAGCACAAAACAGGGCACTCCTAAAAAGCTGAAGCTAATTGCAGTAAGATACCATCCTTTGCTAATACGATATGTGTTACACGGGGTGCGCCCGACGACCGATGTGCTTGGGACACAAATGAAAATCTACTACGTCGTGAAATCTACTCTAACTTAACAATATTTAGAGTCGAATTTTGAATGTAGTGTTAAAATTTTGGGTCGTTCCTATTACGACGCGCCTTAATGGAAATTGTGAGCCGTGCCCGTGTCGTTACGCGCTGCGAATGTACATAATATGTCGTCAAAAGGGTGAAATATACTTTAGTAGGCTGTGATTTCGTTCGTTGCGACCCATGGCTTACCGGCTTTTAAAAGTTTCTCGAATGTGAATCACATTAAACGGACGAATACCCGTGACATTCAAACGTGAATAAACACATTTTATACAGACTTATTATCATTTTACGGGAAAGAGTCACCTAGCAATGTTATCTCTCACTTAAAATTAGCTAGAAGCATTGTGTGATTGTACAATATGCGCAGCACAAAAAAAAAGAAAAAAAAATGGACTTTCTGAGTTACTTGCCGGAGTGTTCTCAGTTCCAATTGTATTTGGAACCGGTGTAGAGTCATTTTGTTAACTTTCATAAGTGCCTTATCAGAGTCTAAATTGAATAAATACTTTTTGATTTCGATTTTTGATTTTGCACCTTCAATTTAGTTAGCCCGTTTAATTTCAAATCAGAATTATTAGATAGGCATACCGATACCTTTTACCTAAGCTTAGAAATAGTGAGAAATAAAGCCAAAAAGAAACCTTGCAATAAAAGTAGGTATATGTATCTGAGAAAGAATTTCAATTTCCATTTCGCCCTCAGTACAATAAACGCTTTGCTCATTTAAACTCAGGAAAAAGCAAACAAAACACGATACTCAAAATATGACGCTTTTATTAAATTCTTCTTACGTTTATTAACTTGGAGGAAAAATGCTCAGACTTGCTCCGCTAAAGCTGAAGTAAAAAAAAGTTTGGCGTTTCTTGACTACACAATTTTATTAATGTCCGCAACAATGTTTCTTGGAAAACATTATTTTAACACCCATTAAGAGCCTGGAAGAGTCATGTCTAAGTATACGTATTTATAGTAAATATGATCTTATCGCGTTAAGATATATTCTATCATATTTATAAATTATAGAGGGAAATTTCTCCATAATAGATTTGAAGCCATTTGAGGATTGGATTCTAGTGACATCGCTTCTTTAGAATCATTTGTAAATCGAGCTCTGGTACCAGGACGATTTTACCTAGTGTAGGTAAATCTTTAGTATTTGCATATTATTTATCTTTACATACTAAGGCATGTTTACTTATAATAAAATGTGAGTCAGACTGTTTGTCTGCATGTCTCTGCATTTAAAACACTAGCTGCCCCCTGCGGTTTCACCCGCGTTCCTGGGATTAAAAGTAGCCTATAATATTCGGGGATAATGTAGCTTCCTATATTTGTGAACCCGACTGGTAGATCCAGAGAAAACAAAAAAAATCTCCTGTAATATTATATTAATATAGATTGGTAGCTCTAAAACTCAAAAGTACTGTCAAGTGAAGCCACTGGTGAAACCGGGGTACTCAGCTTGTGAACGATTGTTTAACAGTAGAATAATAAATTACTAGGCTCAAACAAATAAAACCGTAACCGACCGATGTAAAGTTATTCTGCTTATCAAGAAACATTGTGTCGCTTGTTAAACACGCATTTACGAAGCTCAGACTTATTTAACAAGATGCCTGCTAAACCAGCCAACATAATTCAACTCTCTCGTACAAAAGCAAGTTATCCAACATTCAAACTCAAATAAAAATAAGGCTACACAAATCGCCGGCAACGGAATACTTCGCCAGATGATATGAAATATTCAACATTTGACTCGTGCCACCACGCGCTCGGAAAATACGAAGCTAAGCTTATCTTTCACACGTGTGCCACAACCCTTACCAACTATAACCTGGTAATGTTCCAAAAAGCCTATTAAGACTATAAGCTACTTAGTTTCGTGCACGATATGATAAATGTCGAAAAAACAAGCCGCATTGCAGGCCAACGTAACTAGAGATTATTGTGTAAAGTATTTAATACTACTCGTAATTCCAAATAAAACATTGTATTTTGGAATTGCTGCAAGATGCTAGGCCCATTATATTCTAACATAGGTTGTTATTTTATGGTTGGGAATTCAGTATTTGTGAAACATTAACAAACCAGCAAACGTTGACGAATATGGTTTTTTTAAATATGGAATTTAAGTAGGTTTTAGTAATCCAAATATTCCGCCAGTTTCGGAATGCAAAATGTCAAGTCCCTCCTCGTCTAGCCTCTCGCAGGCATGCTAGCGAGTTCTTACTTTATCAAATCTTAACATTTAAACGCCAAATACCTAATAACAAAATATTAGAAATAGATATCACGGCATGAAGCGCTCTTAATCGATCAGCAAAGCAGTGTTGTTGGATGGTATCCGGATGGGTGACCGCCTAGTTGTGTTTCGGAAGGCATGTATAGCCTTTTGCCATTTCGGAGTAGGTAGGCTATCATTTAACTGTGTCGTTAAGCTAGTTGGAGGCTTCGTAGGTGGCTTGAAAACTCCTACAGTAGGTTGACCATTAGCTAGCATACCTCCAACAATCCGCAGTGGGCACGCGTGGTCAGTATTTGCCCATTCCCTGTCATCATCATTTATGCAGGAGGCATGTGCTCGGCTGTGAAAATTATAGATTGATGATGATGATGATACTAGCTAATTTACTAATTAAATACATTTGTAGGAAACTACATAAAATACTTTATTTTTATAGCAAAATAAAAAACAACGCATGTATTTACAAATGGTTGTATTTAAACCATGGTACTGGACAACAAAGGCCGGCGCATATAATGGAAACTAAAGCAGAATTATCCTTTTGTACCATATGAAAATGCAGCTTTTTATTTGTATGTAGAACACAACGCCTCCGACTATATTATTTCTAAATGTTTTCATACGTTTCTATATATTTTGTCTACATTTCCACCATCAGCCCGAGACATTCAGATTTTCAGTTTTGGAAAACGAACAACAATCATTGTACTGTTGTTCGTAATTTTAAACGAGGTATAAAATAATTTTTAAAAATATTAATTAAAAACCATAAAACAGAGCATGCACAAATTAGTCGGACAGAAGATAGTTTTTGCTTTGATATATTAAATAACAACGTTCATTAAGTTTTACATCATACGTGAGTGAGTTCCAATTAGTATTTCATTAAAGCAAGCCACCATGATACAAATATTAGTTTACAATTTTAGTTATTTTAATCTAATTTTAGTTATTTTAATCTAATTTTTACCAAATATGGGGTTGAAAGAAATTGGATGTAAAAATTTTGAAAAAAGGAAGAGGTCTCAGTCCAGTATTGAACTGTAACAAGATAATCATGATATGCGTAGGACGTTGTGTAACTAGCAACTAATAATTAATAAACTAAATAAATAATTAACTACTATCAAGCAAAAACAGTAAATTCAGCTTATTTTACAGAATAGAAAATCTCAGAATTTCCGAAATCGCGAAATTAATTACGCCTACGCCAAGGCGTATATGAAAAGGCTGATTTCGGTTGTTCTGTGCTATTTATAAGGCATATCATTATGGTGAGATTTAATTGCTAAATTTTAGGATTCCGTACCCAAACGGTGCCAACGGGACCCTATTACTAAGTCTCCGATGTCCGTCCGTCCGTCTGTCTGTCAATGGGCTGTATGCCGTATCTCATGAACTGCAATAGGTAGACAGTTGATATTTTCATAGAATGTGTATAAACTTCTCACTGTATGGTTGATTATTATCAAAAAATCTACTTCAAAAAATACAAGCCTATTTTTTCCTGGCATGTGTGTTGAAAAACGACGTATGACACGCGTGTGCATTGATCAT
Organism: Polyploca ridens; assembly: GCA_951394255.1. Lineage (NCBI taxonomy): Eukaryota > Metazoa > Arthropoda > Insecta > Lepidoptera > Drepanidae > Polyploca > Polyploca ridens. Next base: position 9,069,937 of record OX596254.1, on the reverse strand, counting down.
TACACTCTCGGCTCCCTTATCGCGTTCGCTTATGGCTCACGCGCTTAATACAGCATCGAGTGTAATAACCAACATTGCACACATGTATCATAATGTACTATTATTTTTTCTGGTAAATAGGTCGTAGCTGTAGTAGATTATAAAATTCACTGTGGGCGTTTTGACTTCAGGGTATCTCTACTTATCTAGCTGTGTCTCCCTTTTTGCTCAGTTCTAGATGTCTAGACGACGGATACTGAACTATCTCAACTGACACTTACAAACATACATACTTGCATATAAACGAGCAACTCCTTTCATAATTATCCCTTTGATCTCAAACACGTAAGTCACTCATTTGCCATTGGAAAGTATGAAATGTGGTTAAGTGCATTGCGGGACAAAATACCTGCTTCAGTTGAAAAACACTAGCAAATTGTAGGTTTTTGAGATGGAATACCACAGTGCGTGGCTTCACAGATTTACACGTACATTTCATAAGTGAATTTACACCGTATTGCTAACATCATAACACATATAATCGAAATACCAGGATGACATAACAGGGGTAGAGTTTTTGGTCTTTATCCGTAACATTGTATTTTATTCTAATTTGGGTAACAATAGGCATCGAAGAATGTTAAAATAAGAAAAAATATGTTGATAATATTGATATGACGAACGGTCTAATACTCTAATGGTGATCAATATACCAAATAGTTTGAAAATTTACTATTAAAAATGCACCAGAAACGTTGTTTAGAAGTATTTTTTTAAGGAGATACATATTCTTGATGATGAGAGAAATGATGATTTAAATATTTTGCATATTTTATTTATTTAATAACTTTATGTTGTGTTCCTTCCTGCGCGTAAGCAAGGTCGCCAGTGCTCATTGGGGAAGGGTCGTTAATGCCCCGTGTATTACAATCGTCCATAAGGCTACGGTAACCGCTTACCATCAGGCCGGCCGTAAGGTTGTTAACCGATTTCGTCATATAAAATACTAACGCAAAATCTAATTTGATTTGATATGATATGGTTGGTAAATGAGAGAATACTTTCTACGTTCATTTTGTAATAAACTTTTTGGTTAGTGAAATAAGCTTTTGATTTCAATGAATTAAGTTATAAACTTGTTTTTATTGAACTATAGTATACCGACAATGTTAAAAGGATGACGTAAACTAGACCAGGGAGCCAATTCTGGAGCACTCGAATTCATCACTCGTTCTAAATAAAATTCGAAATCGTATTTTTTTGGAATTAAAATCAAGTTAGGCTATTCTGGCAATTTCAAAGCCGCCATTTTTTCTAATTTTTCAAGGGATAGCCCTCGAATTGCTTCGACTGGTTGGGGCCGTTCGATACGTACCTATTTCGAATTCGAAATAGCAAACGTCAAATAGTTTTTTTTTTTTTAAATTTATTATCAAACCAAAAATATCATACATATAGGGATTAATAAAAAAATCATTCACAATAAAACCACAAAGGTTTATAAAAAATGGAATGACTTACTTGGACATTCGTCAAGTTAGATTGTCATTTGAAAACGAAATCCCTATGCATTTCCGTTACGCACAGCTAATATATATGTATAACTAGCTGCTCAGCGCGACTTCGTTTGCGTAATATCCTACCCTATACCCTACCCTATCCTACCTTGTATCTATCATAACGGCAACAATTATTCCTTACACTCGAAATTATTTCGAAGGTTAGTTCGATTATTGCCGAGAATACAGGAATCGAAAAATGTACTCGGCCCCTCGAAATTTTATGGCCGAAATAGCACTCACAACGCAAGTATAAGTTCGATTCGAAGGCTAGATCGAAGGAATTGAGAATCGGCTCCCAGACTCGGCACTGGGTAGTTCGTTCGTTACACGACTAGAACCAGAAGCTATGTGCTACGTTTAAATCTGCTATATGCTATAAAAACGTTACAATAGCGTCAAATAGTTATAGCGATTTATTGTGTATATTTACAATATTATTGATATAGAAAACTGGCTGTTAATGTTATAACATTAATTTGATGTTACAAACAATAAAAACTAAATTAGTGTTATTTAGTATTTCAATTATAGCTTTGATTTATCTACAATATATGGAGTATCATCGTAAACAAAAGAGAATATAATCTGATCTAATTTTGAATAATCACAAATGTATGTATGTATGTAAACATTTATTAGTTACACTTTTCAAAATAATTACATAGTTACATCTGCCAAACTGCATATCAGTTTGTTATTACTTTTTCAACACACTTGCTCGTAAAGTGACATTTATTGCACCGTTTTTAGTATCCTGATGTAGCTTATTACGCACTAGTGCTTTTTACTTTACATTACCGCACAGTTTTATGATAAGTATAATCCCGATTATGTTAAGTTTGTACCTCACTGCAAGTTATATGTGTGTAGACGAAGCATTCTTAATTTTTAATTCATAATTTATTTTCATCGCTGTCAAAAAAAAACTGCGCGCTATATTTGTTAACGATCTCATTGTGTGATTGATTGATGATTATTAAAAAAATACTTAAAAAATATAACACTTGTTTTTTTCCTCGCAAGTGTGTTGAAAAACTTCATATGACACGCGTGTGCATCATTACACTCTCGGCTTCCTTATCGCGTTCTCCTACTCCTCACCAACTTTGCACACTGCATCACAATATACTATTATCAGTTAATGACTGTATTTATTTGTTTTTACATAAATATGCTATCATCATAGAGCTCTTAAAATGCTTTAATAACGTTGTAGAGCTACCTGTTATCCCTTAAACGCGTCCATCCCTATAACACTGACAATGTTGAGACTCGTCACTAGAGGTCGACGGGTCAGCTGAGGCAAAGAAGAGGTGTGGTGTGGGCGAAGGGGTGCCTCGCTCCGTAGTCATAGCAACCGCGCCCCACAACACGCCGCCGCGGCGCCGACCGTCCTATACACAAACCTACCTTATTATGTATATGTTTTATGTGTTTGTTGGTTGTAACTTGGATTGCAACGCGGGTACACATGCGCATGGAAAATGGAACGCGTTTTAATATTTAAAAAGCTTAATACCTACGAAAGCTCGTACGACGTAGAAGTAGGTATATGCCAATGTTAACATAGTAATATTGTCCATGTTTGCTTATCAAATAAGTCTTTCCAGTTATTCATGTAATTTTTTTTTATTACCTACTCATGCATTAAGATATCAATTGATCAATTAGGTATTGTCATTATTACTATTATTAATTAATCTGTGCTAAAAGTTCATACAATATTATTTAAATTAAGAACCAGTTGGTCTACCATGTTTTTTATAATCCAGAAAATATTCACCATCCTATTTTCTTTAATGACAATCAACCCAAACATACTAATTGTTTATATCATATAAATAACCACGAGAAACACTAACGCCATACCAAACAAGTATTTGGAGAAATTACAGAGACGTAATGTTGGTAATTGGAGCCATAAAGGGCAGTTTACCCTGGGCGGCCATTATTATAACAAATTCTATGTGGGTAGGTAAGTGGCCCGCACACGCACGCAGCCAACATGACCAACTAAGTCTGAATTCTTTACAGTGTGTGCGTGTTTATTTCGTTAATAATTTAAGGCATGCTCGGCATACTTATTAGTCTTTCGTATTTGGTAAGTTTTTAATTAGCTTTTATTTTTCTTAAAAATGCCAATTAATAAAAATTTCTTTATTGCTTTCAACTTTTTACTAGACGAAGCTAATTAAGTATTAATCTCAAACTGAACTATTTCCAGTCATACTAAACCTAAATAGATATTATGAAACAGCGTTATTTATCACAATTATTAAATATCTCTCTACTTATTATTAAATCAATCTCAACAATACATCAATCCAAAAACCAGAAAACAATTGAAATCCTAACAAATCAGTCCTACTCACTCAGAGTGAATTCATATAAACTTGTTTGAATATAAAAACAAATAATAAGGCACCTATTTCCATACACTCATACACCTAACTTTACTATTTGGCCTCAAAAAATCCAGATGCGCAGCTAACAGCAATTATATTGATTCTGTAATTACCAAAGGAAAATTTTACTGGTATTTTATTCAGAATCTCTGTGGTTAGCCAGTAAGTAGTACAGGTAGTACCCAGTACCTATATCAAAGGCTGCCTGCAACATCTTATTAGCCCCCAACAAGAATCTTTACGTTTTTGAGACAAAATATACCATTGAATTCAAATAGATAAACCGTAGAAATATATCAACTACAACTACGAAGTTGGATAGAATTTTAAACGAAACCAATTTAGTTTCTCTTAGCAACTTCAGCCGTACCCGTAGTAACGTCGACTACATCGTGTGAAAGTTACAATCTTATCATCAGGGAATTAAGCAGTAAATTAGGAAGAAAATCACCTAGGGTAGCTGCGGTGAGAAAACGATCGATCGGGTACTCGGTAACGTACCTGCTCGATATCGTATGTTCCTCACTCTAGTAAATGTTTTTCATCATTGATCAATTCCATTATAAAGATTCACTTAAAAGGTGGAAATTCTTATTTCTCATTATATTTCAATTACGCTCTCTTTGCTATTTACAAATAGGTATCGACCCTATTTTAGCTAGTAACTCTGCCGTACGTAAAATTTATAATACTTACATTACAAAATAGCATAATTATTACTTATTAGATTTCAATTGAATCTATAATCCGAATGAAATCAAACAATAAATTAACTTCTAATGCTCGCTTCTAAGTTATAAGCTCTGTAACTCATATCTTTACACGATTTATAAACCCTATTTCATCGTGTCAACGTACGTGGCACGACTGGTAGCATGAAACTGCGTGCTGCACGCAAAATTTAAAAAAACTGTCGCACCGTAAGCGCACGCAACAAAAATAATAACCCAACTATTCATGAAATATACTCATTATTTTTTCAGCTGGTAGGTATAATGCACATAGTTTATTATTCCGTAATGCTGTGTGTTTATTTTATCTTCCTAAATAGTTACAGATATAGACGGCGGTGAACCTCGATATTCGCAACGATCCTTTCCCATTACCATGGCCTATACTATTAGTTTATTCTGTATGCAATTTTATTACACAAGTAAAATTCTTATTCTCGTACTTCTATTATACATTAATGCTAATTACCTATATTTTTTATTGTAAAGGGGCCTTTTACGGCCAATTACACGACAACTTTACCTCTAACATCTTGTCATTAAGGAAATGTCAGAAACTTTTATGGAGCTAATTTGCAAGGAAACTTAGCACTTTCCGTAGAATTTGCTATAATTAGGATATATTGAATCATCGCCAGTTGGCACTGGCGCCGCAGGTCGTGGATTCGATTCCCACACAGTAGGATTTGTGTGCATGAACATGTCTGTAAGTCCTGAGTCTGTGTGTAATTATTTAATTATGTATGTATTTACAAACAAAAAATTTGTATATCAGTTGTCTGGTTTCCATAGTACAAGCTCTGCTTATTTTGGAATCAGATGACCGTATGGAAGGACGTAAGGAAGGTGAGGAATGTCCCTGGATATTTATTTATTATTATTAATTATTGCAGTTGTAAAATTTTGGAAAAATAATATGATCCTGAATCCAGTTTTCCTTTTAATTTATCTGAGGCAACTTATATCGTAGGAACTTATTATGCGATTGTCATTTTGTGCTCTTTGTAAAATTTTATGTAATGTTATTTCATGTTGTTTGTTTTATCTTTATATATAAAATTCTTTTGCACGTGTGTATGTCACTGAACTCCTCCTAAACGGCTGGACCGATTTGAATGATTTTTTTTGTATGCGTTTGAGTGGCGCCCTGGACGGTTTAGATTCATAAATCAGCCCAGCAGATGGCGCTGCAGTCGATAATATAGCCTAGATACCGACTGTATACAAAAAAATTGCCAATTGCATACAAAAAAATTCATTCAAATCGGTTCAGCCGTTTAGGAGGAGTTCAGTGACAAAGACACGTACAGTTGAATTTTTTTGAATGCGTTTGGGTGTCGCCCTGGATGGTTTAGATAGGATAGCACCACACTTCTGACAATATTACCTATACTTATAAGTAAAAATTACGAAAATTACGTCAATGTGACGTAATTTTTACTTATATAGGTAATATTGTCAGAAGTTTAGGAAAAAATACATAAAATGTTTGCTGGGTAGGTAGCACCACGCGAACGAAGTCGCGCCGGGCAGCTAGTAAAACAAAATAGCATAATAAAACAAAAGAATAAAAACAATGAAAGTAAAGCAGAGACAAAATCTCCTTTTTTTTAAGTCGATTAAAAAGGGCCTCTGCCGTGGTTGTGGATAGGCATATCGCACAACCGCTGATATCTACTATAATTGGAAAAGAAAATACCCAAAGGTTGCCTGGAAGAGATCGCTTAAGCGATAAGGCCGCCTATATTGTATTACTTTCTTAATTTGTGTTTTTACTAATGTTTGTTCTATGTTAGTTTATACAATAAAGAATATTTCATTCATTCATTCATTCATTCACAAGGAAGGAAATAAATTAATTAAAGTAATTGGCGAACCAGATTTATACCATTTAATTTATTTATATATTAGTCTCTGTACTCGAATAGACCCTATATCGACGGTCCCTACGTATAAACGGACAAGTCAAAAACCATGGTTTACAGGAGAGCGAAATAAAGATTCAAATCAATCTAGAAATAATACTATGTAATAATGTAATATGTTTGTTGTTGTAATGTTATACCGAGTTTAGAAAGTTTATAATGATATTATTTACTTTCCAAATATTTTCAGATTTTCTTTGGAAAATTGACAGATGACTGCTTTTACAGCGCCTTGAAAATAAATCTATAACAGTCAAGTCTAACATATCTGTTTATACGTAGAAGATAACATAGACAAATTTATGAAAGAATTAAAGAAAATATTAAAGAAAATATGGCATTATTTTCCATTCAAAGAAAACAAATCCATGTCTCGACATGGATTGTTTTTCTTTTGATTACCATGCCGGTATAGACTACTTTTTCGCTCACTTGACCCACTTGACCTTAAGTAATGGGACATGATAATGTTGCTTTTATAGGTGAAATATTTTTTTTATAAATTATGTACCTAGTTTATCCATTACAAACATATATAAAATCAATCTCTTTCTCTTTATAACATTACTGTAGATAAACGTAAATGAACACGAAGTGGTAAATAAATTTTTGTAATGAAACATATAAACAAACATGTAGGATACGCCTTCATTGACATTTATATTATACATTGCTAAGTTTAGAAAAATTTTCACACTTTTTATGTATTAACTAATACTTTAAAATATACATTTCGGAATTATTACTTGATACTTCCCCATAAATCCATACTTAAATTTGACATGGCCGCATTCACACCGTGTGGCGCGCATTTTAAGACACAGTACAAAACGACAAGTCTGATATGTCTGCATCTACGACACAAATTCTTCGATTTTAACATAGTTGTTCTCTTATACGTTTTTAATTTTCAGTAAACTACTTTATATTTTACTAAATATTTGATATGGGTAGTTGCGTATCGATTGTCTGAAACAAATTATGCAATTAAAAAAATGCATTTTTTGAAATGTCTGTTTATACGTAGGGAGGGACCGTCGATATATTCTTAAAATCAAGACAAATAAGTAGATACTTAAGGGAGAAAATATATTTGAACATAAGTAACAGCAGAATAGATAAAGGACGAGTGTAACGTCTGATCCTTGGAGGAAAAGTAACATAAATATTGAAGGGGGCAAATTATAATAAAAAAAAATAGGTTTATTAAAAAAAAAAAATTTTGTATACCACTAAGGTCACCTATCAATATATACGGCTACCTATATACCGCTCGCCTGATAGTAAGGCGGTTACCGTAGCCTATAGACGCTTGCAACACCAGGGGGTATAACTCGCGCATACCCTGCAGAAATCTCTTCACACCCTTTTTTTTAACAAACTAACTGAAATGTGAACAACCATCATTCCTTATTTCAATAGCCGTATATCTGAACCAATTATTGGTAAAAACAGTGCAACAGGCTATGCACTCAATATTACCTGGAAATACAATTATGTGTAGTCAAGGAAATAGTTTCGACAGAATGTGTACTATGCAAACAATTTTCAATTGAAACCATCCGGTACCAGACCGTTTCCGTAAGGTAAGGGATTTACAAAATAAACAAACATATCCCAAAATTATATTAATGAGTGGTTTCCTATCGAGAACATAGGTAACAAATATTAGATACAATCTGGGGGCACGGAAGTGCCCCCCGCCAAGACAGCCAAGCGAAGCGAAAGGGCACTACCTACCTTTTCTCGAAGCGCTTCGTCGTTTTTTTGAACCCTCATAACTTGGGTTTGGATTATACCAGATAAACAAAATTCTCAGGACATGATGTCAATAGTAAACTTATTAAACATATTAAGTTTTAATAACATAGCTTTTATACTTTAGATTTTATTGATATTTAAAAAACCCCGATTTCGTCACTGACTCACTGATGATCATCAAAACTCATAGGGTACTTCCTGAAGTCCTAGAAAGCTGAAATTTGGTATGTAAGCTTGTATTAGTACACAAACAACAAAAAAAATATAAAACTTGGAAATTTCAAACAAAAAAAAAAAACATAAGCAACTTACAAAAAGAAGTGAAATCCCACCAAAAACATTTATATGTAAAATGTTGCCGCCAAGACATATGGCTCGTATTGTCAAAAAGTCATCAGATCTCATGTAGAGCCAAGCTTATAACTCTACATGCACTTACTCTACAAGCCCTAACTTCACAAACTCTACACACCGTAGTCAAAATATGTGGCTTGGCCGTTTCAGTACTACAAGAACTATTGAATAACAAAAAAGTAATGAACAGTGAATACATTTTTCACCTTATTCCCATGTGACGATAGCGAAACGGCCAAGCCACATATTTTGACTACGGTGTGTAGAGTTTTTGAAGTTAGGGCTTGTAGAGTAAGTGCATGTAGAGTTATAAGCTTGGCTCTACATGAGATCTGATGACTTTTTGACAATACGAGCCATATGTCTTGGCGGCAACATTTTACATATAAATGTTTTTGGTGGGATTTAGCTTTACAATTAATCTGAATACCTACGAAGTTATTTGTAAGAACTATTCAACGTTCATTTATTTCTTAGCAAACTAACTCTCTCTAATAAACATTTTTACTATGGCTACTGTTTGACTACAATCTTACCATAATAAGTAGGTAATTATTTGGGAAACGGTGGTGATACAAGGCCCAAAATCAAACTGGATCATCCAAAATGCATCTACTGGAATACGCCGGAAGAACTACGTGAAATACTAAACCAGAGAACTTAGAGTATGTAGTACCTACCTACCTTCTAGAATCAACTATTTAATAACAGAACATATTCAACTAAGTTGGTAACTTTAAGTATAATAACGACCACCTACCAATGTGTGTGTGTGGCTACCGACGTCAAATTCATTTAAATATGTAGTGAAATCAAAAATTGATTTTATATACGACCTCAATTCCATAATGGCATCAATCAGCTACTACAGTAGTGTCACCGGAAATTGGCCCACGGCTCGGCGCGCGCGCACTCCGCAGGAAATGAAATCGCGTCCGACATGCCTATTGATCTATTGTGCGATCGCGATGTGCGCACGCATTTTATTGTGCCTGCAATTCGAGCATCGACATTTTAGTAATCCTTCATTTATATTTTATGTGTTGCAATGTTAACTTAAATACTTATAGATAGTTTATGTTTTTGGGATAATCAGGTTGAGGGACCAAGTTGAAACTAATATCGATTGCTTAAGTTTATAGATTTATACTGCTGTAAAAAAACAAGAAACCATAGAGTTAGAATATTATAGCAATTATATTAAAATAACTCTCAAAAAATGGCTTATTATGAAATGTTTCTATTCTACACTGGAATATTTAAATCAGAAGATTAATATGTAATGTGGTATACAAGATTTTATGATTCGTATATTAATTATAGTACAAAATTAAATAATGATTTTAATAATTTAATAGTCTGGTATTCAATAATTCAATTAATTTATTTATCTTGACATAAAATCTGACATTCCACCTATTTAAGAGGATTAATGTTTTCTATGAATATTAATGTATTATGTGCCTTTCTTTTGCATGCCGGAAACGGTAATGTGTTGGAACTAAATATTGTACAATTAATGACATCTTAATAACCCACATTTTAAGCAAATAAATAAATTTGAATTTGACAAGGTGCGCAACGAACATATTAGGGGGAGCTTCAGGGTTGCAGAAATAGCGGATAAAGTTAAAGAGTCTAGACTGAGATGGTACGGTGATAAAGTTAAAGAGTCTAGACTGAGATGGTACGGTCATGTTCTTAGACGAACAGACGACCATGTCGTGAAAAAGTGCCTTTCCATAGCTACAAAGAAGAGGGGAAGAGGAAGACCTCAAACTACGTGGATGACAAGGGTCCAAAAGGACTTGAGGGAAATAGGACTTACGGAAGATGACGCGCAAGACCGTAATAAATGGCGTCGCATGATTGGGAAAGCCGACCCCGCGTAACGGGAAAAGGCGAGGCCAAAGAAATAAATTTGAATTTGAATTTGATTTGAATTTGAATTTGAATTTTAATTTGAATTTTAATTTTAATTTTAATTTTAATTTTAATTTTAATTTTAATTTTAATTTTAATTTTAATTTTAATTTTAATTTTAATTTTAATTTTAATTTTAATTTTAATTTTAATTTTAATTTTAATTTTAATTTTAATTTTAATTTTAATTTTAATTTTAATTTTAATTTTAATTTTAATTTTAATTTTAATTTTAATTTTAATTTTAATTTTAATTTTAATTTTAATTTGAATTTTAATTTGAATTTGAATTTTAATTTTAATTTTAATTTTAATTTTAATTTTAATTTTAATTTTAATTTTAATTTTAATTTTAATTTTAATTTTAATTTTAATTTTAATTTTAATTTTAATTTTAATTTTAATTTTAATTTTAATTTTAATTTTAATTTTAATTTTAATTTTAATTTTAATTTTAATTTTAATTTTAATTTTAATTTTAATTTTAATTTTAATTTTAATTTTAATTTTAATTTTAATTTTAATTTTAATTTTAATTTTAATTTTAATTTTAATTTTAATTTTAATTTTAATTTTAATTTTAATTTTAATTTTAATTTTAATTTTAATTTTAATTTTAATTTTAATTTTAATTTTAATTTTAATTTTAATTTTAATTTTAATTTTAATTTTAATTTTAATTTTAATTTTAATTTTAATTTTAATTTTAATTTTAATTTTAATTTTAATTTTAATTTTAATTTTAATTTTAATTTTAATTTTAATTTTAATTTTAATTTTAATTTTAATTTTAATTTTAATTTTAATTTTAATTTTAATTTTAATTTTAATTTTAATTTTAATTTTAATTTTAATTTTAATTTTAATTTTAATTTTAATTTTAATTTTAATTTTAATTTTAATTTTAATTTTAATTTTAATTTTAATTTTAATTTTAATTTTAATTTTAATTTTAATTTTAATTTTAATTTTAATTTTAATTTTAATTTTAATTTTAATTTTAATTTTAATTTTAATTTTAATTTTAATTTTAATTTTAATTTTAATTTTAATTTTAATTTTAATTTTAATTTTAATTTTAATTTTAATTTTAATTTTAATTTTAATTTTAATTTTAATTTTAATTTTAATTTTAATTTTAATTTTAATTTTAATTTTAATTTTAATTTTAATTTTAATTTTAATTTTAATTTTAATTTTAATTTTAATTTTAATTTTAATTTTAATTTTAATTTTAATTTTAATTTTAATTTTAATTTTAATTTTAATTTTAATTTTAATTTTAATTTTAATTTTAATTTTAATTTTAATTTTAATTTTAATTTTAATTTTAATTTTAATTTTAATTTTAATTTTAATTTTAATTTTAATTTTAATTTTAATTTTAATTTTAATTTTAATTTTAATTTTAATTTTAATTTTAATTTTAATTTTAATTTTAATTTTAATTTTAATTTTAATTTTAATTTTAATTTTAATTTTAATTTTAATTTTAATTTTAATTTTAATTTTAATTTTAATTTTAATTTTAATTTTAATTTTAATTTTAATTTTAATTTTAATTTTAATTTTAATTTTAATTTTAATTTTAATTTGAATTAGAGTAATAGCGTCAAGAACGTTAGCTTGTGCGAAGCGTGAGCAGTTTCCATATGCATTCACAGATATATCATACACTAGTTGATTTACAGTCAGACAAAATGTGTAGATATGGATTCCTAGTCATTTGTTCTCGGTAAAAGTATCGATTAATAAACGAGAAATTGGCATTTATTACATGTATTTTAGTTGTTGAAACTATATACGCGCACTTCGTTTCAAGGCACCGCACCCGTACTCACGGAACGTACACCGTACTCTAATACAGGCGCTCTATTAATATTCTAACTCTATGCAAGAAACTAATTGAACTCAATAAAAACAACCGGCCCTTCCAAATGTACTTTCAACACTAAACCCCCAATCATTGACTGGACATCAAAACCTATAGGGTAAATTACCCCATCCCGTAGATCAACAACCTTGAAATTTGCCACAAAGGAAGATTTCAGCATTTTAATATACGAATTACCTACCTAATATACGAGCGCCCGCAAATATAAATAAAACGTCTCTCAGGGCGCGAGTTCTAGTCACACTTGACAATTTTTTAGAAATGTATCCTAACTTGGTTTGTTTATTTGTTTGTCGCCTCACGCCTCAACTACTCAACGGATCATCATGAAATTTGCCATGCAGATAGCCTATGGTATAGAGAAGGGAACTTTTTATCCCGGGAACGCCGGTTAAACCGCGGGGGACAGCTAGTTTATAATAAAAAAAAACAACATACATGACATTTTCATGCACATTTTTACTGAGGGTAACTAGTAACGTAAATAATGATAATAATTTATTAAAATTATAAATTGATCAGATAGTCGCTAGTAGTAGTTGGTTGGTGTGGTCACGGTACTTGCCCGTGCGCCGGATTTGAAATCAGATTCGGATTCAGCCAATTAGGAGAGCCTTTGATGCGTTGCAAACCGATGTTTCAATCTCCACTATTGGTAAATTAGAGGCATTCTAAAAACTACTCGGAAAATATAAGTAAGTTGTTATGTTAATGCAAATCTAAGGTTTTTTGACAGGCTCCTACCTACTTGACTGATGAAGTACTACGCTTGGTACTAGAACTACGATAAGTTACCGACACAGTTTATCAAATAAGTCAAAAGGAAGAACTGAAACACCACGTTTAGACGATGAAGAGATGTAGGTAAAGCGTGTAAAATAGGTTAGGTATATGTTTCAGAATTTAATATGCATGAACGAAGACTACATGTTCTGAAAAAAGTAGGCTTGACTTTAACTGGTAGTATAATTTCACTCTTTACGAGTCCCTTGTTGGCCGTTAAACGTAGACCTTTTAATAAGTTAGTATATATTTTACTCGGCTCACACTCGTTGTTCCTTGCAAAAACTATCAAAATGTTATGATAATAGCTACAGTATTCTGATCATTACATAATTCAGGATATACATGAACCCCAATACCACTTATTGTTTGAATAATAGAACTAATTGGGTTACGTACACAACTGGTACACAGAACTCGCTTTTCTTTGAAAGCCTAAATATAGTAAAGCACGAACGTCAATATTCATAATTACTATACAAAAATGTTGGTCTAGTCACATTTTAGTTGGTATACATGCCGCATGCTAGGGAAAAGCAAGCGTTTGTGAACACGCGAGCCTCGCCCTGCTCTACCATTTGAGTCAATACTTTGTAAAGAAAATACCTGTTTTCAGTTAAACCCAAAAGTACAATTTTAGCTGTATCATATCGTCGAGGTCTGTTTACGTGCTTGTAAATCGAAATTCACTAAAACAATAAAAAAATACCGCGAATAAAAATAATGTTCTGTAGCACACATGAACTAAAAAGATGTATAAACGAAAATTTAAATCATTGTTATATTCATAAGGCCTTTATAGGCTATGTCTACCGAAATCTATAAGGAATAAGGGAACATTAAAATTTGTTATTATTGCTCATTAGTGATTTTTTTAGAAAATATTCGTGGTTAGCCTCGAAAGGAAATTTAAGATGAGTTAGTAATTCAAATTGAAAAAATCAGCTCGCCTTTCTAATCTCATTAGTAAAATACCAAGTTTTTGCAACGACCGTTTTAAAAATCTTGTTGTATTACGTATATTAGTTACCGATCCGCGGCTTTACCCGCGTTTCCGGAGGATTTTTTCCCTTTTTAATGTTTAATTAAAATTAAAAAAGAATATTTTCTTCTATTTCCCATCATCATATCTTATCATACTTTTAATATAAGGAGGGAACTCCAAATCGGGTTAAAACTGACTCATCACTGCAGAGCTCAAAGTACTGAAGCCAGAACACAAAATTTGGACATTAGGCGCTTTTCATGTCTTAGACAAGTAGTGGTTAAGGTATTTTGGAAATCAGGATGTTATTTAGAGGATGAAAGAAATGGGGAGCAAAAATTAATAACCGTAAGTAAACACTGGTGGTGTTAACATTTGTATGGGAGAGCTTATTTCGAGGGGTATAAACTATGTAAAAACTACACAAAATATTTCAAGATGTCGACGCGCGGAGAACCACAGAGAAAAGAAATATGGAGAACCGCTACCGGAAAGCCAGTTATAAATGCGAGAAGCTGGAACCAGTTGAGAAGATAATTGCTAAAGAGAAGGCCTATGTTTAGCAGTGGACACCCTTGGATTGTGAAAAGTCTAGACAGAGATATTGGAACAAGTTTAACCGTAAAAAATACTTAGATCCACATAAAAAATGCCTTGCTGACTTTCTTACCGAAGTCTTTTCAGTATAAGTGTAATCCGAACCGGTAGAGCCAATTTTACCAGTTTGAATATGATTAATTGTGTCGATGTTTGTGTGGAATTCTCTCTCATTCAAAGTCACAAAAAAAACGAGTATTCAGCGTACCGTATGTACTGTATGTACATAACGTTCATAAGTGCCTTACTAAGGCCTAAACTGAATAAATGACTTTTTGATTTTGATTTTGATTTTGACCAATTTCTATAGACAAATGTTTAAAGCAAACGCTATGGTAATTTTTGATACAGTAAATTTATTTTCACTTAGGGTAAAGGAAAACCCTGTCACGGAAGTTAGTATGTGAGTAGTGTAAGTCAAACCATTATATGAGTGATTTATATTAATACCTTTAACCTTTTATAAGGCGATTTTAGCTTAGCAATAGCTGAAGGGAAGATCCTGTAGGATCTTACGATTTCGTAAATGTGTGACTCAGTGGAAAGTTACTTTGTAGTCTATCTGACTGGATACTCCCTCTCAACTCATTGTAATCCGAGATGCTCTTCAGAACCAATTCCCTTACAGGCTTCGTGTTCTTCAAAACCAAGCCCTCCTTCCGGGTCAGTCGGGTAAAAATAAAAGAACACACACACATAACTATATAATTTTCATGATATAATATTTAATACTTGGAGGCTTTGTCACGAATAGTTGTAATTTGAACTCGCGTTAACGCACCTTTATTTGGCTTCCTGTCACTTCCCCGTTTTTTCACTTTGTCAAGAAAAAGCGGGAGTAAGAATCAAATAATATTCTTGTAGAGTTTTAGTGTGTACCTTTTTCTACAGAAAAAAACATCGTTCTTCCAACAGTTACCATGTTACGAATTTCATAAAGGTGGAAGTCTTTTCAATCTATTTAATTTCCATTCATTATTCATTTCATAAAAAGTATCCTCATATAAAGCTTACTCAATTAACATAGAATCGTTACTAAATTAATTAGCTAATAATGTTGGTTGAAAATAAGCATGAACAAAAAATGTACGTAAATAATATGAATAGAGCTCAAATCCTAACTAATATTATAAATGCGTAAGTAACTCTGTCTGTCTGTCTGTTACGCTTTCCCGCTTAAACCACTGAACCGATCGCGATGAAATTTGGCATGCATATAGCCTATGGTATGGAGAAGGACATAGGCAACTTTTTATTCCGAGAACGCGGGTGAAACCGCGCGGGTCAGCTAGTAACTTTATAAAGGCATTTTAAAGTTCATCACACGATATCGTATGTCGTAGCAACAAGCTACGATTGTTACGTACCGTAGTCGTAGTACCAAACGACTAAGGCGCCGATCCCACAGAGAGAGTTCTGGAGTTCCGAGTTCCGAGATCTGCATTCCGTGTTGACTATTGTGCACACAGCAAGCAGTCTAGAGTTCTAGACTTCTGCAATATTCGCTACTGTTCGCACATCATACACTTTTTTTACTTTCAAAGGCCCCACATAGCTTACAGCCAACGCGGAATGCAGAACTCGGAACGCAGAACTCTAGAACTCTTCTTTGCGGGATCGGTGCCTTACTGTCGCATTGACGTGCAACCGCAGGAAACGAGGCAAGTAAAAATATTCAATTAATAATTCGGATAGATAATAGGACAAATCTTTGCCTTTTTCCATAATTTATGCAATCTTATTCAATAGAATAGCGATATTTATCATTTTCTGCGCAGCAAGGAAAATCAGAGTAGGTATTTCTTTTTTTTTATCGGGTAATATAAATCGGTGCGAAGTTCTTCTGTTTCTACGAAGTAAACATAGTCCACTGCTCAAATAAATACAACGCTTCAACATACTACATCGTGTGGGAACATTATAAACAGGTAGTCAGGTACTCACCAAATGATCGCTACGAGGTTATTCGCCAAGCTTTAACAGTTCAATTAATCATTACACGAATACGTCTAGTTTCTATTTTGTATCTAAAATTGCCGAAATATTAATAAACGTTCATAAAATGCAATATTAATAGATTCAAGGTAAATATATAAGTGATATTTTTAGATGTACAGGCACAATTATGATATGTATTTTTATGTTTGTTTTAAAAGCTAAGTCATTGATATTTTATCGCTAAGATTATCGTTTGTTTATATATTAGTTGTGATGTACATTCACGGGCAAATTATGCAGCATAATAATCATGGGACCCCATTTTTAGGTTAAGAGTTTCTTCAAAGTGTTTGGTCATAGACAGTTCTTAAAACACTTTTCCGGCCACACTAAAACACTGTTTGGTTCCTTTCATATCACTTTCACAGTTTTTTGACCGGGTTATTACAATTTTGGTCTCTCTAAATGAGTTGTATCACAAAAACCGACTACAAAACAAGCACGTAGAACTGTAGACAAATTGAAATCGATGAAAAACGCGTCTGGGAATGATGAAAACTTGTAAGTGTAGAGTTGATGTTATGCACACTTCTTGTGATATTTAGTAAATTTTTGGTGTTTTCGGGGTGTATTGCTTCGCAGTGATTTTCTATGCGTGCCCGTGAATGTCACTGTTGTCAAACTCGTCGCACATGCGCACTTCGATGCTTTTTGACAAGTAACTGGTAACGTCGATAAAGAAGGTAGAGCGAACCTCTTTGACCAGTTAGGAACTTCCCATTTGTGCGGCATTTTCTATTCAGATAAAAAATTAAAAGATCATAGAATATTCCACTCCAACTACTTCCAAATTTTGTAAAAACATTTGAGCAGTACCTAGGCATACTTACAAATGTTTGTAATGGGTGGAAATTGAACCCATAACCTGAAGCTTGGTAGTCAGGATACCTCCTTATAATTTTCAGACCTATCCATACTCGGAAAAATATGTTTCTTACAATTAATCGTACCTCGTTTCTCGAAATATCCAGGCTGAAATTATGATAGAAATAAAATTGTTAAACATTGTAAAAATACATTAACATTAAACAGTAGTTTACCATAATGGCTAAAATAAAAGTTTTAAAAAGAAAACAAGTAAACAGTAAACCTTTCTTGATATTGATCTAACTTCACTTAGATGCTATTTTCGTTTGCATAGCGTGACATTTTACTACGTTTCTTATATTTTTTAACCTTTATATGCTAAGGAGAGTTAAGAAATATGAACTATTTACTGCAGGCAACGCCCTTACGTTGCGTGATGAACCTTATCTACAATGGAACTTTACGTATAATTAAAGGTTTAACTTGGATTTTATTCACAGAGTATAAGATTTTCTTTTATTATACCTAACTCCTTAACACCTACCTATTATAAAGGTGTGTTAATTCTTATCGTAGGATGCAAAAGTGAGTTTGTTTGTGTTTATTCCTTCACGTCGTAACTAAGCAACCGATTCGGGATAACAGACACGGGGCGGAGAGAAGGACATGCTACTTCTCTGCCCCGTGGATCATGAACGTGGGCTTAAAAATTTATTATTACAGGATTTTCAAAGTCAAAGTCAGTTTAGAACGTATGAGGGCAGTAAATGAAGGTCAAAGTTATTGAAACACTACCACCGGTTCGGAAGTCAACCTTCAACTAAGAATAACCGACATGAAATTCGGCCAGATTATTTTTTTATTTTTGGACTATTTATTTATTTTACTGTTTATAGGCCTGTGTTTGACAGCAATCTCACCATGGTAAGTGATGATACGCCCGAAGGTGGTAAGCACACAAAGCCTAGAAGGAACTGGCTCTCATGTGCAGCTGTCGGAACACACCGAAAGGTGCTTGGCTATCTCACTATTGGCTATTTTTATGTTAAAATCTGTGATAAGTGCAGGTAATCTTTCTATCTTCAAACATGGAGCTTTAGATGCTTGTAACAATAACAGACCTATAAAAAAATATTTAATAGAAAAATATCTTAGTATTTATTGCCCTTAACATGGTATGGTAGTAACAATGCATTGTTTCAATGGTCGCAATAAACTGTCTTCAAATTAATGGTTTATTGTTCTTTGTGAGCGGCCAATGGATCGGAACCTACTGTGCTTTGTTATAATACAGTTATGATAATGGCTCACGTAACTTTAACGATACTATATTAGGAGGTTAATATTAACGATTACAGTTTAGGCTTGGCTACACGCTTCTGTATTTGTAAGACCCTCGACTCCCGCGTCGACGCGCTACGTGGCGCGGTGCAATGACGTTAGCTCTACGATAACTTTGTACTATACAGGATGTTGTTTTGGTCGGCGACAAGCGACCCAGGAGCGGTAGTACAAAAAATATATTCCCCAAAAAAGGACTTAATTCCATTAAATTCTGTAAATGCGTTGAAAATACCTCATTCAATTTGAAATAAAATTACCGCAAAGTATGGTCGCTAGGCACGTGCACAGACTAGAGCTAGGCGCAAGCCGCCATCACCCCACACCTTTACTCCCTCGCACTCCCGTTGAGTATTATGTCTACACTTTAGCTTATTACATGATTTTCAAAATTTGAATTTTTTTATTTTTATAATTAAAAAAAAATAGTATTTTAGCAGCAGTATCATTCGTATTATCGACCCTGAGTCGCTCGTCGCTGACCAAAACAACGGTATAGTGATTCCCAAACGCGATCAAGACGAGACAGAAAATGAGTTGCACCAGATTTTTTCGTCTTTGTCACAAAGTAAAAAGTTGTAGGAAAAATGTTCTGGCATAACACATTTTTCCTCCAGAGCGAGATGAAAGATAAGTAAACATAGTAAAAGCATGTTTTTTTGCCATTAATGTCACTTTTCTGTTTGAAATATTTTTATCATATAAATATTATAGTTTTATGACTATTTGTTATTTTTGATTTATACTATGAAGCCGAAGGGCCAACGAAATTTAAATATGCTATGCCGCGGGCGACGCGACGGTGCGGCATCTATTCTTGGTGGCTTCAAGATGTATTTATGTAGTAAGTCACACCCGCGAATTCTTGAAGTCAAACACGTAGATTCTTGAAGTGAGAGACGCAAATTCGTGTTCCGCCCAGGAGTATTATACCTATATAGTGGGCATGAGAAGCATATTGCTGCTCAGGAGTGCTATGAAGCGGCCACGAGAGGCATATTGCCGCTTACAAACTTGTCTTAATTATAAAATATGCTATGTCACTTCATTATTTCATAGAGATAGGTGCTTACCTAACTTCGCCATGTAAATTACGAGTCGTAAATTCAACCCGTCAATATTTTTTCTTCGCGATAGGTAGGTAGTACGTCACATAAAAAAAAATATTTACGACTTCTTATAATAACTGCCGCTGCCTTCAAGATCAATAGGTAACAGATTTTATTTTCGATAAACTCGTAATCAGTAAGCATACCTACCTGCTTACAAAAGAAATTCTAGTCATTTTTGTATAGTAATTTCATTGATCTCAAGTGGCCAAAAACAAATTTACATTTAATTAACGTCAACGAAACGCAATACCTAATCCCAAAGTTATTTTATATGATAAAACCAAAGGTACCTAAAGTACAAACGGCCCAAAGCCCCTGAACAATTTACATTTTATATAAATATTGAAGAATAACCATGTTGGTAATGTTCAAGATAAAATGGATTCAGTCGGCCTCCGTCCATTTGGCAGGAAGCTCGGTATGATTCCGTTTCGGCACTCGGCAGTGCTTATGCAATTTATATCTAGAGACTTCTAGAGTTCTGCGTTTCGCGTTCACTGTAATATATAAAAAAGGTGTATGACGAGTGATTAGTAGCGAATATTGCAGTACTCTAGACTGCTTGCTGTGTGCACAATAGTGAATGCGGAACGCAGAACTCTAGAACTCTCTCTCTAGTACCGGCGCCTAAAGCTTACTTTCATTTTTTTTTGCACATTTACATTTTGCATGTTGAAACTGAAATGACATGACATGAATCTGAAATACTCTTCTTTGTATTAAATACCAAGAAAATATCATAAAGTATCGTAATCTTGCCGTACAAGAACTAATGAATTGTTATTAATTACGATACCTTAGGTAGGTATCGTAATTAAGCTTATTTTTAAATAATATATTTACCGTAACGAAATAGAGTGCTTTAAGCTTTTGCTCCAAAATTAAGGTCTTGTTGAAGAGGACAGATCTACTAATGATTAATATAATATATACCTACTAACCTATTCTAGGTGCACATAGACAGCTGAAACGATGTCACTAAGGTCATTGACCAGTAGTGGGGTGGTTCAACTTCAAAAAAGATACTTACATAAATATAAAATAGGTGAAACGGGACAGTACCTCACCTGTCGAGTGTGCGCGGTTTAGCTTAACATTATTATTGCAGGATGCCGGGACGCGAGCACAGGATCACAGCTGCGTATACGTACATTATATTACCTTTTTTACGCAAAAATATACGTAATGTGATCGACATGACGCCGTAACCAAAAGGGTTTTCAATAACTTTGTTGGTTAACTTAGTTTAACGATCACAAATACGGCATAATCCCTTTACATAATACTAACACGCATGGACCCTTTTACATCCCCATGTTTCTCTATAGGTATAGGTACTTAATATCAGTAAGTACATATCTTTAAACATAGGTTCATATAAATAGTCAGTCATATAGCTTCGAAATGAAGGCAATGAAAACAAAAACAATAACATCAGATATGAAAGAGGCCTAACGCAATATTAATATCAATATATTATTACCCATTGTTTATTGTAAATTACAATAGCCTTGAGCATACGAGGCTGCTAAAAGAAACAATTAGAAATCTGACTCAAACGCCTTTGCGTGCTACCGAAAACAATTAGAGTTGCAGAGTGGATCTAGGCTGCTAGGCCGGGAGCCAATTAACAGACTTATCGTTTCAGTGTAAAACCCTTACCTACCAACCTACATATTATAGATAGATATACCTACCTTGAATGACAAACGTGTAAAAATAGGTCCACAATTATTATTTTATAGTTATATCCAAAGTTCAATTTTTTTTTTTTTTTGTTTTATCCTGGGTATTGTAACCTAACTTTTGCACTACACTTTTTTACTAAAGTTATTAATACTTATTTTTTTTTGTCTATATAATATGAACCATTGTTTAGATATAGAACAAAGTATCACTGTAAGGGAAGACTGGTATCTAAGATACAGAATTTTTAATTCTAGTTTAGATACCAGGGAACCATTTATTTTTTGTACACTTCTTCTATTTCAATAAAGATTATTATTATTATAGTATACAAGCTAAACGCCACCTAAAACAGTAGGTATACTTAGTAGGCTTTCAAAATTACCTAATTTTATACAAGTTCAAACTAAAGAAGTTAAGAACAAAAGTTTAGTGATATTCCTGTATTCAATATTTTAAAAGTAGATTGGTTCAGCAATTTTTCAAATTCATTCATTCATTCTATCCGTCTAAACATACCGGGTTTAGGGGAAGGTACAATAGTCGGTCGTGGGGGCAAAATTAACGTTACCTCACCAAATTTTCTCCTAAATTATCTCCTCCTCTCTATCTTTTCGTCTAGCACTGTACAGTATTAATATGAAAATAAAACCTTATTTTATTTTTAAAGGGTTCTTGGAAATTTATTAAAGGCAACATTTTTTTTGGGTATACCTAATTTCTTTACACATTCAGCTTATTAAAAGGTCTTTAGGATAATAATTTAAACATATAGTCGGTACATACATAATATATAGAAGCAATCTACAGACGATAATACGTGAACAACAGATCAATAATACATAATCGAACAAACTTTATGAATTCAGCTTCTCAGCTCCCGTGCTAAGGAACATCATCTAACATCTTGCGCAACCCAAATGCACCTGCGCTATAGATGGTAGCATTGCGAAGCATGCCCTAAATAAGGAATTTACAGTAAGATACATGGCTGCTACCTACTGCCTCTATTAGCCTTAATAACAGTTAGAGTGCTATTGCTATGTTTGGCTGTAGTCTTATTACAGTTTATATGTACAACTAAGGGCTTGCTTTGGTTACTATCAAATCTAAGGCAACTATTCTGGGGCTATGAATTAATTAAATATTTACATTAATAAATGAATACAATTAGGTACCAATAAGATAAAACGTAATTATATTCTCATATAATCAAGTCAATGAAACACCAGATTCATTTGACGAGTTGCGCGCGCGCAACCCAATCCGCACATTCAAGATGGCGCGCATAGAGCACTGCGCACACGGCATGTCCGTCACGCTTGACCGGTGAAGCGCGAACAGTTTTTTTTCTACATGAACATTGTTCGCAGTAGAGAAATCGACGGGCGTGACTGGGGCCATTGTTGTATACCGGCTAAACGTCGGGAATATCAGAGCGTGATACGGTAAAAATACAACTATAAACTCGTGTTAAACCTACCACACAAATTGTTTCATATTATTTACACAAAAATGATTTATGAGATGTCATACCATAGGTACAGAACAAACTCACAATACTATGTACCTACCTTTTACCATAGATTTATCTTTATCTATCTTTAATGGGATAGATCGTTTCGGGTATCAATTGGAGGAGACTAACAAACACGTTCTCTTTCAACAAAGTTCACTGTATCCTTCTAAACTAGTTTGTATATCACTTCCGCTTGATTATCCTTTGTTCAAGCCTGTTCAGGCGCATCTATTCAAATTACTCGATAGCAATGCGCATACGCAATGAGCCCGCATGTTTTGTACACCAAGTCATTAGATAGCATCGATCACGCTCCAACATCGACATATACCTCGTATAAATTTCGTATACGATCTTAGTATCCTTATGTGGTAATTTGTCAAACCGTACTAATTTATCATAAAGTATGAACTACCGCAAAACAGGCAATTTGCGTTTAAATTGGCTTATTATACCCTTAATTTTATCGACAAAATACTTACCTCGATCATTTTGTAGGCCAATCAATTATCAAATCAAAAATCAAAATGGTGGGATTACAAACAGCTGTTTTGTCGATAAAAATAAGCGTATAATAAGCTCTTTTTGAGGTGGTTCGTAGCCTAACATACTGTATGTTTTATTAACAAACAACAAGCTTTTGACGTTATTGTGAAATATATTTTGTTGAGATTTCTTTTATTCGACATAATTCAATAAACCTGCCCAAAACTTTACGAGTAGCTTAACTACCATATATTATAGGTAACTACTTCTTACAATAGTGTTACTATAGTTTTGCTAAAATAATCTAGCTCTATCAACTTCGATGACCTATTTACTAGTGAAATAGGTCATCGAAGTCAATAGAATATCAATAATGCAATGTCACTTAAATATTCCACAGCCGTCAAGTGACTATAATTCACAAGAAATTAAACTATTCTTGCCTTGACTGTACAAAAGGTATTATTAAATAATATTTAAGTGAAGATATACTGAGTAGTTTTATAGTTACACATGTGTTTCAGTTCCCATTGTGAACTATATTTTATTCATCACCGTGTAGAACGAAGTAGACTTATAATAATAGGTACTAAGTTTCACGACAAATAGAATTTTAAAGTCAATTAATATATTTTTCGTTTCAGTTGCATTTTTAGGGTTCCGTGCCAAAAGCCCAAACCAAAAGGTTGTCACACGCATTCATTTAAAAACCTTGAAAAGTTAATAGGTTTCGAATTTATGCTACTGCTTTTTGTGTGTTCTTCAAAACTAATGAACCATTAGATTTCCTAACTAATATATAAAGTGAGTTTGTTTGTTTGTTTTTATCCCGGGAACGCGAGTGAAACCGCGGGGGACAGCTAGTCCTATGTATAAAATAAAGTGCATAAGTAGCTAACTCATATTATAAATGTGAAAGTGAGTTTGTTTGTTTGTTACGCCTTTACACCTCAACTACTCAACGGTTCATCATGAAAATTGGCATGCAGATAGCCTATATGAAGAAAATACCTGAACTCTTCGAGTAAATACGGAACCACACTGAAATTGATAAATGGTAGAAACAGCACAACTAGCTAGGCGTACCTAAATATTACTCTAACTTATCTTTTATAATAAAACCCTAGTTTGAACAAAGCTCCTACCTAACATAACATTAACGAACAAACGTTTGTTCTAGTTTGATAACGACCTAACAACACTTTTCACTCGGTTATTGTACTTTTACATTCTAGTTTCGAACACGCAAGAATATTCTGACACGAATGTCGTCGACTGAAACGAAAAAAAATCTATTACCTACACCAAATGTTGGAAAAACTAAGTAGAAAGATTAACATTTATAATCACGAAGCGAGCTACCAATTTGCTGACTACTTTTTGAAATTACCTTATCGCATTCCTTGATAATTACTGCAAAATGGTAACTATGTCATAAAATTAATTCCAGCGTCCTTGCAACTCCTTCAACCAACGACTAATTTGAAATGCTAAGAATAGAGTAAAAAAAACAGTCAAGTGCAGCTTGGACCACGTAGCCAAGGGTTCCGTTATCATATTAACGTAGGTACGCGGTGAAAATTCTTAGAATACCTATGGTAGGTATAGGTACATTATGATACATGTGTGCAAAGTTGGTCATTACACACGAGGCGGTATTAAGCTTAATATGCGATAAGAGAGCCGAGATTGAGTCACACAATAGTGCATTATGATACATGTGTGCAAAGTTGGTTAATAACACTTTACGAGCGAGTGTGTTGAAAAAAACATTAACAATTAGGCCGGGCAGGTTTTTTTTTTGTGTAATATAAAGTAAAAAGCACTAGTGCGCAATAAGCTACATTATGATACTAAAAACGGTGCAATAAATGACACTTTACGAGCAAGTGTATTAACAAAATATTTACTCATGCACAATATTAATTTTATCAGCAGCAAAAATAAGTTTGTATTTCTAAAAGAAACTGTAAATAGTAAACTCATTTCTGCGATCTATAAACTCAAAATAGCTGTTACCGAAAATATCCCATATCTCAAAAACTACACAACACATTATTCAAACCAATTTTCTTTGATTGTTTTTAAGTTCTACTTCTTACCAGAATTTTCCACCCAATAGTTGAAAGAGAGCAGATGTGCGCACACTTAATTTAACGACATTATAACCGCTAAATGCACTCTCTCACTAACTATTAACGTGTTATGTTCAGCATAACGAACTAGATGTAAGTTCCCAAAAAAGCCATCTCATCCCATCATGGTATGCACGAAATCAAATATGTAGGTATCTATAGATCATAGATATACAGTAAATCTAATCAAACAATTGCATCAAACCTAAAGAACGTATGATGCAATTGATGGTTCAAAATTTCTGATCAATTTTGTATTTTTTATAAAGGCGCAGTGCAAGCGAGTAATCGGTTTAACAAATTATATATTTATGTCTTCTAAGAAGATATCGTTTTCCGACGAAGTACTTTTACGCAGCTACCATGCCATAAAAGACTATCAAAGCCTTTATTTCAAAATCAAGCGATTGGCTCGATAATAATGTAGGTATTATAGAATGTTAATGAAGATGTTTGGTAATGACTTCCCCATGCAACTGTTCTATTTGATCCATATTTTCATGGACTCCCTATAAATTATAAACATTATTTATTTTGTTTTAACTCTCAAACTGGTGTACTTGAATTTATTAAATATTATAAATATATTTTACCATTGATAAGTCGGATATTATCTAAATAAAACACGCCTATAACAAAACCATAACAGAGGAAACACAACAAGCCCTAAATTTCATTCCATTTATCTTCCCGTCTTTTACGAGTATTATAATAAAATTAATGTAGCGTTTCTCGCCAACAAATAGAGTTTCCGCGACAAAATGGCTGCGGTACGTCGATATCTTTGAATATTTGATGTACTCGGGAGTCACTGTGACAAGACTTTAACACACGAGCGACTGCCGCGCAAAGTACCTAAACGTCGCAAATGAACTACGCTACGATTAGACTCGGAATGTGATGATGGAATCTGAACCCTGCTCATAAAGCTAATACTCTACTAACAAAGTGCTGACTCATAATTTTAAACAAGGAATTCAGGTTTATTATTGTTTAACAATTTCAGAAAAGGCACTTACAACAGAATTTTCTGAGATTACGCAACATTTGTTGACAGTTATCAGTTAGGGCGAGCATGCTGGTTCGTAGATTTTCTACATATGGCACATCTTTCTATACGAGCTCGCTGTGGATCACCTATACCCAACGATCGTATATGATGTTCTGCATTTAGGACACTTTTGCGGCTTCCCCGCTTCTGCAGTGCTTCAGCGATGTTTGCTGAGGCCCACACTGATGCATTTGCGTAAAAATATGGCCTCACTGCTGCAGAGAGTGCGGAGGAGCGGCAACCTCAAGACTATATCTGAGAAATGGGAAGGCTACTATCTCAAACATTAGCTGGAGCATACAAAATCTAAATTCGCTATTTTATACTAACCTTTAGACATAAGTACTTGTACTAAAAATATGGATTCAGTTGTCCGAATAAATATATTTTATTATTGTTATTATAAAGCAACATTCATTTTTACATAGTTATACCCAATTACCCAGATACAAAGTAGGTACACTGTACAGCTACATGTAGATATATAGGTATATGGCATTAATTATTTAAGTGTAACCTAGTTTTCATAATATCCTTCTTTGTATGTGGCTACCTACTTGGTTACATGCGGCGTTTACTCTGCTATGGTAATAGCAGGGTTAATAGCGATCTAGGTAATTCTTTTCCATGAAAATAATGATAGCTTTTCTATTCGTGGAAAATAAATCAATGTTTGACTTAAGATTGCTCGCATTTGTTGTTTTGATTACTTACACGCAATAAGTATCCGCGTAAGAATCCTACAAAATAATATTTAATCGCCTTTCGAAATGTTTCCTATTAGGTAATCTTCTAAACAAAAATTTTTATTGCATTCATTTTTTATATGATATAGGTTTCTTTGCTTTGCTTCATAATAACCAGATCGCATGTCGAATAGTTTACACGCGAAAGTGCAATTTTAGTTTCAATAAACTTTAAAGATAATTTTAGTTCGATTTGATACATAAAATAGCGATATTAGTACCTACTAAAATACAAATAACAATCGTGGTGCTTTGGGTAGAAGCTTACAAACAACTAGGTCCACAGATATACTATTTTAATTGGGAAAATGTAGAGGTTTTAATAGGATAGTAATAAAACTGTATATCCAAAAAGTGTATTTTCATAATTTTAAAGTTTATTTAGGACTGTCCACCGTGGTTGCCCCCGCGTTCCCCAGGGATCTTATGATTTTCCGGGATGAAAAGTATCCTATATGTTATTCCAAAGTATAAAATGTCATCCAAATCCGTTCAGTAGATTTTTGCGAAAAAGAGTGACAAACATCTTCACATCCATACAAAGTTTTGCATTTATAAGTAGTAAGATGCCTCTTACCAAGAGAGAGAAGAGTAGAAACACCTCTCATCCCAGCTTTTTTGATTTCGGATTATCGTATGTTAATGTGTTTTTTATTCTTAATACAAATAACTGGTTAAAAGCAATAAATAATAACGTGCATAAGCCAAGTGTATATCAGGGTGGGATTAAACAAACTCATTTGTTTGAACATACTTTTATTCAATTTAAGTCTTTTAGATACAATTTATACCGTTTACAAATATGTAGCAAATATTTTAATTTAAGTATGTTTTTCAAGTTTTTGGTGCCAACATAGGCGACACATAATACATAATAGGTTATTTATTATTAATTAAAATATGTTGGATGTAGCTACACTTTTTTACAACAGGTGATTTTTACGCAATACCTTACGGGAATAAGATTACATTGCGAATGATGACATTTATGATGACTAATTATTACTTATGGCTTACTTATGAGAGTACGTTCTTGAAAAGGTTTTTTTAAATCTATTTAATATGTTTTATTAATATTTTACTATTTTCATAGTAAGTAATACACCGTGACATTTTTGTCGTCTTACAACGGCAGTCCATTCCATGTATCCAATTACTAGTACTAATCATTCATAAAAAAATAATAATTAATAAAAATAAAAAATATGACGCATGACGTAGTTTGAAATACCCTGTAAGGGTCCGATCACACTGACCGGCTCTCCGGCATTCCATTTAAAAATAAACCTTATTTCAATTATCCTAAACTCTATTTGTAAACGCAAATCAAAATATGGTCTTCTCTCCGAGCCGGTTTGTGTGAACGAACACTTACGAGCGCTGTCTACTTGACTCGTTGGGTGGATATTATATTGTACCGTTTGATACGTAAACATTACCTATTAATAGGATGTCATAATTCTAATGCATTATTTCTTCTTCTTTGTACGTAACTATTATGGTAACAATTTTTTGATCGCGCCAGGGTCGGCTTTACCTATAGCAGGGTGTGCGGCGCAGGGTTTTGTGGGCGTCGAACGCCGCTCGCGACGACGACGCGCGACGCTGCCAAAATGCAAGGTCTTTCATCAAATAATTACCTCCTGAATCGTGTCCTGTACTAACGCGTCTTTTCGCGCACTCCTATACCAAAATGGCGTCAGTCTTCGTGGAATGCTGACCATGTGCACCCAGTGAGTGCGGGCGGAAAGGGCGACAGATCAGACCCCAGCCAATCACAGGCCGATCGCCATCACCTCCCTTCTCTCCAAAGTGATGAAGCGAGTGATCAACATACAACTCTTGAGATACGTAGGTCTCGATTTGTTGAGTGGCCGTCAATAAATACAGCTTCCGCCACAGTCGCTCGGCTGGTGACCTCTTAGTGTATCTCACACACCGTAGGTCACTCGCCCGCTGCCATCGAGAGTCAAGGTGTGGCATTGGCAGTGAGCTTAGATATAGTGAAGGTTTTTAATGCACCCGAATTTCCGATCACTGGTGAAAATATAACTGTAGTATTCCATTTCGATCGCACGCCTACTAAAGGGCGCCCGGGTACTGATTGCACCCGGGCGCTACATGTGCTAGAGCCGGCCCTGGATCGCGCATGGAGGTATTTTATTTTCGATACATTGAGTGTACACACACCACCTTTGTTATGCTACGGCCACGGATTAATTACCGCAGTAATCTTCTTCGATATGCGAAAGAAGACCGCCGCGCCCCGGAGAATGGCTCCGGGGTGGCGGTCTTCCTACCGACATATGCCATATTGATTGGTATTGTAAAATTATGGCCTTAAATCGTGGCTACACCTAGGTATTGTTTTAATTATGGCCATAACTATTGCCGTAGCATAAGACGACTAAAATGTCACAGTGCATATAACAGACAAGATTTGTAAAATAATCAGATTTCCTTGATTTTTTTGTAAAATCTTTGCATTGTTTGGACATGTGTTTTAAAAATCATTGATAAAGAATCGCTTAAGTAGGTAAAATCTCCATGCTTTGTATTTATTCAGCGACATAGCACCGTGGTACAGAATATGGAATAACATAAGCATAATAAAAGTTAAAACTCAACTTGAGATTCGATTCGCATAAGGGTCTGTTCACACAGACCGGCTCGGAGAGAAGAGCATATTTTGATACGCGTTTAAAAATAGATTTTAGGATAATCGAAATAAGGTTTATTTTTACTCTTCTCTTCGAGCCGGTCTGTGTGAACAGACAGTAACGCGCTATAGCTATTAAATTTTACCTCACTAGCCTGGTTGCTAAAACCAGCAAAGTCAATTTTATACACTCATAAAAAAATGTTTTGAATTTAGAACGCTGCGATTTAGCTTTTCTAATATCATTGGCTCAAGAAACGTTAAAAATCCATATCCTAATCTAATGGTGCGTCCACGCTACGCGAAACGACCACGAGCTGAGCCTCTATTCGTTCTTTGCTCAAGTGTGGACCGTACGAGCCTACAACGTGATAGCGTGATGCGAATCCCTGTGTTCGTCAAAAAACTGTCAATCGGCGGAGCGCAGACGAGCGTGAGCCAAACGCTCGTTCGAGGCTCGCAAGTCCGTCGACGCAACGCAAATCCGTGCTCCAAGTGTGCTCGGTTCGCGTAGCGTGGACGCACCATTAGGTACATTTTATTTTATAAGCCTATAATTTAATAGAAATATTGAATACTTACATATTTGCTGTACCAAATAAACAAAACTTAAGCAATAATATCAAACTAACTTATGTTTAATACTACCTGTAATCACTTTAATTTCAACTGGTTTTCTTACGTGTTGTATTTTCCCGCTAGTGAGGTGAAAAGTTGAATGTGTCACACGAGAGCAAAGTGATATGTTTCTTGTACCTCTCACTACGCTCAATATTTTAACAAAAACCAACTTTGCTCCCTTGTTGCACAAATAACTAATGTTTGTTTTTTACAAATACCACATAGGTAAAGCACAAAAAATGCTAAAGTATTTACTTTAATAAATAATAATCAACAACAAAGTAAATAAACAAAAACATAATAATAAATAAGCAGCTTACATACCTTTAAACGTGGTGTCCCATAAAGCACACAACTTATACAACTGGCAAAAGTTGTTATTTGAGTTGTGCGACTAACCTCCTTTATGGGACACTTTGTATTTTTATATAGATTTTAAGTATTTATCGGTAACATAATTCTTATAATAAGTGCAACAAACTCAAGTTATTGTCGCAAAATCTACTCCCATACAAAAACACTAAGAATTTGATTATGTGCTGTCGTGAATTATAACAAATCAATTCCCATACTCCAAATCGAAGATAGTCATTGCTGCCAGTTACTGCTAGGTAACTGGCAGCAAGCAGCGCTCGTAGCGACAAAAACACTAGCTCTTCACTCGCTATTAACTTCATTGTTACCCTTCTAACGTTCCTTCGATAGATACGACTCTAAACAAACTGATAAGAAGAGACCGTCGCTGCTTCTATACTTGCGCTATGAAGACTGTTCAGGGGATCCAAGGTATTTTTACTTGCGTAAAATCAAAACATCCTCCGTGGAGCCTAAGCGGCCTACAGCACCGTGGACCCACAGCCTACCTTACACTATATTAGGTACCGGAGATCTTCCGAACGTTGACTAGAATGAGATACGGAACAACAAAACTTCAGAAGAAATCATCTTCAGAATCCATACTAATATCATAAATGCGAAAGTAACTGTGTATGTCTGTTACCTTTACACGCCTAAATGTATGTCGCTGATTACGATGAAATTTGGCACGGAGATAACCTATGGACGAGGACATTTTTTATCTCGGGAATGCGGGTGTAGCGAGGTCAGAGATCTGAATAATTACAGAGCTTATGAATGCGGGGCTCCAATACGTTCAGACTTGGCAGCATTTGGGTAACTTCATCGAGTCTTCATTGGCCAGAGTGGAGAAAAGTGAGACTAAATGCATTCCACGACATCCGAAATTTAAAATATATATGGGGAATAGCTTAGTTTAAGTGAGCGATTTTTATCATGAACCTTATAACTCATTAAAATAAGCTGAATTTCAAATGACGTATTTATACCGTCTGCATACATAGGACACCAACACACGAATATATAAGAACAAATTTGTCTTAAGGTTTTAGCTACTTTCTTGTCATTAAATATTAATAATAATATTAGGCATACATAATCATTTTATACATTATTATTTGGAGTATCCGAATCTTAAGCAGGACTACGATACCATGCCGGAATTCTACTAAACAATTTAAGTGCCTTTAACGGACGACAAATGTCTTAACATAGATCTGTGTTTAATAAATTACAAATTTATTGTTTTTTATGTTTAGAACAAATCCAATTAACTGTCTACGGAAGCCTTTAATTCATCTATGCGGAATTTCATAATATACATATTCAACTTAAAAGATAAAATTGTACTCAATTCATTTACCATGCTATCCATGGAGGCTGGTTCATTTTACTGAGTGTCACGTGCGTCAAATTTAATGGTAAATTAATTAATGCATAGCTTTTGTTGAGCCGCCTTAATGTGCGGAGAATGGTGGCGCCACTTCGCCCAAGGAGGAAAGCAGCTGGTATATTAACATCTAGCTCCATTCTGAAATTAAAAATGACAATTTGTCATGTATACTAAATACTTTTGCATTCAGACTACATACAGACATCCAAAAAGCTCGGAGTGCTCAACAGAGCGAGGCAGTACTTCACATCGGGGCAAAGGCTTTATTTCTTTATAAGTCGCAGGACCGGCCTCATATGGAGTACTGCTGTCATCTATGGGCGGGAGCACCTGGATACCAGCTTGGGCCTTTAGACTCGGTTCAGCAACGTGCCATCAGAATTTTTGACGATCCCAAGCTAACAAGCGGTTTAGAACCCCTCAGTCTGAGGAGAGACCTTGCCTCTTTATGTGTGTTCTACCGCTTGTACAACAGAGTGTTCTAAGGAATTGTGCAACTTGATGCCCATGGCTACGTTCCACCATCGCAACTCTCGCCATCGACGGGGAGTCCATCCTCACACATTGAAATCATTGCAGAATTGCTTCGAACTGTGCGGGCTCAAAGGAGTTTTTATCCGCGGACGCTCGGACTGTGGAATGAGCTTCCCGCCGTGGTTTTCCTAATGGATTTACAGCATGGGGTTCTTCAAAAGGGGTGTGAAGAGATTTCTTCAGGGTCAACAACGCGCGCGTGTTACCATTGCTGTTGCAAGCGTCCATAGGCTAACAGCTTAGCATCAGGCAGGAAGTACAGTGTTCAGGTGGCTTCCCAACCCTACGGGGACTATTTCGGCGCTAAGGGCTCTCAACTGGGATAGTAAGACTACATTATACTTGTAATGAGTGAAGTTAATAATATTATATTATGCACCTAGGGGATAAAGCAGTGTCTTACGTCACGGGCGGCATATTGGACCCTGAGCGTAACGAGGGACTCTAGATTAAATGTAGTCCTAAGTGAGGCGAGGGGATCAAGCCGCCCAAGACAAATACAGACTTTATCCTGGAGGTGCTCTATTTTTTTCATCTTATAAACAATAAAAACACACACAGTCGGACCCAGCCTCGATTCTTTTTGTTTTTCATCATTCATTAAAATCGTTATGGGATTTTTCGTATTTATCTTTTGATTTTTTCCAGTAGTAGATTGTTAATAATCCATAAAGCGACTGATTCATCGAACAATGAACCCAAAGTGCAATGAAGTTCATTTTGTTTGAAATCAATTTCGCAAATTCCCCACCACTGACAATGTCATGCTCTTACTGGCTAAGTCAAGGACCCCCTAAACATTTATATGCAGAGATTGGTCGGCGCTGTTATGAATGTATATATAATGCAGTGCTAACCTATCACGCCGCAGGACGTGGATTCGAGTGGCTGCTTTTCGTAAGCTTTGTGTAAATATAATACATAAATATCTATTTAAAAAGTAGTATATCAGTTATCTGGTTTCCATAGTACAAGCTCTGCTCCATTTGAGATCAGATACCCGAGTGTGAAGAATGTCCAGGAATCAGGATATTTATTATTATGTGTAATAAATACATACTTATCATCCACCATTTCAATAAGATGGTCCAAGGTATCTTCCCACTTGTCTATGGACTCCGTTATGATCACTGCCCGTGCGCCAGCTTGCTGGGCTTTAGCAGTCTTGAATACAAAGGAGCATTCTCTGAAAATCATAATGTAACATTTGCAGAAACTAGAAATATCCTATTGATTTTTTATTCCTTTTTTCACTAAGATTTTCACTGTTTTTACAAGCTTTTATTTAACTTGCAATGTACGTATGTAACTATGTTTGTTCGGGTGGAATCTTGCAAGTCAAATTTCATCCACTTCCAGTGGTCTGATTGAATTGATATTTGGTATACATTAGTATATTCGATGATAAAGCAAGTACAGTCAACAAAAAAACTTGTTTACACAATCTTAATACAACTTACAAAATCTTATTTTTTTCTTTTTGTTTATAGGCCTGTTTTTTTACCGCAATCTTAATCATGGCATGTGATGATGTGGCCAAAGGTGGTAAACACTCAAAGCCTCTGGCTCCCACATGCAGCTATCGGAACATACTGATAGGTGCTTGGATTTTCAACTTGAGGGTGCTACAAAGTACCCTACTACATGCTATGGTTTCCTCACGATGTTTTCCTTCACCAAAAGCTCAAGCTCATTGTAGGATTCAAACCCGCGACCTTCGTCTCGGCATCGGACGAATGCGTCATCTTTTAAGGAATCTAATACATGATCCTAAAAATAAATGGCATCATTTTAGGATGAAAATTACTTACCCTCTTTCTGATAAAGCAATTTGTCCCACAACATCATCATGATTAATAATATCTGAACAACTGTGCAACGGATCTGTGGGAACCAAGCGAACCCCATGAAAATGCAGACTGTCATTCTGAAATAGAAATGTGATAACTTAGCATAGGGTTTAGCAAAATGCCACATTTGTCAAGAGGGTGTCTCCATGCTCGCTCAAAGCCTCGAAGGAACTGGCTCTCAAGTGCAGCTATCGGAAAACACCGAAAGGTGCTTGGCGACAGATTTCTCAAGCTCATTGTAGGATTCGAACCCGGGACCTTCGTCTCGGTATCCGACGTCACTACCGCTGAGCTATCAATGGCTTGATTTATTCCACATGCAGTATTTTCTGTAACTGTGCTCTTTCTCTAGTATTTAAATAGTTTTACAAACACCACAATCATGAAAGAGAAATCCCACCAAAAACATAAATGTGAAAATGGGTTCAAAATTATGATAATTATGGTGTGGTTGTCGACTTCACTGTAAAAAAGACTTGAGATCTAAATGTGTGCCAAGTTCTGTAGACAATCCTGAAATTTATTTATAAGAAGGTATACCATTCTTAAGTAAATTTAAATTACCAAAGTAGTGAATACTGTCTGCATTTTGTACTTAGTTTTGCCTAGAGACAAAAGACTTAACACTTAAAATTATTGGAAATGGAAAGAAAATAGTATCCATTAAAAGTTCAAAATGATAATGGTGGATGGTTATCATTTTGAACTTTTACACAAGGAAAAGATAAGCATCAATGATCTTACAAAAGGTGTTCCAAAGTCTTTGGCAGGTCTTATTCGATATGAATATCTCAGTTCACGAGGATCCAGTATTTCAAAGAATACATCTCCAGCAATGATGTCAGCAGTAGATGTCCCATCATACAAGTGCAAGTCGTTTGCTAAAATAAAGTTATTATGTTATGTCTGTTATGACAGTCAAAGTTAACCTTCTAATATATGTGACTGATTGACAGATGCACATGCAGCTTTACCCGCAGGGTATAGAGACTTGAAATTTTGCACACAGGATCCTTATACAATAGGGTTGCCATCTCTAAAATCTGGCAATCAGGAAACATGAAAACCCTTGATTTTGGAGCTTAGAATGGATGAGTCCAACAGGTTTTTTTTTTAGAATGATCTACATCATTTCAAATAGTATTAGCATAATTTTATGTTACTCAGTAAAATAAAAAATTGTTTTAATTTATGTTTTTTTTGTCACAGTTAAATGTCAATGTAATGAATGCAATGAAATTTGATACCCCAAAATCACAGTGGCAGAGCGGTAACATTATAATAGCAGTAAAATATATAATCGGTAAAATTTAAGAGGCCCGTTTTGACAAGAGGGTGTCTCTTCTTGGTGCACTATGTATGTCTCTTTTTGACATATAGATGTATATGTGTTGTCAAAACGGGTCTAATTAGATCTTTCCGACTTTATTAACATTATTTTATTTATCATAATTATTGTATTAATCAAATAAAAATAAATTTTGAATAAGTGTGATGTACTCTCTTTTAATACTAGAAATAAGAATAAACTTGTGCCTTTAGCTCAAAGATTGCAAAAATCTCAAGGTTAATTTATGTAATTTCTATGACAAAATGCTTTAGCGCTCGTGTACATGACGCCACAGCCGCGCCGCCACCGCGCTGCTATGCTGTGTATACGAACCCCCGACGCTTGATTATAGCACATATCGTGTACACGAGCGCTTAACATTGTAGAAATAATTTTTTTACAGAAGGCATATTAAAACATAAACAACAATGCTTGGATGCATTTGCTCTAGCAGGACACATCTTATTGTTTGGAAAATAGTTAGTCTGACAATTTAAAAGTCCCTGTGAAGGCTTATTTGAATAATCAATAACATTGGAGTGCAATTTCATATGAAATTCATGGATTTTATCAAATCTTATGAATGTCAAATTATTACATCCAGGCAAACTATAGGAACATAATAATATACATAATGTAATCAATCAGGAAATCATGTTATTGTAATTTCTCATAAATAAGGCAATTTATTTTGTGGGAATTAATCAACATTAAAAGCACTTCTAACCATCAAATAAAATACTTTGGTCAGAGAACAGCTTTAGTTCCTGAAACCTTTTTTTTGTTGTCTTGTATTAAATCTACAAAATTAAAAAAAAGTGATTATTGGCATGATATTAAGCTACAATTCAATTACCACCGGGTGAAACGTAGTTGATGAATATTATGAGCAATACGCTCGAATACATTGGCACAAATTCTTGTCTATTTATTTGAATTAGCATGATATTCTATCGCGGAAACATTCGATCGATAGAAGTCCAATCTATCTGGCTTATTTATCGGATATTTGTATCCAAATTCAGAAAACAAATGGATAAAACGTTAAAACAATAAAAATGTCAATGCTCATGTTCAATGAATGAATGTCAATGTCACTGTGACATATCCACAGCGTTGCCAGAGTGACTTCACGATAGAATACGCACAGCACCTAAAAATAGTACGAAACCTAACTTTTGAGTACGCAATGAATAAAAAATTATTTAAGTAATTTCTCAGATAAAGTAAGTTTATTAATTGCATTTTGTAAGTGCTGTTTGAACACCAAAACCGAAGGAACCATGAAATAACAAAAACAAACCAGCGAAACCACAAACAGTAACACAGAATGATGAATCATAGGACGAAACATGGAAAACAAAATAAACACACTTTGGCGCTAGTGCTCATTTTGTGCTGAAACTTGCTTTACAGAAAATAAAATTATTAAACTTTTTTGTTTTGATTATGAAAATTTGTATTTTTTGGCTTGAAAATGAGGAGGTTTCTTAAGGTTCAAATTGGTTCGAATTATCAACAGTACGACAGGTATTTTGATCATAGAGGTATCATAATTATCATCATTTATACACATGTAACTAGCTGTTGGTTTTCCGAATAAAAAAAAATAAAAAAAATAAAAAAAAAAAATAAGAAAACTCCTCATAAAATAGTACGCAAATTGGTGGGAGAGTACCTGAGAACGCTACCTAACGAAATAGTACGCAATGCGTACTAGTGCGTACCCTAATGGCAACGCTGCATATCCACAAACCAAACCAAAAGCAAGAGTGGTTTTTTTTAATATGTTGGCGTCACACGGCTTGTGTATTTTGCCATTTTCCAGTTAGGTATATTATAAGTTCTAGTCACAATAAATCACTTTGACATAGTCCTCAGTCAGTCACCATCCATAAAAGTCATGTTTTAGTTTAATGGTGGTTGTACTAAAACTTTTCACGGACTTCTTGAGACAACTTAAAAAGTCACGATACACATGTCATGATTCATTTCATTTCACTTTACTAGTGCACATGGATTGATCTTTATTGGATAAAATACTACCGATAATATGCAATAAAACTGAAAATACACGAATTTATGAAAATAAAAATTAATACGTAACGTCACTCTGCAAGTTCCGCCAAAAAGTCAAAGTGTGGTATCGAACGTCAAAATGTGAAATCAGTAGATTGACATTCATTCATTGAACATGAGCATTGACATTTTTATTGTTAACGTTTTATCCATTTGTTTTCTGAATTTCACACTTCAGTCGGCCGCCAGCCATCGTGCGTAGCGGACGTGTAAGTTAAAACTGCAGTGCATAATATAGCTGAAGCAAAACATGGATTGGAGTAACGATAGAATTTTAGAATTTATTGCCAATTACGAGTCTGACTGAGCCGATTTTATGGAACCCAAACGAAACCGGTCATAAAAAAAGGATCTCTGCTATAATGCTTGGGTGAGAATAAAAATAACTTGAGCTGGGCTTATACAGTCGTAGAAGATATAGTCATTTATATTTGCACACGAATTTCTGATCACTCTGGTGAGAATATTCCATTTTGTTCGTACGCCTACTTGAGGGCGCCAGGGTATTGCTTGCACCCGGGCGCTATACAGGCTAGAGCCGGCCCTGATTAGGGAACGATTAAAAATAGGTCAAGATAGCAATTTATAAATCTACTATAAGTTTTAAAAATCACTTTAATACCAAGCGAGCGAAGCGACGAAATGCTTTCGTATGTATGTCCAGGTCGCATTTCTCAACCGATTCTCCAGAAATGCAGAAAAATAAATGCTGAGCAGGTTCAGTGAATTACGAATGGCTTTAATCCTTTTGTCCATATAAAAGACTTATTAATTAAGTTGTTCTTATTTGATATGTTGCTGAATAAATGAAACCACAATAACTTTTCCAGCACTAGATACAGACTTAACCCCATAAAAACAAATGAAATACAATTGGGACGAAACTGCCCATAGTACTTTAAAAAAAACGTAATAGATTTCAAAATATTTAGACTATATTTATTTATCGTTGTAGTCTCTGCTTATTAGAAACAGGTTTTTAGTAGATTTATTTTATTATTGTTTGATTTTTTTGGTTTTAGACGGTGAAATGAAATAAAAATAATCGACGCTCAGGCCATCTATGTGAGGTCGAAAGATTTAAATAAAATTACATAAATTGCAAATATTAAAAATACGAGTTTTAAACATTAATTTAATTAAATTATGTAAATAATTACAATCAAATTCTATTTCCTTGCAATAAAGCGTAATTTAATAGCGTTTTGACTAAGAATTAATTTTCAATCAGTTCATACGATGTTTGTAGCGACATCTTTACGTGTGAATTCTACACTAATTATAAAATGTATGTGATTGACCAGACATGGTAGTATGTAGATTTATCTATTCCGTGGTATGTAGTATCGTAATGCCATTATACTACGCAGTATCCCCTATAGTGGTCTGTGATACTACGCGAATATACCATAATTTTACCTTTAGGTCGATTGACTTCTGTTATTGGCTAAAATAAATAAACAATATTACTTTAATTACGAAATAAAGATGTAATAGTTGTTGTAGTTGTAGTAAATCGCTCTATTGACTCCTGATACTTTCATGCTATGCTGTGAAAGAAAGTAAATGTACCTTATGTGTATTGAATTTATTCCATCTGACGACATGCTATGTCGTTAATGCCTAAGACGAAGTTCCAATTGACGAATTGGCTGAAATAAACATCTACTTGCCTAAATTTTGTTCAATAACAATAAAACTAATATTTCCTTCCAAATGCATTTTTATTTAATTTTTTATACAAAATGGACGAAAAGCGAAACGTAGTATTATTTTCGACAAGTAGTATAATGAGGAATGTTACTAGGTATGCAAATCGCTTGAAAGTTTGTAACAGTAGAGCAAATATGTATACAAATACACTAGTTTTTGTTTCATTAAAAAAAACCAAGTATTTATGATTTTACAGACATTTGAAATTTCCCTAAATATCGAGGCCCACTAGCAGTCACGTGACCCCAGTGTGACGTCATCTTGCAACGCTCTCACTTGCGTTAGTCGCCAGCGGCGCTATAATATTAGGGGAAAGTGTTTTGTTTCATCCGTGAATTATTCTACTGTTACGTTCATAGTGTGTGTATTCTTAATTAAGATCATTACAATACAAAAAAACCTTTATTAAATCATGAAGGATTAAAATAGATAGCCTTATAGGTAGTTGCCCATCAACTTATCGACGAATAGTGATTCCGTTGCCGTTGAAAAGCGAGGAGTAAGTAAGAATGCACATGCTTCCTGTGTGTGAATTTGTTTTTTTTTGCATTATTTACCTAAAATAATTAATTTTAAGTAGGTACCAAACCTTTTCCCCCTTATTATTAAATAAGGTGTAAGTGTGTAAGTCAGTCTTGTAACACCCAGGCACCCTTTTCGTTATTCATTAGAAAGTGACGGATATATTTTAATCCTAGGTTTAACTATACTTGACTTACACCTTATTTATTAATAAGACGGTTTAAGTTTACGTTATAGATAACAAATAAGTAGTAATGTTTTATCTGTACCTATTTATACTCTTGTTATACGGGCCAGTTGGTGCAGTTGGTTAAGGTTCACCTTACGCGCCGCAGGTCGTGGGTCGATTCCCACACAGGACATGCATTTGTGTGCATGAACATGTCTGTATGTCCTGAGTCTGGGTGTAATTATGTATATTAAGTATGTATTTACAAATAAAAAGTAGTATATGTATTATATCAGTTATCTGGTTTCTATAGTACAAGCTCTGCTTAGTTTGGGATCAGATGACCGTGTGTGAGGAATGTCCCAGGATATTTATTTATTTATTTTTATAGTAACCGTCTTCGCATGCGGATTAAACATTTGACACAGTTTGTTCCGGCCTCCTAACTTACGTAGTAACTATTTAGTAATCTGTGTCCTAACCTCCGGAACGGCTGGACCGATTTTAAGGAGACTATCACAGGTAGATAGCGTATGTCATAAGAAGGAACTAAGGCTAATTTTATTTTAGAAAAATAATAACGGGGTTCCGCGCAAAAAATTAAAACTGTAGGTACGCGCGGGTGAAACTGCGGGGTACCAAAATAATGCACACTATAAATGAATAATGTGTAGATAGCAGACTCTCACTATACTGACGATCTTCAAAACAATAAGCTTTGATTTTATCTCTAAACTAACACTCCGCCCCGCCGTTTTACCTGCGCCCTCTTCTTTACCCACTGGATGGAGGGATGGAATTTCTAAAATCCTTTCTTAGGCTACAAAAGGAACTAATGTATTCCAATTTTTGAGTTAATAGAGACGTAGTAAAATCCTCCCCTTAAAACATTATTACCCCTTTTTGCCCTACTAGGGGTCGATTTTCGCGAAACCCAAAAACACGTGTTTCTTTATTTTTATACGATGTATTAAAACCGTGTTTCAAGTTAATCGGACCGCGCGGTAGGTTTATTCCATACAAACTTTAACACCTCCTAAACCCCCTTTTAGGGGTAGTTTTAAAAATCTAATAATGAGAAGCTGTATTATTTGATTAGATAAGTAATAGTGTTAAGTTTCAAATTTATAAACCCAAGGAATAAGATTTTTCAAGAGAAAAAGAGCGCGACGGACTGAGCGAGCGTTGAAACATGACGTCACACGCATCAAGTACCGGGCGGTCGAATCCCGCGTCTCGCGCTCATTTAAAAATTCTATATCTCGGAAAGTAATTGTCGTATTGAAATAATTCTTTCACATATATTTTTTATTTTCTACAGAAAATGCGATGAGCTAAAATTCAAAATTAGTGAACATTCTTCATTTTATTTTCCATAGACAATAATTTTCTGGGGGTCTGAATCCAACCCTGATTACTCTAGCGAGTCTGTACTTTAGTTTGTGAGCAGGGTTGGATTTCGTAGTATAATTATACTATTTGTACCATAATTTTGTGATGTGTAGTATGTAGTATCGTAATGCCATTATACTACGCGAAAATACCATAATTTTACCTTTAGGTCGATTGCTACTGTTACTGGTAGAAATAAATTAAAAAATATTACTTTAATTACGAAATAAAGCTGTAATCGTTGTTGTAGTTGTAATAAATCGCTCTAATGACTCCTGATACTTTCATGCGATGCTGTGAAAGAAAGTAAATGTACCTAATGTGTATTGAATTTATTCCATCTGACGACATGATATGTCGTGTCAATGCCAAAGACGTAGTTCCGATTGACGAATTGGCTGAAATAAACATCTACTTGCCTAAATTTGGTTGATTTGTACAATAACAATAAAACCAAAATTTCCTTCCAAATGTATTTTTATTTAAATTCATAACAAATTGGACGAAAAACGCGAAACGTAGTATAATTTTCGACAAGTAGTATAATTTTAATTTTCATAGACAATAATTTTTTGGGGGTCTGAATCCAACCCACAGACTTAGTAGACAGTGTTGCCAACGTAGGCGATTTATCGCCATTTAGGCTACTCAGGACGAAAATTGGCGACGATAAATTCGGGATGGCGACTGGTCGCCTTTTAGGCTACCTCAACGACAAGGTAATAATAAGCGATAAGGAAATAATAAGGGAATTTTAAGGCGATGATAGCTCAGTGGTATTGACGTCGGATACCGAGACGAAGGTCCCGGGTTCGAATCCTACAATGAGCTTGAGCTTTCGGTGAAGGAAAACATCGTGAGGAAACCATAGCACGGTGGTAGGGTACTTTGTAGTACTCGCCTGGTTGGCTACCACCCTCAAGTTGAAAATCTGTCGCCAAGCACCTTTCGGTGTGTTCCGACAGCTGCACTTGAGAGCCAGCTCCTTCTAGGCTTTGTGTGCTTACCACCTTCGGCCGCATCATCACTTACCATGGTGAGATTGCGGTAAAACACAGGCCTATAAACAGTAAAAAAAAAAACAAAAAAAAAGCCAAATCACAATTTATGAGCTAAATCGTAAGAAATATAGCTGTCTCCCGCGGTTTCACCCGCGTGTCCGGGATAAAAAGTAGCCTATGTCCTTCTCCATGCTAAAGGCTATCTGCATGCCAAGTTTCATGATTATCCGTTGTGAAGTTGCGTAACTAACAAACATTGTTTGTTTGTTACGCCTGTGATTTGGCCAAAAGTGTATTTGCGTGAGCTTGCCCCCACTAATACCTATCTGTGCTCATCACTCGTGCCTCATACTGTATCTGCTACATGCAGTGAAAATCACGCACGGGTGCTCACGCGAGTGTATTTTTCTCCAAATGCCACGTATGTATGTATACTGATTTGAAGAAACTAACAAGCCCACACTCGGCGCCGGTACACGCCTAACGTAGCGGACACTATACTTTATTGTATTTTTAAGCTACATTTGGAAATTTCAGTAAAAAATGACGAGGTGGAGCAGATCTTGCAGGGAACTCACTTGTTTAGTCATAAAGAATCAGCTCCTAGCATTCTGACAAGCAATTAGAAGTAAATTTTGATAACTTTTAGCAACTTGTGATAAATAATTTTGTTCGTATTGTGACGTAGAAACAGAATATCGAAAATAAAATCTTGAAAATATTTCATATCTACGAAAAGGAACACAATATTTTTAATGCCCTTTTTAGTTTCTTCAATATTCAGCTCATGGTTCCAGAATGTGCCCATACTGGCTAGAAGAAAAAACATTCTGTATATAAATTAATTAATAACAACATCTTAATTTTATTCATAGCTTTATTGTGGCTTTTGGGCTACTTTAGGCTACCTGATCTGAAATTCGGCTATTTTAGGCTACTTAAGCTGTGAAAAATGGCGACATTAGGCCCAGTGCTGTTGGCAACACTGTTAGTAGAGAATCCAACTCTGTTTGTGAGTGAATTTTCGTTCTAAAGTAAATAACAAAAAAGTGTTCAACATTTCAACATCCCTAAAGTTCACTAGTAGTCTTTCATTAAATTAATCTTTACCGTGAAACCGAAAAGTTTACTTTAATGATTTAGCT
The DNA here is from genome assembly GCA_951394255.1 of Polyploca ridens. Lineage (NCBI taxonomy): Eukaryota > Metazoa > Arthropoda > Insecta > Lepidoptera > Drepanidae > Polyploca > Polyploca ridens. The sequence continues at coordinate 9,025,392 of OX596254.1, read as the reverse complement.
ACGATTGACAATAGTGTGTGTTACTTTGTTTTGTTTTTTGGAATCATGTCGCGTCAAGTGGATTCATATTTAACTTTATTGCTAGAGGGTTCGGGTCTGGACGGAGAAGAAAATGATTTTTGTGACTTCACCATAGCTGATCAAAATTCTGTCGCTGAATCTCAAGGTATTACACCTACGACGCCATCTAATTTCAAACCGGTACTAGGTGGCAATGTAACTTACGTTGTCGCGTGTGTCATTATAAACGAGTCTAACGAAGTGCTGATGATGCAAGAAGCGAAAGAAAGTTGTGCCGGTAAGTGGTACTTGCCCGCGGGGCGTATGGAAAAGGGCGAAACTATCGTACAAGCAGTCATCAGAGAAGTTCTCGAGGAAACTGGCCTAGAATGTGATCCTAAAACATTACTGGTTGTGGAGACTGCCGGTGGTATGTGGTACAGGTTTGTATTATTTGGTGAAGTAACTGGAGGTGAACTGAAAACCCCAGCCAGAGCAGATAAAGAGTCCTTACAGGCTAAATGGATATCAAATCTACAAGAAATAACATTAAGGTCAAATGATATCTTGCACCTCATTGAAAAAGGTCAGCTATACAAACAGAATCATTCTAATCGGTCATGGCATATGGACACATTACCAGCTTCCATTAAGCATACCAAGGATTTACTGAGGTTGATAGTTGTCATCAAAAAGAGAAGTACAAATCGGTTGCATGTATTATTAAGTGAAAAAACTAGTATACATTTTCCAACATGTGAAATAAACCCTGCTAAAAGTGTACACTCAACATTGAGGAGATTCATGGTGGAAATGTTTGGAGCTGATGTGGGTCAACACAGGCCATTGGGACTTCTCAATGTGGAATCTGATCCTTCAGCAGATGGTTGCTGCCTTACTTTGCTGGTGGCCTTCCGTGCACCACTTGAAGAAGTACCACTAATTGGTAAATGTGTGTGGCAAGAGTTATCTCACGATGTTGAGAACAAAATGCTTTCGATAATACCTACAAAGCACTCAACCATAGAATTACATGTGGTTCGTTAAGAGCAGCAATTTAAAAATGTTCACAATATTCAACTGTGCTTGAAGAAGAATACTCAATCAGACTCTCTGTAAAAAGGTATATATTAGACATAAATAAAAGCCTCAAATAAATTTAAAAATAAAAATGCACAGTATTTCATAAGTATTATTGTTCTAACTTACTTAAATTCTATATTTTAATTCTACTAATATTTTGTTAAAAAAATTTTTTAATTAATTATTATAAATAAAAATATGTCCCTGCTAACTGCTAGCAGGATTCTGTAAGAACTTTTGAAAGAACAAAAAAAAACAGAATTACATTCATCTATAGTTTATTGGCTACTATGTAGTTTTACAAATATACATTCCAATATTATTCATAAGTTTTGCACTGTGCTGTTAATGTTATTTTTTGTACCTGTAATTGGTCAGTCTATTTTGGTCATAGTTATATAAATTATAATGCCTCTCTTTAATTAATTAATAAGTTATATGCAATCACTTCCATCATCATAATAATTGTATTTTGCATTGTCATCTGTTCAAAATGGGCCTGTACCAAAAGTCATTATCTCTGTGAGGTATGGAACCAGCTATAAAACACATGATATAATATGTTCTTAAGAACGAGAGATAGTGACATATTACTATTCTTAAGATAATATTACTGAAGGAAATGAAATACTCACTGGTAGTGACCACAATGGGAATGTGATAAAAGCAAGTCAGAATCCTTAAGGATCATTCAATATTAATTTATAGGCTGCAAATTTTATGATATAAAAGGCATTCTCAATTTTTTTTATCATCCTTATTTAATAACCATATTGAGGAATAGATTTGCTATTTAATTTTTATTTAAAATAAATTAAAAATAACTCTTTACTGCCATAAAAGACATTATTATAATAATATATAGGTACATGGTAGTATGGACAGCAGGTACCATGAGGCCTGGTTACCATCCTCAAGTTGAAAACTATTGGCTAACACCTACCAATGTGTCCTGGCAGCTGCATGATAGCCAGTTCCGTTTTAGGCTTTGTGTGCTTACCACACTTTGCTTTGTGTGATTAAAGATTAAAGTCAAACCAAATAATTCCAAAAGTATTATAGGTGTCCCAAATCGTAAGACAGATTGAGGTGGCATGAAACGCGATAGATGCTTGTCACGTTACCGCCGCACCATCCGGCACCTGTATTACGCCACGTCACTATCATACATTTTGTACCTGACGAATGCCCCACGTGTAATGAAATGAAATGAAATAATTTATTCATTCAAATAGGCCTTCACAGGCACTTATGAATAGTCAAACTAATACTCATCCCGTTACCTCTATATTAAAACGTCCCAGTGCACGGCGCGCAGGCAGCAATTGATAGCAGTTGGGTTTGAGATAAATATCTATCAAGGCTGTATTGAAATGAAATGTCAATAAATTATATCCTGAATCATCGGTCAAGCAAGCATTTATTTATGTAGGTACTTACCTACATTAAATATGACATTAGTGTGATCAACTATGGTGATTAACCTAAATATGATAGGAGGTTTAATTTTGGCACATTTGCAGCTATATATCTTTTGGCTCGTTGACGATTATTACCGTCGATCGTGCTGCATAGTTTTAACGATTTTTAATTCAATTCGAAAATGTGATGAAAGTAACTTTTCGAGTACTTAGTGGGTTATCACGGTAAATAAAGATAAATTACGCTTTTGTTGTGTTGTGTCAAAGTTTATTAATAATGTCCAAATTTTATTAAGTACTTGGTACAAACTTTGTTTTTATTTTACTATGATCAAATATTTTATTATTACCATTGTGATTTTTGTCCAGGACATGGTCATTAGGTACAATAGCTACATATTTTAATGGGTTGTTAATGGGCTTTAAATGTTTCATATAAATACTTATTTTTTAATTTTATTAACTTTTAAACCTATACTTACATTATTAATACTTACATTAATGACAAGTATGTCGTACAGACGTATTGTTTCTTAATTGATTAATATTTTAACTCTGTTAATTTTTCGTGTTATCGTATTTACCGACAATAAAATTATATCAAAAGAAATTTAAACTTGTTTTAATAATAATTAGCATTCTAATCATGCTCATGAGTATTGAATATGCTATGCTAACGTAATCGATAGCGAGTATCGATCGATTATGTTTTTTTTTATCATTATGCATTATTATGTTATAGTAGGTACATACCCCTACCATGAGTTGCTTACGGTAACGTAACTGATACTCGCTAGCGACCTTTTAGTATTTAGTTTATGGATTCTCTAAGCTAGGGACTAACGGCAGGCATGTGCCACTCCCATATTTAGGTACGATCGCGCGCACGGGGTCTACCGGAATCAATACCGGACGGTTGCCACGCGCCTATTGCGAATGACGCGTGCATATTTATTAATAAATTCTTTTCACTGTTCCAAGGGATTGCAGATCAGATGTCCGTCTGATCTGCAATCCCTTGGACAAAGTGATCCTATAAGAGTTCCTTTTTTCTTTTGAGGTACGGAACCCTAAGAACAAGCAAGAAAACGTACTTATGGTAACTATATCTAATGTATAAAAAAAATGTGAACGTTCGTCATCTACGCAGAATTCGTCACTCGTCAGATGAGTTGAAAATTTCATTTTTTTATTGTAGTTAAGTAAAACGGAATCCTGGTCACTCCTACCGCAGTAGAAACAGGCCGCCGTCCCCTCACGTCCGATCCTATACAGATAATCACCGAAGCCCCCATGCTAGGTTATTATCTGTGTAAGTCTGTAAGTGAGTCGTCCACCTTGTCGCTGCATCCAGGCCTCGAAGACCGGCAGGACTGCTTCGACGACGCGTTTGCGTGCAAACCGCTCCTCGCGAAGCCTTGCACGCCACGTCGCGAATGCGATAAGTCGCTCCTGCCGTTTGATCGCCTCTTCTGGTTCGCCTCCACCACTCTGGCGGAGTCCAAGTCCGCCAGAATATCCAGTGGCAAAAAGCGAGCCAGAATAGTTGCCGCCTCAAAGGATACGGTACGGTATCCCCGTACGATCCGTAGTGCCATCCTACGCTGGACGCTGTAGAGTTTCGTTCTACAGCGTCGGATGGCCAGCCTCTTCGCCCATACAGGCGCCCCGTAAAGGGCTACGGATCGTATGACCCCCGCATAGAGGCGGCGAACTTCTTCCCTCGGTCCCCCGAGATTAGGCAGCAGTCTGTGTATGGCACCCGCTACCGTTTCGATTCGGGAGACTAGCAGATCAAAATGCTCTTCGAAGCCCCAGCGACTGTCTAGGGTGAGACCCAGGTACTTCATGTACCGCCCCACCCTGACTTCCGACTCACCCACTCGGACGCACGAGTCGGGTGGTTCCCTGCTTCTTGGCAGTTTGTGGAACCATAGCGCCTCGGTCTTGTGAGGCGCTATTTTTAGACCCAACTCATGGATTTTGGCAACGACGACCTCCACTCTTTGGTCCCCTCGAAGGTATCCCCACTGGCGACCACCAACGTGTCATCTGCATAGCAAACGACGTTTACGCCAGCGGGGAGGTCGACACGCAGAACCGCATCGTAAGCGAAGTTCCACAACAGTGGGCCTAACACTGACCCCTGTGGAACTTCACGCGTGGTTTCCCTCCGGATTCTCCTACCGTCTTGGTCCATGTACAAAATGTACCTGTCGCGCAAGTAATCCCCGATCACGCCTTGCAGATAGAAGGGCACCTGATGGTATACTAGTGCCCCCCTAATGGCGTCCCAAGGGAGAGAGTTAAAGGCGTTGACAATGTCAAGACTTATCGCCAACGCCACTACACCCCGGGACACCGCCTGCTCCGACAGGGAACGGACGCGTAGGACCGCGTCTATGATCGAACGCCTCTGTCGGAAGCCGAACTGGCTATCGGCCAGGTCGGGGCCGACGCACGACAGATACCCGTTAAGACGAGCGGCAAGTATTCGTTCGAACAGCTTGCCAGCCTCGTCCAACAGGCATATTCCTTCTTCAAGAGAACCAAACTTGCCTCCTTCCAGGCCGTGGGGAACTTTGCATAACGGAGGCAGCTGTTGAACAACTGCCTCAGCCTGTCCCCCAGGGCAGCCAGACTCAACACCCACACCGGACCCGGTACACCGTCGGGTCCTGGTGCGGTTTTTCGGGCTTTCAAGCGGCCAACGGCTCGATCTAGCTCCTGTACGGTCATCCCCATCTCGTCATGCCACTCCCATGACGTTAGGGGGTGGACTGAGGGACTTGATCGGCCCGCCGGAAAGAGAGTATTCACCACTCGACCCAGCAGGCTCGGATCTAGAGTTTCCGTCAGGGGAAGCACCCATGGCCTGAGTTTACCCAGGACCATCTTATATGGGCGCCCCCACGGATCCTCATTGAGTCCCTCTAGGAGCTCATCCCAGCACCGTTTTTTGTCGTCTGAGATGGCGATCTGCATCGCAATTGTAGCCGCTCGATACGCCCTATAGACTGGCTGTCTCCTCGGCAGGAGGTAAGTAAAACCTATTTTAAAGTGTTTTTTTCTTAATCAATCACGCATAATTAAACTAATAGCTGAACATATTTGCATGAAACTATTGATAACATAACATAAAGGATAGTTTTTATCCCAGGAAAACATAAGATCCTCGGGAACACACGTAAAACTGCGAGGCGGAAGCTATTCAATGAAAAACCATTGAGCTATTATTACTACGTATAGAGGATCTATCATAAGCAAAGGCTATGTCCCATTTTTTATAGTCAACTAAAGTTCTCTTTAGCGCTGAAACAATAAATAGTTTGTCGTCTAAGCAGACAATAGAAACACTAGTAGCGATGTCAGAACACTTTTAAGGAGTATTTTTTCTCGCAAACGCCGTTATTTTCACGGTGCTTACGCGTTTCGTTCATTGTTCTACAACGACAAGTGTGGCCGGATGCCGGATGGCCTCACTTGAACGGAACATATTTGTAATGTGTGGCCTTTCTGTGTGTGTGGCGTCTTCTCTATACGTAGTAATAATAGCTCAATGTGAAAATAAAACTCAATTCTTGTTCGAAAAGATCACTTGAAGTTGTTTTCAATAACTATGGATTGGTGGACGGTAGGTAAGCACCTATGCCAGTCTCCACAATCAAATGTTACGCCCCTTTAGCACACCACTGTCACATTATTATTACGTTAAATTATATATTACGGGTGATAAAATCATGATAGTAACACAGAAAAAGTGCTTTTTTAAATGATTTATTAAAGCGATACAAAAACATTGCACTGACTAGAAAAATCGAATATGTAACCTATCCATTAACAGCTAATATCTTGAAATGCATATTTAATAAGGTAGGTATAGCTATGCAATACAATACTACATATTTTAAATTATTTCACTAAAATTACTATAATTATTTTAACATTATAAGTATCTACGAGTAAGTATAAATTTCATTATTTTTGTTGCAACCAAACAACCAAAATCAATCGCGCGCCTTACTATAAAAGTAGGTAGGAACCTATACAGTATAAAACAATGATATTATAATAAAAAGAGGGTATAAAAGATGACCACCACCATTAGCATATGCCAATAGCACTTCTTGGCAAGCATTTTCTTTGTATACTCGCGATTAGAATGAACATTTAGGATGAATATTTTCATAACAGGCGCCATAGAGGCGCTTTACGAATCTTCATAGAAATGTTTACTAGAGATTATCTATTAGGAGTAGTAAGACACGCGATTTCCTTATTTCTATGATTGCATCATATAACTTATATGTTTTGTGGTACCTATCTACATAGTATTTTCATTTTTGCATTGTAGATAGTTTTGGTTTGTGATGGGTCCAAAAGTAAAGTGTAGGCAAAGACTACTATTGTACCTATACTACTGGGGGTTGCGCACACTTAAAATATCGGCGTTTGTATATTTGAAGCCGATAGACCACAGGTGGTTGTTTGAAACCTTTACACATTACAAAGCCAGTTAGCAGGATCAAATATCAGAATATTATTGAAGTAGGTATTTTATAATTCACACTTGCTTAGTTAAACGCTCCAGATAGTCCTGACGCCTTAGAGAACTAGGAAGCCGTGTAGAGAGCCACTTTAGATAAAACAAATGTTCATCGTAGCAAAGTGTGTAAGTATTATTTGAAATTGCCATTAATGATTTATGGATACGTACTAGGGCATGAATATCGGAATCTCGTAATATCGGAATCTCGGACCTTTTTTTCCGATATTACAATATCGGAATTGAGTGATCCAATATCGGAATTAGATATTTTTATCTATGCTTTACGCTTGCAATACCAGGAGTATCATTCGCGCGTTGCCGACCCTAAAGAAATCTCTTCACACCCTTTTGGAAGTACCCCATGCTGTAGTCCATTGGGAAAACCACGGCGGGGAGCTTATTCCACAATCTGAGCGTCCGCGGAAGAAAACTCCTTTGAGCCCGCACAGTTCGAAACAATTCTGGTTTCAATGTGTGAGGATGGACTCCCCGTCGATGGCGAGAGTTGCGATGGTGGAAGGTGGCCGTGGGCATCAAGTCGAACAATTCTTTAGAACACTCTCTGTTGTACAAGCGGTAGAACACACATAAGGAGGCAAAGTCTCTCCTCAGACTGAGGGGTTCTAAGCCGCTTGTGAGCTCGGGATCGTCAACAATTTTGATGGCACGTCGCTGAACCGAGTCTAAAGGCCCAAGCTAGTATACAGGTGCTCCCGCCCATAGATGACAGCAGTACTCCATATGAGGCCGGACTTGCGACTTATAAAGTTGCAGCCTTTGCCCGATGTGAAGTACTGCCTCGCTCTGTTGAGCACTCTGAGATTTTTGGATACCAGCTTAACCTTGTCTTCCAAGTGACTTCGGAACAAAACGTTGCTAGTAATGTCGACGCCAAGGATCCCGATGCTTTTACTGATATTCAAGAAAGTGTTCTGGAATTGTGGAGCAACAGACCATTCTTAGCGGTAAACGTGCAGGCTTGAGTCTTGGTGGGGTTGAAATGTACTAGGTTTAGTCGAGCCCAATCGGAGACACAAGTTAGTGTACTCTCGATTTCAGACACCAGCCGTTCGCGGCTTTCCTCCACCTCGGAACGAGGGATATTTGCACGGCCCGTGTAATAAGCGTCCCCTGTACTATCGTCCGCATAGCAATGAATGCCGTTAATAGACAGCATATCATTGATAATCAGAAGGAACAGTGTTGGGAACGGCACAGAGCCTTGCGGCACGCTGGCATTAACGCCCATGCTATCGGAGCAGCTACCATCGACGACGGCTTTTATGCATCTGCTGGACAGAAAGCTGGCGACCCATATGCATAATCCCTCGGGATGCCCGTATGCTGGCAACTTCGTGAGAAGACCCCTGTCCTAGACCCGATCGAATGCCTTCACCACATCTAGGCACACTGCCAATGCCTCACCTTGACTCTCGATGATGACACTTCTCTTCTTAACCAAACTAAAGAAGATATGGAGGACCTCTCGGCTCATTAAGAAACCACTAGTCTCCAATTGGGACTTGCAATCAACAGAGATAAGATGAAAATGTTAATAATAGACCGGGCGTAACTTAATAGATTGGATGTACTGAGAAAAATCTACATCTACCTCGGCTCTACCAATTCCAACACATGATACTGTGAAGATGAGATCAGACAGAAGACGATGTGCAATCACAAGATCAGCAGTAGGAAGATTTGGAAAGACAGAAGTATAACTAGGAAAACAAAGATTTGACTTATGAGATGCCTGGTCCTTAAGCCTACAAGATAGCCGGAAAATTGACGCACTGGAGATGTGTTGTAGAAGACGCTTCCCGAAAATGCCGTTGACAGCCTTTCGCACCAATAACGCGATCCTGAAGGAGATTTGAATAACAGATAGGCTTTCGTCGACTGTGCAGCTTCAAATTCTCAAGTTCTTTGGTTACATATGCAGAAACGAACACTCGATGAAGAGACTTGTTGTCTAGAGTGGGAGGGTGTACTCGCAACGATCCGCAAAAAATGGAAAATCATTGCGAAAGCTGAAACCCTAGTCAAGGAGAACATTGGCGTTGAAGACCCACCATATACACTATCTATTGCAACCACGACCCCTCTGAAAAGAGTGCTTGACTGAGCAGAAGATGTTTTCAATCCAAATTTATAACGAACTAGTTGACTCCCGAGGTTTCACCCGCGTTCCCGGGATTAAAAGTAGCCTATAATACTCGGGGATAACATAGCTTCCTATAAGTGAAAAAAAAAAACGAATCAGACCGGTAGTTCCAAAGATTAGCCAGTTTAACCAAACAAAAAAACTCTTCCACTTTATAATAATAGTATAGATAGATAATTAGTGCATTTTATAAAGAATATGTGCAATTTATAATAAAAATGTCTAATTCCGATATTAATATCGGAATTCCGATATTGAGATCCAATATCGGAAATCAATATCGGAATTGAAAAATCTTCCGATATTACATGCCCTAATACGTACCTACTTGATTTGATAGTCTAATTTACCTACATTTATTAATAACAAAAAAATAACTGATATCAGGTAATTATTTATATTTCTTTGCAGTAAATCAATTAAATTACAAAAAATGTTTAGAGAATTATGTAAAAAATATAACATCAATGTAATTTATATAATTCCAAAAATGGAAATAATCAATTCATTGGGTGTACCTATGTTAAGCGTAAAAATATTATAAATAAAATTTTGAGCTATACTTAAGTTAGCAGTTAGCACCAATAGCCTTACATTTAAGAAAATTCTCGTAATCTTTTGTCAACTAATTTGTATAATCTCAGACCAAATAAATGTTAGTGAAGATAGTGAGCTAGAGGCTAGAGTGCGGATACTTGTATCAGCGTAAAGTCATAATGATTGCGCGTGTTGGATCAAGTTCAAACTACCATTATTCATGGAGCTCCGTCGTTACTTTTGATTTTGTGTCTGAGGTTTTACAAATACTATGCTTTATAATCATGCAAAATAAAATGGGTCTTGATTTCTAATAAGAAACTGCGCCGACTGCGTCTTTTTGCAGCGCCCCGCAGCTATGATGCGATGAGGAGTTTTCTTTAAAAAATTAAAATACCTGTCTAACTGTTATAAGAAATCTCCTCATTGCAAAAAAAGCCGCACTGCTACTTTTTCTTGTCCCAGATATTTCTACTAATTATTTAGGTTACTTTCGTGTTGCAAAAAGTCGCGATTGGTAGGTACAGGCTGTAATATAGTATGAAACAACATAATATTTAATGACCGTTTTGTCTGTCTTCGATACCTATTTGGCCAATTATTGGAATGAATTTATTAGCTTAAAAATAATATATGATACATCAATGATATTATAATAAAAAGAGGTAGATATCGCATTAACGCACGAAAATTGTTGCAGACAAATTCAGACAATTGTCGTAATTTTGCTTAGCGGCTACATATAGCTATCTCTTTCTGTACCATACGTTCCGTATTATCTATCGCATTCACCTAATTCAACAATAACTGAACGCCGCTTAGTATGAGGGTAGCATATCTCTAGTATAATATCATTGTGATACATGTGTGCAAAGTTGGTCATTACAGATGAGGCGATAAGGGAGCCGAGAGTGTAATTATCAATACACACGCGTGTCAAACGACGTTTTTCAACACACTTGCGAGGAAATAAACAGACTTTTATTTTTACAAGCTTTTATTTAACTTGCAATGTATGTATGTATGTTTGTTCGGGTAGAATGTTGCAATTCGAATTTCACCCACTTCCTGTGGTCTGATTGACTTGATATTTGGTATACATTAGTATATTAGATGACAATGCAAGTACAATCAACAAAAAGTACAGTCACTAAAAAAGCTTGTATTCAAAATGAAATTTTTAACAAAATCTTATTATAAGTAGATTTTTTGATAATCATCAACCTTCATCAACCCAAAACAATGACAACTTTAACAAATATGGAGCGCATGTTTTTTTATGACAGCTATGCGCTGTCAAACTGTTTTACGTACCGGTTTAAATTAAGAATGATTCGTCTAAACACATATCACTTGCAGTGAGGTAAGTACAAACTTAACGTTATCGGGATTATACCGATCATAAAACTGAGCGGTATTAAAATGTAAAGTAAAAAGCACTAGTGCGTAATAAGCTGCATTATGATACTAAAAACGGTGCATAAATGTCAATTTGCGAGCAAGTGTGTTGAAAAATTTATTATCTCATTCTAATAATCATTATTCATTGAAATTGATACAATAATAATGATGTGAGAGCTTGGAAATAAATAAACTAAAAAATGCAAATACCTTAGCTTTGGTTAGTTTTACATGAGGCACCTCCTTGCAGGACCACCATCACGAATTTGATTCTAAGGCTGCCACAAAGTGCCACACAAAATTTACCACTGTGTTTTTACTCACTGACAACTGTCAGACATATTTGTCAAATTCAAATATGTACCTTCTCGCATTTAATCTGATGTGTATGCTAATTTTGCTAAAATAAAGATTGTTTATTTCTCTCACAAGTGATTTCCTATCAAAATTGACGAGCAAAAAAATTATGTATTGTTACTATTACATTTGTTTTTACAAATTGAATGCTTACGTATACGGGTTAATTCAAACAAAACGTATCAAATAACTTATATTTCCAAGTTTAAAGTTTATCGTTTTTTTTTTATACAACTAAGGTGGCAAACAAGCATACGGCCCGCCTAATGATAAGCGGTTACCGTAGCCTATGGATGCTTGCAACACCAAGGTTATCGCGGTACTCGCGCGTTCGCGACACTAAAATTTCATTCAATGAGAGCAGCCGCTCCTTTGTTTCGTTTCTATCTATCTCTCTCTCTCTCTTTTGATTCTCAGGCCCCCTAGATCAGATGGTTGTCGACAATCGTCATCGTTAGTAAACGATCAACCTTTGTAAGGGATGACGATTGTCGACAACCATCGTGTCTAGGGGGCTGGTACGACTATTATGGCTCAATTTACATTGCCGCGAAACGGAAGGGAAGCGACATTTTGCAACGAAGCATGAACTTTATGTCAATGAATAACTTAGGTACAAACTAAATACGAGCCAAAAAGCGAGGAATTCTCGAGAATGCGCGTGGATTCCTCGGAAAACGCGCGAGGATTCCCCGGAAGACGCGTGTGGATTCCCTAGAAGTCGCGCTTCCCTTCCGTTTCGCGGCAATGTATATTGAGCCTTAGTAAAGTAAAATATCAGTTTAGTTTGAATTGACCTATAACGCGATATTTATACTGAATATGCGAGAGTCGGCAGAGAAAGATTCTTATGGATGGAAGGTACCTACTTACTTAGAAATTAAGTAGGTACCTATCAAATAAATTAATATAGCTAGAGTTTTAAAAATCAATTTTGTTTAGTATTAATAGCAGACAAAACGATAACTACTTCCTATTATATTCTATTTAACAATAATATCAATCACTAGCCATAGAAATAACTGAAATCCAATTACTATTTTATAAAATAGGCACTGGTGCCGATTCTGTTATAAATCGCACTAAACTAATTTTAGTCACATCTTATCTCTTTCATACGAACATGATTGACAAAGGATAGAACATATTTTAAGTTGTCAAATTAATCTTTGCCGTCTTATTTTGCGTGTATTTAGGCGTGACAGCGATAGATGGCGACTAAATTTATATTGAAAACAAGCATTGGACTAAGGGGTACGAACTTTTTTGTATGGGAGCTGGCATAGCCACCCGCCGCCATTTTGATTTTTTTTCAATGTGGCGGCGCACGGTGTAAGTGGTATATTTGGGTAGAGGACACTTAGACAAACAAAAAATGTTAAGCAATATGGTAACCTAAAGTGTCACGTTTCCGAGATATTTGGAGGTAAAGATCGCCATATGAGAATAACGACAATCATTAAAAATGAACTTATGACGTGTTTATATGCATTAGATTGTATTCAAATAATAGTTCCCAGGTTGATTTAACTTTTTATTAGAATATAGCAAAACAAATAGCACGAAAAAACAATATTCATTAATTGGTTACCTACTAAACCGCATCGCTATATTCGCAATGAAACACAATGGTGTCAAGTAGCTCGGATCGTAGTGGTTAACATGTTTTCCATGACTCCGTTATTAAAAAAAAATTACAATACTTGTCTTAAAATATAATGTTACCGAGATTTTGGAATATCGATGTATAAATAATATGAGAAGAACGACAATAGTTTAAAGTTGATTAAGTACAATTTATGTTATTGTTTTTAAGCAATAAACTGTGGTCAAATAATCATTGCATCACAGTTTTAAAAATAAAATAATACACATAATAGAAACAAGCCGTGACCTCAAACCTTTAAATAAAAGGATTTTTTTAAACTACTTAGGTAGCAAACAAATCTATATACGGCCCGCCTAAGCGGTAAGCGGTTACCGTAGCCATGGACACTTGCAACACCAGGGGTATCACTCGCGCATTACCGACCCTACAGAAATCTCTTCACACCTTTTTTAAGGAACCCCACGCTGTACTCCGTTGGGAAAACCACGGCGGGAGCTCATTCCATAGTCTAAGCGTCCGCGGAAGAAAGCTCCTTTCAGATCGCATAGTTCGAAACTATTTTGGTTCCAATGTGTGAGGATGGACTCCCCGTCAATGGCGAGACTTGCGATGGTAGAAGGTAGCCGTGGGCATCAGGTTAAACAATTCTACAGAACACTGTCCGCTGTACAAGCGGTAGAACACACGTAAGGAGGCAAAATCTCTCCTCAGATTGAGGGGCCCTAAGCCGCTTGTGAGCTGGGGACCGTCGACAATTCTAATAGCACGTCGCTGAACCGAGTCTAAAGGCCCAAACTAGTATCCAGGAAAGAGCAGTACTCCATATAAGGCCGGACTTGCGACTTGTAAAGTTGCAGCCTTTGCCCCGATGTTAAGTACTGCGTCGCTCTGTTGAGCACTTCGAGTTTTTTGGATGCTAGCTTAACCTTGTCTTCTAGACGGCCTATTGACGTCGTTAGAAATGTCGATGCCGAGGATCCCGATGCTTTCACTGATGTTCGTGTTCTGGAATTGTGAAGTCACAGCAAATGGGGTTTTCTTAGTGGTGAACGCGCAGACTTGAGTCTTAGTGGGGTTGAAATGGACTAGGTTTAGTCGACCGTAATCGGATACACTAGTTAGTGTGCTCTTGATTTCAGACACACGCCGTTCGCAGCTTTTCTCCACCACGAAATGGGGAATATTTGCAATGAGCGTCCTCTGTACTATGAATGCCGTCAATAGGCAGCATTTCATTGATATGCAGCAGGAACAGTGTTTGGGACAGTACAGACCCTTGCGGGATGCCAGCATTTATGTCTCTCAGCTCGTATGCATCTGCTGGACAAAAAATTGGCGACGTCCCTCGGGAAACCCATATGCTGGTAACTTCGTTAGAAGACCCCAGTGCCAGACCCGATCGAACTTCTTCGCCACCTTGACCTTGCGTGCCATATTTGTAAACATTCTCATTGTGTTGATTTAATTATTATCAAAAAATCTACTTAAAAAAAATACAAGTCTGTTTTTTTCCTCGCAAGTGTGTTGAAAAACGTCGTATGACACGCGTGTGCATTGATTATTACACTCTCGGCTCACTTATTGCGTTCGCCTACGGCTCACGCGCTTAATACGTGTCGAGTATTAATAACCAACTTTGCACACATGTATCATAATGCACTATTACGTCGCTATTGCAATTTTGGCGCCCAGAAAGCATTACTTAGCGATCTTTAGTTCCAATTAATTTGGTAACATGAGATTTTAGGACAAGTATTGTAATTTTTGTTTGTATAATAATGAAAACAAGTCACGTTCCGAGCTATTTTGACAACATTGTGGTTCATAGCGAATATTACGATGCTGTTTAGTAGGTAAGTAATTAATAATATTGTATTGCGTGGTCCTAGTTTAGCTCTCTAGTAAAAAATTGATAAATCAACCTGGGAACTATTATTTGAATACAATCGGATGCATATAAACACGTAATAAGTTAATTTTTAATGATTGTCGTAATTCTCATATGGCGATCTTTACCTCCATGTATCTCGGAAACGTGACACTTTAGGCCTTTATTGATTAACATTTTTTGTTTGTATAAGTGTCCTCTACCCATATATACCAGTTTCATCGTGCGCCGCGACATTGAAAAAAAAACTAAAATGGCGGCGGCTAGCTATGCCACAAAGGTTCTAACCCCTTTGACAGAACTAAATTACTTACATCCTTTTCTTATGTTCTTTGTTAGAAAGAGACATAGTGACATTAAAATTAGTTTAGTTGTGAACAACAGAATCAGGGCCACTATTTACCTTTGTCATGTGAAATGATTAAAAACAATGAAATAAATTGTACCTAAATTCTGTGCATATGGAACAATATATAACATTAGGATGATGTTACCCCTCCAGTTGTATGCCCTGTATCCATGAGTTGAGATCAGCTGATCCAGGGCAATCTAGGAGGTTTTCTGGTTCATCTGGGGCCAGCAAACGACGCGCGACTGATTGCCCAGCCAAGTATGCACCGTGAGCTGTTGAGTAAAAGCTGCTATGTGTATGCTCTCCAGCAAAGAGTAACACAGGCTGAAAATAATATAGTAATATAAGCATTATTATTTTTTATTACAATAAAGAGCTATCTATCTATCTAAATATAAGCATTATATTTATTATTAGATATAATGCCCAATATAACATCACTTTATGGTTCCGTACACAAAGGGTGAAAATTGGGACCCTATTACTAAGCCTCCACTGTCCGTCCATCCATCCGTCTATGTGTCAGTGAGTTCAACTTACATTCTGATACACATTCAATGAACACAGAATGTGTATTTCTGTTGCTGCTATAACAACCAAATAATAAAAATTAAAGGGGGCCTTTACAAGAAACGTCTTTCGAGCCCATGTGTGAGTTTGACTTGAACATGGCCAGTTTTTTCATTTACTTTTGCCCTTTTTTGCACACAAAGTTTATTAATAGCAATCAGATGAATTGGAAAGGAATACATGCTTATGTTACAAACAGACATTTTTTTTAATAATATATCATACTTATTATTCATACTTGTACATTATAGTAGGTAGATAGTGGTAAAGAAAATAAGTGGAGTTCTTACCTTTTTGTCATGGACATTTCTAAATAATGGTTGTGCTAAACTCTCTATATCACTCTGACTGGCACCAACTGCAATAGCAGTGTATGATCCTCTGGAATATGGTTGTTTCTTCCAACTGGTACTGCAACAAACAAATATTTAATTTTCTCCATATGAATAATAAAGCCTTCTTATATTATCAGTCATAAACCAACTAACCATACACAATTTTGTGGTTCTGGAACAAATGGATCATTCAAGAACTTGCGTAAAATTTTAGTACAAGTAGTTGCCACTACATCCATAGGCAAAGTCTCCATATATTCAGCCTCTTTACCTGATATCCAGCCAAGTAACAATGTCTCTGACACTTTACTAAATGAATAAATCTTTTTATACCATGAATCTGAAATATCTTCTGGTGTTGGTGAATGTTCCCACAGTAACATGATTTCAGTGACATCTGGATTCAGGAAAGGTCTTTCATATTCTAAAAAGATTTTATCTACAGCACCAAATAACAACCTCTCAATTGATTCCATTTTATATTGAGGTAATGTAGGTTCAAATATACTCTCAGCTTGTTCTTTGAGAACACCTAGAGGTATTGTACATATCACATGCTTAGCAAAGTAAGATTGTTCATTATCACACACCACTTCCACATAGTTAGGATGTTTTTTCTTTGGTTTTTTTGTAGTATCTGTTGAAGATGACCCCTCTCCTAGGTTCATAGCTTTGTCAGAGGCAGAAGTTTTGGAAATGTCTTCTATCACAGTCTGATCAGAGTCCTCCGACTCTTCCCCTACGTCATCCTGGGTTCTAAGTGAATGGTGTTCATCAGAATCCCAGATTATTTTCTTCACAGGGTGAGCAGTCAATATCTTATCAGGAGCAATATTCTTTGTCAAAGGTTCTAGAATGGAGCTATACCCTGCTGGTATCATTATATTACCACCTTGTAACTCAGTGTAGCTACCTAGCTCTAATAGGTCAATATCATCCATACTATTGCATCCAGATATACAAGTTTCACGTTTCATCAGGCAATCAAATATTAACCTCCTCAATTTCTTTTCTTCAGATGACGGCAAGCGCTCCAAGTAAATGGTAGCCTCTAAGTTGATATGCTCTCCCACACTGTGTATATCGGGAGGAGGCAGATATTGACATAAGAAGTACTCCTCGCATCGCCTCAGAAAACACACGTAGGCCTCATGAATCTCATGCAGCACACCGAATGGTACCTGCTTACCATCCTCTGTTGCAGCTATAACCTTGTGTGGTTTTGGAATATTTATAATGTTAACCAGACCATTGGCTACAGCCATTTCAAATATCGGGTTACCTAAGACTCCATGGATCCAGTTAGCTCCTAATTCAACTTTATGTTTGTTCATAGGAATCGATATTATTCGGCCACCAATACGTTTTCTTGCTTCTATAATTACAAAATCTTGCATGCCATTCTTGAGGAGATAATTGGCGGCCGATAGTCCAGCCATGCCGGCGCCGATAATAATTACATTATATTTATTCGTATCACATTCTCTACTAGAATTTAAATTTTCGTCACCCATAATAATACTGAAATTATGTGCCTGAATTTATTTTGTCACTAAACTTTTGACGTTCAGCTGTTACGACATCTTCCATCTTCCTCCCGCACGCAGAACAACACAACAGGGTTGCCAGACGTTTTGAATGTGCGATCGTACGATGGGTATGTAATCTGTGTATCAACTTCGTAAATGACTGATATGCAAGAATCTTTAATATATAAGATTCTTGCTGATATGTCAATAATTTTATTTTATTTTATTTTATTTTATTTTATTATGATATAAAATCCACAGCTATAAAGTAGCGACATTCATGACTTAACTACTTAACTTAAGGCGGCCCTCTGTGGCCGGCGCAACTTCAACGCAAGCATAGTCTAAAAGCTTGTTGTTTCATCCAACGTAATGTTCATGGAACAATTAACCCATAGAAGCGCAATGACGTACATTTTGTTTGAAATCTATTCCGCCAATTCCCCACCACCGGCAGTGCGCTGTGATTGGCTCATTCAAGGACACACTAAGATTTAGAGATGAGGGTGAAAATTGTATCGATATCGATACTTGTTGCACTAATATAAATGTAGGAGTATTCTAATATCAGTCGTTTGTCATGGTTATTTACAAATATTTCTACGTTATCGTAAAAAGTGATAAAATTTGGAATGCGCGGATTTTTGGGAGTGTAAACAATAGGTATAAACTGCACAAAACAAGTTAATTTTAAATAGAACTTTATAGAACATACTGGAAGGTTCTGGAAAACTGTAGAAAGTTCTAGAAAAGTAATTGATATCGATAGAACTTTCAGGAACCTTCTCGAAATCTGTTCTAGAACATTGTGGAAGGTTCAAGAATAATCCCGAACATTTCAGAAAGACATAGTATACCTATCGAAAGATCTCGAACCTAGTTCAGGAAGGTTCTAGATTAAGTCCGTTTGTTTTTCATGAATATTTCCGAACATACTGGATCATTATAGGTAAGGCGCCTTGGCGCTACGATTCACCGGTTGAGAGCTTGCTCGCCGCATTGTCCGCGTAAAGTTGTAAAGATTCTCTGAATTGTCACCTTCTGTCAGTTCAAAAAAAAAGAGCTACGATTCATTCCTTCACGAGAACTTACATAGTGAACATCTCTTAGAATATTGTGAGTAAATAGTGAATAAAGTAAACCTCCTGCTTGCTTTGAAGAGAATAAGCGTGTTTTACTGTTAAGCCTTCGGTAACAACAGTCCTATGAAATTAAAGAACTCCAGAATGAGCTACCGTCTGGAACAACTTGCATCTGTCTAAATATTTTTCATGTTCGTACAATAAAATTTTAAGTAAATTACTAGATATATATATATTATTTAATATTACATTATATTAATTTAGTTATACTTACTTAGGTAAAAAAATTGTTTACTACCTATATGGTTTCAGGGCCTATTTAAGAAGATAATAATAGTAGTAATGAAACAAAGTATATAAAGTCACAATACAAATGTATAATTTATTTTTAACTTCAACGTTATTGACTGTATAACCAATTTTTTGAAATTAGGTACCTAGGTCAGTGTCACCAGTATGACATAAAAGAGTATGAAGATACCTAGTACGTGATAATAATAAAGTTAGGAACTTACAGTACCACAGACATATTTATTTTATATTATAATTACCTAAATAATAAATACATCCGCGTTAAAAATATTGCAAATCATTTTATCTTCGCTGTTATGTATTCCAGTATTAATACAATATTGTAAACTGAAACATTTTTCTCTCTGAACAAAATAAGTTTGCTAATATCGATAATGTTTTTTTTTTATCCAAGCCCAACACTAGCGGGGAGGCGCGATCATCGAAAGAAAAGGATGAAAATAGAAATATAACGGGTGAAAGTGAGATGGAGATAAATTACGTCAACGCGTGCGTCCAGTATATCTTGAGCTGTGATGAAAAATAAGTAAATTCATGTAATAAATTGTTACTAACCGATGAAAAGTGATTCCGTTTGTTTTATAACTAGAATTTCGACTGTTATTCCCACACCACTTAATTGAACAGCAAGACATAGTGAAATATTGACAAAAAGTATATGTTTGATACGTACGCGCGGATCGAGGTTTTGGTCGATACTGTACAAGGGCGCTCATGAGCAGATACAAATCAGTGACAAATCACTGACTAGTTGCGGAATCGGATTGCACGGTATTACTACTCTAGGGATTGTTCCTCGATGGTAATGTTTGACTACGAAAAAAGAGAGACAGCATCAGAGCCGTCGATTATCAGTCGGTAAATTCCGCTGATCACTCGCGGCCTCTTCGCTAGGTCGTCATTCATGATTTCGCATTCATAAAACTTGTTCCAGGAGTATACTTCTTGTGTAAAAATCTTACAAGTTTGTGAAAAAAAAGTTAGTTATTTAGAATCTCCAATACATTTGCAAGCCTGGTATCTAAATGTTTTCTTTACTTTTACAATTTTTAGGTACATTAGATATGGCCAAAGTTCAGGCAAAAACGCTGTTTTTCGGAGGCTTTGACTGAATTTGTTTCACACTTTTTTTTAATTACGCCTAGATACACGGCTAGATATAGTGCACAAGATACTAATTTGTTCAAAACATCTAACGAAAAATGTTTAACAACGCCATAATAAGTACAGAGGTTTTGTATGAAAAGTATGACGAATTGAGTCCTCTTAATGCCAATTAAGGATTTACTTTTTATTAACATAACTGATCAACTATGACAGAAACAGAGCTGTATGTGTGTGATGTATGTATGTATGTGTATGTATGTATATGTATGTATGTATGTGTATGTGTATGTGTATGTGTATGTGTATGTGTATGTGTATGTGTATGTGTATGTGTATGTGTATGTATGTATGTATGTATGTATATGTATGTATGTATGTTTGTGGATGGGTGTATGCGTATTTGTAATAATAATACAGATAAAATGTATGATAGGATATATATACGAAAGATATTATTATTGTAGCTATAAATATTCGTTAATTAAGCTTGTCAACAACCAGTTTCTTAAATATCTTTTTGCTTCATTTTTGCTTACGTTAAAAGTCAGGCAAAGGTGTTCCATACAGCCTAGTCGTATTTGAGTCGTATATAATTTACATACATTATCACCGTGAGCGCTGTCAAAAGTGACGGCAAAAATCTAATAAGATTCTTGGTTTTCTATTTGGCAAAAATACTTTTTATGATTTTATGAGAGAAAAATAATAAAAAAGCAGATATTCTTTTTTGCGAGTCAACTTATAAAAGATATAAGGAGTCCTAAGGCATTGATAATTCAGATTTTAATTAAATTCTCAAGTTTTCTGTTTTGAATACTGTGAGCGCAATAACGGGCGTTCCGAATTGTTGATAGTTCTCAGCTGTCATAAGCGTGATATCTAATTCGGTAGGTACGCAAATTATTGCTGTGATCGATATTATCCATTTCGGAATGTACCCTAAATCTTTTCACGGACTTTTTAAGACAACTTGAAAAGTCACGATACACATCATGACTCATGACACATCATTAATTTAATTTTCCTTCACTGATGCACGATGCACATGGATTTATCCAATTTATCTTTATTGTATAAAATACCACAGATAATAGTTTAAATATATAGTTTTTAGTAAGTTTTTTTTTTTCAGCGTATTCTTGGACAGTTTAATAAAAAAATATTTTATGAATACCTAGATCTCTGTCGTAGGTGATACGCTTTGACTAATGATATATCCAGACGGAGCTACGAAGCTGTTTACGCGTCGATAAAAATAGCCCCTAACTGTTAGGGGCTAAATCATTTTCCCGTCCTCAGTGTCAGTTGAGACGTCACTGGGATACAACCAAAATCACCAAAATTGTGTGTAAAAACTACATGGACCGATCTAGACCAACGAAAAAACTCACCTATCATTGGTAAGTAACAATATTTCCTATTAGTTCCTCCAATATAAGCCATTGAAATGGTTCGAAAATAAATTATTTTGAGTAAGCGCCATTTTTTATGTGTTGCCTGTCCTGCCAGTTTATGAACTCAAAACTCCCACGGTAATTAATATCAGTCAATAGTTAAATACGAGTATGTAGATACTGATATATCATAAGCGTCGGTGGACAAGTCGAATTTTTAGGGTTTTTTTAATGCTAATGACGTTTATGTCATGTAAGATAGTAGTCAAAATGGGTATTAATTATAGGTTCCGGTTACCGGAACATTTTGCAAAATACTTCTTCATACAAGTAAATAGTACAGCCATCTGTTTAACATCAATTGAACTACGTAGTGCCGCGTTGCATAGGCGTACGATGTAACCTTGTATGTGCGTACCATGCAATTTTTTTATATTACATTTTTTATTTAAGTCGGATATTACTAAATTAAAAAATAAGATTATTCGACACGCGTGTATGTAATATTATTGGAATTGCAAAATATTCACAATTTAAAAGTGTCCGCCATATTGAACTATTTAGTTATTGGTCCGATTGCTTTCAAAATTGATATTTGAGAGGCCTTTGGAACATAAACCACGAATCTTTTCAAAAAATTCAAACAATTGGCCGCCATATTGAACTATTTAGTTATTGGTCCGATTGCTCTCAAAATTGATATGTAGGAGACTCTTGGACCATATAACATGAATCTTTGGTCAAAATTGAAAAAAAGTGTCCGCCATTTTGAACTATTTAGTTATTGGTCCGATTGCTCTCAAAATTGATATTTGAGAGGCCTTTGGAACATAAGCCATGAAACTTTTCGCGTAATTCAAAAAAGTGGCCGCCATATTGAACTGTTTTGTTATTGGTCCGATTGCTCTCAAAATTGAGATTTGAGAGACCCTTGGACCATATAACTTGAATCAATGCTAAAGATTCAAAAAGTGATCGCCATATGCAAACCAAACCAAAATGATGGTATCATCATCTTTATTAAATCAAATCTAACACACTCAAGTCTCTGAACCATCCTTTACGGATGCCAACTGCATATTATGTAAAATTAAATCCTATGACTTAGTTATAATCGCTTTATATAGGTCCCCATCGTTCCGTAATTGTGATAACTTTTTTAACAGTCTTAACAACACTCTTTCCGCCATTTCCAATTATAAAAACATCGTTATTATGGGTGACATAAATATAAATATTTCCAGACAACCTTAACTCCCAAGCCAACGAATATCTGAATTTAACCGCTTCACATGGCTTGTTACCTACTCACTGCTATCCGACACGTGAAAGTAACTGCTTAGATCATGTCTTACTTAAGTCGGATCATTTTAATACTACCCTAGTATTTGATACGTACATCACTGATCATAGACCAGTTCTTCTCAATATTGTGAACACCATGCTAACCTCTAACTCAAGACAGTCGCGCACCTCTATTGATTATCCTGCCATTATTACTGCAATCCATGACACTGACTTCAGTTCTATCTTTAATGTACACCATGACGCTAATGAAGCTGCCGAACTATTAGTATCCACAATTTCCTCTATGATAAAAAAACATTCAAAAATTGCTTATATCAATTCAAAACAAAGGATAATAAAACCGTGGATTACCTGCGGTTTGCTACGTTGCATTCGAAATCGGGACAATATGAGTCGTAATCTTAATAAGGATCCTAACAATTATACTCTTAAGGTAACTTTTATTCGGTATCGTAATTTCTGCAACAAATTACTAAAAAACCTTAAAATAGCACATGAAAAGTCGGAATTTCTTAAAGCAAAAAACAATCTAAAAGAAACTTGGAAAGTAATCAAAACAATAATAAATAAACAGCAGTCTGCAAACCCCCCACTAGAACTTTTAAAGTTAGATACTTGTAGTCAAACTTCGGTCAACATTGTTAACGACTTCTTTGCAAATATTGGGAAAAATTTAGCTGATAATTCTGGGTTACATTCAAATCGAGTTTCTGAATCACATATAGAGACGTCTCCAACGAATTCTATGGTGATTCTCCCTACAGATGAATCGGAAGTGGAGGGATTTATCATGGGATTACGTAATGATTCTGCTGTTGGCTGGGATGGCATTTCTTCTAGGCTTCTTAAATCATGCTGTAAGGATCTAGTTCCGGTCATTACAAACATTTGTAATATATCAATAGAAAATGGTATATCTCCTAAGGTATTTAAAAAAGCGATTGTTCATCCTATTTTCAAAACAGGTGATAAAACCTTGAAGAACAATTATAGACCCATCTCAGTTCTACCAGCCCTATCCAAAATCCTAGAAAAGATTTTAAATAATCGCTTAGTAAAATTTCTAGACCATTTCAATATTCTTGCAAGCAACCAATTTGGCTTTAGACGCGGAAAATCAACTGAAGATGCCATCGGCTCCCTTATTGACCACATCGTAAACAAGCTAGATCAAGGAAAGAAATGCCTAGGAATTTTTCTAGATATATCAAAAGCTTTTGATACAGTTTCAGTTCCCCATCTCTTATCAAAATTAGAAAGAATTGGAATTCGTGGTAAAGCTCATGAAATTTTCAAGGATTATCTCTCTTATCGCTCCCAGCGTGTCAAAATAGATTCATATGTTAGCAATGAAATCGCTCTAAATTATGGAGTCCCGCAGGGCTCCATTTTAGGTCCCACTCTATTCCTCATATATATTAACTCTTTATGTAAGCTCCCCCTTGTAAATTGTTCAATTTTCACATATGCTGATGACACCGCCCTACTCGTGCATGGTGAGGACTGGAAAAATACAATTTCATTAGCTGAACAAGCGTTTCTTTCTGTGAGTAATTGGTTATCAAACAACCTCCTTACTTTAAATTTAAATAAAACTACTTTTCAAACTTTTTCTCTCAAATCCACAACTATACCTTCTTCTGATACCCTCATAGTCAAAGCCCATAACTGTTCAAACTTAGATCTAAATTCTGAATCTCATCCTCCTTGCTCTTGTCCACAACTTAGCAGATCAAATAGCATCAAATATCTCGGAGTTCAAATTGATCACTTGCTAAGTTGGAAATCGCACCTCGAAAAACTCACCACTAGTGTTCGCAAGATGATTTTTATTTTTAAGAAACTTCGTCACTCTGTTGACCAAGAAACCTTAAAAAATATTTATTATGCACTTTGTCGATCTGTAATCACATTTTGCATATCGATTCGGGGTGGGGCGTCAAAGACTAACATTCTTCAACTAGAGCGAGCTCAAAGGGCTGTATTAAAGGTTATGTTTTTAAAACACTTTCGACATCCGACATCATTGCTTTATAAGGAATGCAAAGTATTATCCATACGCCAACTCTTTATTCTACATACTATTGTTCGGAAACACTCCACGTTGCATTTTGATCCCAGTCTCACTAATAAACGGCAATCTTTTAAAATTTGCCCTGTTCCGACCTTCAGGACCGCACTTGCTAAGCGGCACTATCAAATCATTGGGAACCATTTATATAATATGACAAATAAACACTGCAATATATATCCCCTATCTAGACATGACTGCAGGAAAAAAGTCTCTGACTGGCTACAAACTCTAACCTACGAAGACACTGAACTCTTACTCATTACCTAGTCCTTAATAACATATCTGTTTATTTAAAACATGAATATCAACATACACATCCATCAACACATACATACTAACACACTCACACATTATTACACTTCACATTCCATTTTTATTTCTTTTGTTTATTTAAGATTTGCGCATTTCCGTACACTTGTACATTTTATAAACCATCCAATGGTCTTATTCTTATTATCATGTATTATCCCGATTCAACTTTTATTTTCGGAGTTTAAAAATATATCGACACCGTAATATATTTTTCCCCATTTTATTGGTTTTTTTTCAACAACTGGTAACATTATAAACGTCACTATGACAAGCAGAATGACGTACCGCGAGGATAAGACGTAGCAAAGTTGGCCACTTTTTAAAAGTCATGTAGTATGGGGATACTCTTTCTAGACATATATATATAGATACGTAGTATCACATAGTGGTAGTGAATCTAGCATCCAAAATGAGTGTGACCAATATGTTTTAGTTCCTACGAGTTTCAAGTATTCTTATTTTAACCGCAGACCATTCTCATTCATTATTTACTTAGGTGCAAACACATTTCGTGTGGTACCAAGTAGTACCAACTAGCCTTAAGAGCACTCAATTCGTCATACTTTTCATACAAAACCTCTGTACTTATTATGGCGTTTTTAAACATTTTTCGTTAGATGTTTTGAACTAATTAGTATCTTGTGCACTATATCTAGCTAGTATCTAGGCGTAATTTAAAAAAAGTGTGAAACAAATTCAGTCAAAGCCTCCGAAAAACAGCGTTTTTGCCTGAACTTTGGCAATATCTAATGTACCTATAAATTGTAAAAGTAAAGAAAAAAATTTAGATACCAGGTTTGCAAATGTATTGGAGATTCTAAATAACTAACTTTTTTTTCACACACTTGTAAGATTTTTTTCACAGGAAGTATTCTCCTGGAACAAGTTTTATGAAAGCGAAATCATGAATGACGACCTAGCGAAGCGGCCGCGAGTGATCAGCTGAATTTACCGACTGATAACCGACGGTTCTGATGCTGTCTCTCTTTTTTCGCAGTCAAACATTACGTTGGATGAAACCACAAGCTTTTAGACTATGCTTGCGTTGAAGTTGCGCCGGCCACAGAGGGCCGCCTTAAGATAAGTTTAAATAATTAGTTGATATGAAACAATGGTAAAAAACGTAGTAAAAAAGTAACGTTAAATAAAATTCGGAAAGATTTCCGCCTGCTAAAAGCTATCGGAAACTTTGATGAATCGAATTGACATTTCCGTCGAGAAACGTCAAAAATTCAATCAGTTAATGAACTATATCAGTCAGTTTACGAAGTTCGATACAACTAGAAATATTTTTTTTATTTTTATAAACACAAGTGTAGACCTAAAATATAAAAATTAAAATAACAAGTTTCTGTCTTTATGCATTTGATTTGATATAATGTGCTCAAATGACGCCTTTTAACAATAAAAATGCGTAATAATTTAGATTTTGCATATATTTTAGTTTATATCATTTCCATTTCCTACCAGTATTAAAAATCTTCGTAAACGCTTCCGAATTCCGTGAAAGTTTCCGAATCCGTTTCCGATATCGAATCAGACAGTTTTAAAATAACCCTGTTTCCGATGACGAATTCCACCGTTTTAAAATAACTTGTTTTGGCTTCACTTTCATGTGCCGTGCGCTCTATCTGTCTTTTATTCTGTAATCTGTGATAATAGTCATTTATTTAGTAACTAAGAATCCTAAATATTTAAGATTCTTGGTAGTAACTGAACGCACCCCTGGATGTCACTGTCAACAACGACCACCTCTATTTTTCGGCGGCCCCTTCTCTTCCTCTTCCGTACCTACGTCATACGCAACATAACTTGCCTAGAGCAGAGCCATCTCTTGTCTCTTTCTAATTCGAAGCTCTTGAATTAGACCATCCCTTTTCCATGACCTTTGAATTTGCTGAATAATAATAATAAAATCTTTGTTTACTTCGACTATCTCGAGCGAGTGTTTTTGTTGTGAATTGGTGAAGTGATTATATTTTTCGATGTGTCTGTTTGAAAATACAGATCGTTCAATAATCTAGTACGATTAGCTTAAATCTATGTAAAGCTTGTTTTCAATTAGCTGAAAACTGAAAATACTTTTTCGTGAAATCCATATTTGCCCTATTTCTGTATCGATAGTCAAGTCATTGTGCGAATTTTTACGTGAAGTGGTTTTATTGTTATAAATAACGTTATGTAATCTTAAAATGTGATATTGATTTGTGTGTGTTACTGTAACATTGTCATAATTAGTGGCCGAAGAAATAAATAAACATAAAGGAACAACACGACACGTGGGTTTTGTGCTCGATTAAATCGATAGAGACGTAAGCCGCGTGCGCCAGTCTCTATCAACGAGACAATTGTACGTCAAGGTCAGCTTACACAAACACGTGCAATGTCGGATTCTATTTACACACATGACTTTCTTCTCGACTCGGGCGTCGAGATAAAACAGGAGTCACCGCATGAGCTGAGCATGATGTCCGCTTCGGTGCCCATTCCACAGCGCCGCATCGACATCGGTGACTTCAACACAGACTTGGACTTGTGTCTTCAGGAAAATCTAACTGGCTCTTTCCATAACATTCCCACAATGCAGTACAGTAAACTAGCATTTGACACTGACAATACCAATAAAATTGATGCTTTTAAAATGGATGATGATGATATATTTCAAGTTGACAAAGCTGATTTGATCTTAGGTCCAACACTGGCTGAATTGAATGCAAACCCAGATACCTTGCTAGATGATTTGAATTTTGATGATTTACTCCTGCCAGAGGAAAGTGGCTATTGCATACAGATTGGTGGGGCTATGAGTGGTACTCGAAGGGGAATAAATAACACCCAAACAAGTAATATTATGCCAGCTGATAGTCCATGTAGTCCATATAGTCGTGCACAGTTAGCATTTTCTCCAGCTAGTCAGCATAGCTCGGCATCATCGAGTTTTGCTCAACCCATGAATCAGCTACCAGAGCTATTGCTCCGTATGGATGGCTACAGTGGTGAGATAGCTTTGGGACAGTCAGTACCAGCATCATCTGTCCTGCCTCCATTTCCAACAAGTGTGAAACCACAAAATACACCACTATCTTCATCTGCACCAACACACCTTACAATGGATCAGGTAATATAAACAATAAGCAATCATATAATTAATTGAGAGAGAGAATAGGAATAAATATTTAATATATTTTGGATAGTATTTAAATGAGTGAATATAAATTAAATAAAAGGTATGCATCAAAAAAACTGAATGTAGCATACCAAAATACTAAATGGTGTTGATTCTGTTGTTTACAACTAAACTAATTTACTCACTATATCTCTTTCACACATTATTTGAGACAGGGAGAGGTGGAAGGCAATGGAGGAGGCCTTTGTGTCGGGAGGATGCGCTGATCAGGGGACTGATACAGATCAATTTGTGTTACTTATTTGAAATTTTTAATAATGTTATATTAGTACTCTGCTTGGTTAATAAAAGGCTTGAAATTGAAATATATCTCTTTCTAACAAAGAACATAAGAAAAGGATGTACGAAATTTAGTCCTGTCAAATAAGTCCAATGCTTGTTTTCAATATAATTTTAGTTGCCATCTATCGTGGTTATGTCTAAATACCCACAAATGAAGACGGCAGAGACTAATTTGACATGTGATGTGACTAAAATTAGTTTAGTGCGATTTACAACAGAATCTGCACCAATGACTGAGAAATACAAAGGACAATGACTGTTTTAATATGGAGGCATGCCTAGTTCAAAAACTGCTGTGACCAAAAGCCATTTATGGTGCATTATAAAGCATACAATACCAGCATTTTGAATTTGTTCTTTGATTTTTCATTTAAAGCAGTGGATTTTTATATATTTAATCATCTAAAAACATTAATCGGTTGACATAAGTGATAGGTGACATGATGATTGACACTAAAAATCATTTTATTTCTCAATCTTTAAATGCAGATTTAAATAGTTTTAGACTATCATCTGAAATCTAGTTTCAATTGATGAATTTGCTGGTCATGCTAATCAGGGCGAGGGCACGGCAAAACGGTCATCATTCTTTGAGTTACTAGTTATTCAGAAAGATCAGCATGATCATTTTTGTGCAAACAATTTTCTACTTGAGTTACAACTTTACAGGCTAATATTATATTTAATATTTGGCATATACTATATACTTTATTTCAAGAAAGCTACACTATTATACGAGATGAGCTATCAAAAAACATGAAAATAAGTTTATAAAATAACTAATTGATGTACATTTCTATTTTAATCATTTATTTTTCTTTGCTAAAATTGTTAATTAATAGTATATTATTAATAGCATATTTAACAACTATTTTGAGAGTAATATGATGTAGTATAACATTTTATTTGATAAATAACTTTACTTCCTCATTTTATTTTTTGATAATAGTTTTGTTATGAAATCTTATTCATTGTTATCATTAATTTATCAAAGCAATAATAAGATAATTTTCATTTTTTGCATAACTATTTGTTATTTACTCCATACACCTTAGTATAATAAAAATGATAACAAAAACTGAACTAGTAGGTTCAGTTTTAAGCTGTTAAAATGATAACAAAAACTGAACCTACTAGTTCAGTTTTTGTTATCATTTTAACAGCTTAAAAATACTGTTTGAGAATGGTTAGAATTAAATTTTTTAACTAATTGTTTTTAACTTTGAAACGCTTTCAGTATTATTTCCAGTATTAAATAAATCATGTTTAAGTTTTTATTTATCCTATTCAGGTTAGACTCAATGAAATGTCATTTAACACCAGAGTAACTATCCTTCGAATATTTTATTCTATTAACTTATTCCTCGTATAAGTTCGTCAGCATTTCCTAATCCCCCCCCCCCACCGCAAATGTAGAGTGAGTATCCCATAATGTGTTTTGTAAATTATGAAAAGCAGCTAAATTTAAAACATTCTTGGTTCTCAAGAATAATGTGAAATCTAATGTCTTTATTTAACTGGATTATAATAATGAACATTCAGTCTTGTCAAAATTGTCGTCTGACCAGCTGATTTAATTCTCAGTACTAGTTTGGTCAAATCCACCCTTAATAACATAAAAATTCTAATATAATGTTTTTGCGGTTTTTTAAAGGGGCGTGTCTTGACCATGTCTTTGTTGGCTCCAGGGTTGCAGCTGTAGGAGTCGTTTGTAAGACTGCGATTACAGATCATGATATGGCAATGGCTAGTATTATTTCCACTGTTGTAAGACCGAAACATAAAAAGTACATCACTAAAATTGACCACAAAAATATAGAAGCGGAGCTTTCTAGGATGAACTGGACGGAGATAATAGTTGCCAGTGATGTCTCGGATGCGGCAGAGAGGTTTATGAGTGCATTGCAAAATGTTATCCGTGGAAATACACACGTAGTAACTGTTACCCGTTCGCGCTATAACATGAAAGAATGGATCACGCCTGGTCTCATGAGATGTCAGCGCCATCGAGATAGCCTTCACTTGAGAGTGAGGAGTGAGCCTGACAACCTAGTTCTTGAAGTTTCATACAAAAGGTATAGAAACTTCCTAGATGACCTTTTAAAGAAGATTAAGGCTCAATATAATAATTCTCAGCTTGAACAAAATAAGAATAATCCGAAAAAGCTCTGGAAAACTATCAACAACATATGTGATTTAAACACAAAGAATAAACAAGGATGTGAGCTATGCACTCTTAAAGAATCTCCTTCAGAATCTCTTTCGTTGTGCAATGAGTTTTTCGCAAGTGTCGGTCCTTCATTAGCAAGGAAAATTTTAAGCAACACCAACAATACGGAAGCTGACTTGGCACAAGGAAAAAAGGTTCATTCAAGCTCAATTAATTCCTTTTACATGTTCCCCACTGATAGCTCTGAAGTTTTCAGCATTATCCAACAGTTAAAGACCGACAGTGCTCCCGGTCTGGATGGCATTGGTAATGGACTCATCAAAAGAATTTGCCCATTCATCTTGGAACCTCTTACCAATATAATTAATATGAGCCTAGCCTCTGGGAAATTTCCTAACTGTTGGAAAGCTGCAGCAATTGTGCCCATCCATAAAGGAGGGTCTAAAGAAGAACCTACTAATTATAGGCCAATTTCCCTTCTCAATGGATTCTCGAAGATTCTGGAGAGAATCGTAAATATGCGCCTTTCCGGATTTTTGGAGTCCCAGAACCTATTATCATCGAACCAGTTTGGCTTCCGTAGAGGGAAATCAACTGAAGATGCGGCGACGTATCTTTTAAGCAAAATATCGTCAACACTTGACTCTGGGCAATCATGCCTTGGAGTTTTCCTTGATCTCTCCAAGGCCTTTGATACGGTATCGCACTTAATTCTTCTGCGGAAGCTAGAACTGATTGGTATTCGAGGGATTGCCCTGGATTGGTTCTCCAGCTATCTTAGCAATAGAGAACAATTTGTGATCGTCGATAAACACGTAAGTGTACCCTGTAAAGTCACATTTGGAGTCCCGCAGGGGAGTATTCTGGGGCCTCTTTTATTTATTGTTTATATCAATGATATAACTAATATTTTCACCGATAACACGGAAGTTGTCTGTTATGCTGATGACACTGTCATTCTGTTTCGAGATCGCCATTGGGATGCCACTTTCTCTAAAGCTGAAGCGGGGATGAAGCGGATAGCAGATTGGTTAAGCTCAAACCTTCTTACATTAAATACAGGAAAGACTAACTATATCTGTTTCCACAAAACCAAACCATCTGAGCCACCTCGCTCTCTGTCACTTAGGGTCCATTCCTGTGATGGTGGAATCTGCTCTTGCTATGCTTTAAAAAGAGCTGATTCAACTAAATATTTAGGCTTAACTCTTGACGAGAGGTTAACTTTTGCTTCACATATTAATGTTATCGCCGGCCGTGTGAGAAAGCTAATTTATATTATGAAGCTGCTTAGAAATGGTGCTAGTAAGAATACTCTCTCCCTCGTCTACAAAGCACTATGCGAGTCTCTCCTTCGCTATTGTTTGACTGCTTGGGGTAGTGCGAGCAAAAGTGCAATGCTTAATATAGAAAGAGCCCAAAGATACCTACTCAAAGTCATGTTCAAACGTAATTTCAGATACCCAACACATTGTCTCTACAGAGAAGCAGAGACGTTGACTGTACGTCAACTTTATATTTTGGGAGCAGCTTTGAAATTTCATAAGTCTTTTATTAACTCCTCAGCCTACTCTGCCTCTTGTAATGACGGACGTCTAAGAATAGGCAACCTTAAGGTTAATTCCGCGTTTGCTCAGCGTTTTAGCAGCTTCGCTCTCCCTTTTATTTATAAAAAAATTGATGTTGTGTGCCCTATTAAAGACCTCACTATTAATGATGCCAAAAACAAACTTACAAAATTTTTGCATACCCTTAATTATGATGACACTGAAATTCTTCTGGTCAAAAACATTTAAAATTAAGATCTAATATTATATCGAGTACACACATATTTAATATTTATTAGCATTATAATAAGCTATAGACTAATTTTATTTTAGGGATGTTTGCATCATATATCATTGCTAATTGTTAGTTAATACTTAATATATTTATTGTTTTTAACTGCTGCCATCTCACATAAAATATGTAAATGTAAAATTAATTAATTACCTAGTACTAAATATCTTGTGCTCACCTGTATCTACACTGTTAAACTGGTTTTGTTAATTCTAGATGGTCTCCCGCGATACAGGCTTGCCTAGTGCGGGGACCGATGTAAAACACATTATGTAACTGATCTTAGTAATAAATATATATTTGATTTGATTTGATTTGTTATTAGATCTGGCAACGCCGAGAACCCCGTAAACACTTGTTGTCTACCAGCTCGCTGGCAGAAGCCGGATCAGTATCCTCCCTCTCTGGAGGTCTACTCAGTCCTGGAACTGGTGACTTCTCACAGGATGAAGATGATAGAGAAGTTGAATCTGACGAAGACAGTGATAGATACGAGGATCTTTCTTCTGATGGTAATCAATATTTACTTTCCAAAAATTAAACAGTGACTTTACACTTTTGCAACAATTCTAAACAACTTTATATACAAAGTAGTTCCAACAAAGTTTTGTAAAGAAGATGATACAATGCAGTTGAGTCTAATTTATGTTGTTTTTTCCAAACACATGGAGTAAATCCTGTAGTACAATCATAATAATCCTTCTATATTTATACACATTTAAATTCCAGAATCCAATGACGAATGCTCAGAAAGCAAACAAGCTCGTAACAACGCTAAGAAAGAGAGGTTTTTCTGGCAGTACAATGTTCAGGCCAAGGGGCCTAAAGGTCAAAGATTGGTCCTCAAAAAGAAATCTGAAGACCCACATATTTTAAATTTGGTTACTGATCCAGTTTTCAGCCCAAGTTGCAGTGTCAGAGGCATAAAACACAGGTGACAACTCTATTTCCCTTTTTTAAGTTTTGGCTGATAAATTCCAACACTCCAACTAGGTTTTTCAAATTGCTCTGGTCATCAAGCATATATATATGAAACATATTATAAAGCACCATATACTTAATAGCATATTCATTTCCAGTGGAAAAGCAAGAAAAGGTGACGGTAATGACTTGACACCCAATGCTAGAAAACTTTATGTGATTGGAAAAGAGTTAGATAATCTTGGCAAGGTCATAAATGATATGATACCAGTGAGTGAGCTGCCATTTAACATAAGACCTAAGACAAGAAAGGAGAAAAATAAACTAGCATCTAGAGCTTGCAGGTTAAAGAAAAAAGCTCAGCATGAGGCTAATAAGTTGAAACTTTTTGGTTTACAGCAAGAACACAGTAAGTTCACTTTCAAATTTTTTATAGTATGAGGGATATATCTAGGCTTGCCAACCTCAGTAATCTGTTTTTTGGGAAATTATATCGAAATCCGCGATTTGGCAGAAAAAAGCCCGACCCCGCTGTCAAATTATAGGAAGACGAAAAAAGATGTTTTACTGACATACAACATACTTAACAAGTAAGTTGAAACAAGCTTCTCCTTATGCCTGAAAGTTGGTACCATCCTGCCTTTCTACCGTAGCAGTGTGGTGGTAGCGGAGTGGTGGTTAAAGCGGGACAATTGGCATCCGCATATGTGTTCCGCGGGAAGCTTCCTCTAAGGCTCTACAAACGGGACGTCTCGACTCGCGCGGGACGCGGGACGGATGGCAAGCCTAGTTATATAAAGAGAGCCCAAATAGAGTATTTTTAAATTTTACAAATTATATTTTAGAACGGCTTCTGAGTGGTATAAAACAGATGAAGCAAGTACTAAGCAGCAGAGCAACCAATACACAAAATAATGTCGACTGGAACACGCACATAACGAATATAGTTAATACAGCCACAGGTAAGTTGAGTCCATTGAGCCATTATTACTACGCATAGAGAAGACGCCACACATTACAACTATGTTCCGTTCAAGTGAGGCCATCCAACATCCACTTGTTGTTGTAGAACAATGAACGAATCGCGTAAGCGCCGTTAAAATCTCGGTGTTAGCGAGAAAAATATTCCTAAAAGCGTTCTGATAGCGCTACGTGTTTCTACTGTCTGCTTAGACGTATAAATTATTGTTTCAGCGCTAATGAGAACTTTAGTTGACTATAAATAAAAAAGTAATTAAAAATAAAGTCGACTTATTTTTTTTTAAATTACTTTTTTATTTCGACATTTTTAGTTTTTCGTAAATGCACTAGAATTTGACCAAGGTTTTGAGATGTTTTTCCTTTGACACACACATCCACACCCATAGCTCGTATCAAAAAGCCAGGCCTTCACACTTATTTATCCATATCTTGAAAACTACTGAATAATTTTTAGTTTTTCTTAAATGCACTAGAATTTTACCAAGGTTTTGAGATGTTTTTCCTTTGACACCACACCCGTCGCTCGTATCTATAAGCCAGGCCGTCACACATATTTGTCTATATCTTGAAAACTACTGAACCGATTTCGATAAAACTTGCACTGTTCCTTAAGTTGAAGTAAATGTACACCAATAAAAAAATAATGGTTACAATCTGATTAATATCTTCGGAAATATGCGTGGACAAACATACATACATACACCTATGAAATTTTGTATATTTGTTTGGAAGCCCTAATAGATCATCATATGTGAATATATTTAAGTTCCAATAATATTACATAAATACGTGTCGAATTGATAATCTCCTTTTTTTAAGTCGATTAAAAATGGGACATAACCTTTGCTTATGATAGCTTTTCTATAGAAATAATAGCTCAATGGTTGAATCACAGAATTTTTCTAATGACAGTATTTTCATGTGATATAGATTAATTTATACTTAACAAGAATTTCTATGATTATTACAGAAGTGAAAATAGCAGGTGAAACATCAGAATTTGTCAATAAAATATTGGAAAATGTGAAAACAGGCCAAAACGATGGTGGAATACATTTTATTTAAACTAGACACATACAGATGTGGAAAACAAAAACGAAAGGCTGTTCTATGTACCTCCAAAGTTATTTAGAGAAGAGAGTTTTATGTCTATCATATAAAATCTTAATTGTCCAAGACAATTTTATTTTTGTATGGTAACAAGATAGAATTAGTCATTATAATAATAAACCTATACAAGGCAACTAATTACGAGGAATAGGCTAGTGTCCTGAAAAAATCTATTTAGTCTGTCATTTAAATTATCAAAAAATATTAGACACGTATTTTTTATTTTGTCAGTCAAACAAAAGATGACGAAGATATGGTGTGTTGAAGTTCCGCGTGACGTCACGAGCCCCCACCCCCATCTATGACGCGATTTATCTTGTCAACTGTTATTGATTTGATAAAGCAAAAAAAACGTGTCCAATATTTTTTGATAATCTAACTAACGGACTAATTAGATTCTTTTTTACCCAGGGCACATTATCTATTATATTATACAGATTTACTGCTAAATAATAAATTGTGTATTGTCATATTTTGTCATAAATTATGCCATAAGATAGGCGTCAGTGTCATTATAGTTTTAAGAAAATAATAATGTTATAAAGATAAGGGTATATTATAAGAGTTATAATTATATGCTTTATATTTTATCAATTGGATATATTTATCAGTGTACAGTAGTTATTGTAAGCTTCATAAAAATCATTTTTTTATTCTCATATGGTATTATTCATGTATTTGTAAGTAATAATTTATATAAACAAACTTATTGTTATTCATAATATTAAAACAATAACAAAGCCACAATATAAAATACAATATAATTATATTTGTATTGTGATATTGTATGTTTTAATACAAAGTCAAGCCAGTCAAAGCCAAAGAGCCAACATATAATGTGAATTAAACTTGCCATTTCTAAGATAGGCTTGTTACCACAATTTGGTATTATGTGGTCATTGAACAAGGTCTTTAAGGCCTATTATAACATTACCAACCACATTTTATTATTCGTAAAGGAAGGATATGTTTTTTTTTAAGGTTTTGTTCATTATTATTAGTTTGTTTATATAAATTAGATAGGACTTCTGGTGAATACTCTTATTTCGTGCTTATTGGATGATCCATAAATTAATATATTATTTAATCTACTAGTACTTTGACTTATTTCAAAAACGTGTGCGAAAGTAGGGATATTCGTTATAATATTGCTAAATATCAAACCAAATCTACATGTATAAAATACATTAGAAGATCCAAGTGTACTACCGATTCAAAGGCAAATTATACAGCGAAAATTAGGACATAAATCTGACGAATCGATTGTCGAAATTAAACCTTATATCATATTTCTAGGGTTCAAAATCAAGTGTTACAATCTCATAACAAAACTTGACATGTTATACTCTACTCTAAAATGTATTCTAAAGTATAATTTTGTAACAATATTTATTGGATAATCATTGTGCAATATATTTATATTCAAATCATTTTAAAATATTTGCGTACTACTTTTAAAGTAAAAAAAACGATAGGTACGATATTTTTTTAGAAAGTATTTATTAGAGTTATAGTCATCGATAAGTCCTCAATGCATAACTATATATATATATATTCTATAATACATAAGGAAATACAATTTCATTCAAAACGACGTTTTAATTCTCTTATACTGTGATGGCAATTAAAATTAGTAATAAGTATATCGTGTCATTATATTAGTCATTTATTATATTACGGATGTATTTGTTGAATTTTTATTGACAATCATTAAAAAAACATTTTACAATATAATAAACATTTATGAAAGCATTTCTGTTATAAATACCATTAATCAATTTACACGTACTACAATCTGGTTGCTTTGTTTTGTTTGTTTTAGTCAGAAAAATGAGCCAAGCGATTTTACTTGTGATTTAAGAAGTTGTCTAAATCCTTATATTAAATGTATCTATAACCTGGATTTTTAAGTTCTAAGAATAAGGTCTTTTTTCGTAGAGGTTCTCACCTGGTTCTATTTTTAGTAAATCTGCGCGATCCAGATATAGTAATGATAACTAAATTAAGTTGATACTATTATACCTATGTCTTTGTCATATTTTATGCGAATTCAGATAAGTTCATGGCTAATAATTTCTGGCAAGAAAAAATAAATCGTTGATATTAACACGTTTAAAGTTTTAAGTATCTTTAAAATATTCTTCGAGAATTATGAAAAGTATATGTTTAAAAAGCTGCTTACAATATGTTGAGATAAAGATTCTAATACTTAGAATGCGTGATATAAGATTTTGCTGATAACGGAAAATATGATTCGTTTAAAACTATTTAAAAAAAACATGATTGTTTTCTCTAATAAAAGGCCGCAATCTTTCTGACTATGCGCACTCCGATTCATTTCTGCACGGTTATCGCAAGTCTGTGTTATATGTGGTAGATGTTTCATATAACAGTATACTCTTACCTTTCTGTCGAGGAAGTATTTCACTTTGCTATTTAGTAATTTGTTCACTCTTATCATTAATGAGTGTTTCGACCTCTTTGTAATTGTCACTGAATAGGGTATTTAAATTCACCTATATTAAATTTAATATTACCATACAATACAAATAAAATAATAAGATATGTTAAAATACCTATAGAAAGTTTTATAAGAATAAAAATATAATAGTAGTATAGTTTTGGAAATGGTAAAATAAGTAAGGTACATACATTATTCTATAAATCTATGTATAGATGCATAACACCTGTGACTGTGAAACAAAATGGGTGGTATTTTTCTATTGATATAAGCTGGGAATTAGCTGTAGAATGGCGGGTTCATATTTTCGAACATCATCATTTGTTCCTAATGCCAATAGTTTCTACATCAGTTGGTATTACTTGTGCTGTGTCAATATAAAGTCAACTTTGAGTGACGAACTCCCTAGAATAAGTTTGGGTGATCTGTATTTTGAAATTGATTTATATTCATTTACGCTTAAAGGACATCTATTTTATATTCAATTATAACTACAATATTTCCCAAAATTCATATCCAGTTTTATCAAATATAAAATCTCTACCCACGTAAGAGAGCTTCTTTTACTGTGACCGTCATGATTTTAATTTGTAATGAATCATTCATTTCTTATAATGTAATAGTAAGTTCTATTACACAAGCCTTATAAAATAAAAACACTGAAAAGTGCGCGCTTTCCATCCAAAACGACCGCTCAACACTAGTGCGTGCATTAGATCTAAGTTAGGGCTGGCACGCAATCATGCGGCGGCCCCGACTAATTTACAACTTCAAGTTGTCGCGCGCTGAAGGTATTTATCGCGTAGGTCGAAAGCTGATTCTGTGTCTAAGTAGTTAAAAGGTAATATAATCAAATTCAAAATGCAGACCATCCAGTACTTTCAGCTTTAGTGTATGTAAGATGCTCTCTGAGCAAGGGTATGAAACAAGATAGTTATTGAAGCATGCCTATGTATATTCAGGCTTGTTGTAGATTTGTTATCTTATATATTATAATACCTATAATTAATCATTAATTCGTTGAGAATCCATAATGCATTCATGTCATACTTGTAATTTTACCTAAGTATTACACATATTAATATTTTAATTAACTTACATGGCATTACTTCTAAAATGGGCTTCATACCTTTATTCATATATTATTATTATATACAGAATAAGTCATAATTGCAACTCATATTAATAATGGTTTTGCCAGTCACATTTTTACGCCTATAAGCTATACGTTTTATATATTTAGCAAGTATATAAAAATACTAGTTAGGTAGGTTGTAGAAGTTCTTTTTTTAATTAGATTTCTCCATAGATCACGAGATTTCTCAGTTTCATAAAGATTATTAAAAATAATTCCTGACCTCTATAGACAAGTACACGAACAACACACCATACCACCACATCATGCACTTTGAATTGTTCTTGTACCATCTTAGAAATAGTAATTTCAATAACATTGATGTCAACATGTTTAGAGGAAATTAATTTTATGTTTGTTGTTAAGAAAATAATTGAGTTATTGTTACTTTCAAGAAAATATTGGCGTTTTAAATATATGGCGTATGTAGGTAAATTTCAACCAGAAAAATATTACACTTCGCCTATTTGCGGCAAAATTAGGACTAAAACTATTGTAGATATAAAATGAGCGGTTTTAAAAATGTTCGAGTAGCGTGCTCATTTCAGATATTATATTTTTCTGATTGGGCTTTACTTACATACATGCTTACCTATTGGTATATTTGTATGAGCCTACGACTGGGATAACTGGAGAGAACCTATATCGTGGGGCATTCATAAAAAATCGAACTAAATTTTATTATACACTTGTTAGCATTTCGAGATATAAGGGTCAGTTCACGCCGAGACGCGACGCTACACGGCAAGCATAGATAGCAATAGAATATAGAACTTTATTTATTACACAAAGAGGTGCACATTTCAGTGAGAGAATTCGTGACAATCGCGCCCGCCGCGAGGCGTAGGTATCCGAAGTTTCTGAAATATGTACGTATTTCTGTATTCTACTGTTATCGTAAATAGTGCGCGCCGCATAGCGTCGCGTGTCACGTCTCGGTGTGAGCTGACCCTAATTGTTAATATATGATTTTTTTGCTGAAAAATATTGATTAAAATTTGTGATTCCTTTTCTGTGGAAATCAGCCTCATCAATTATCAAACTATTGATTTTAGCCTCACTCGCAGCAAATTAATCCAGTTCCAGAAATAAAAAAATCCATGTTTTTTTTTTGTGAAACGTGTGGTAATGGTACCTGTGACTACCACGCTAAGATTGTTTGTGTACATGAAAATGGCAGTTATTTCTGTCTTCTTGTCTGGTTTCTCAAATTATTTCTGATACGATGTAGTCCAATCATTAATTAGTTTTTCCTGTGGTAGAGCTTAATAATGAGCACGTCGAAATCTATGATACCACCAATTTCCAAAACTGCCGGAAAACTTTCCACGTAAACCCCTTTTTGAGCACTAAATGATTGGACTAATGACCTTATTTCAGAAAAGTTCCAATTATTATTATTGGATTTTAAAAATATGCATAGGCTTCCTAAACTTGACTTTATTATATATATTCTGGCATTTCTAATACATTTCATTTAGTCTTAGAGAGAGTTATATCTCTAGTTAGTTTAGTATCACCTGCTTCACGACGATTAGTACCGAGACGGTAAGCTTGCTTATGATGATCATTTACAATTAAACAGAAAATCCAAACTACATTTTAAAATAACACTATATTTGTGTCTGTTCTTATTTTAAATATTCAGTAATGTTATTTTTTGTTTTATAAATGTTAAAGAAACCAAACTCATAAACTGGTCTGCGATTCAATAGGCTGTGCTTATGTGTATAAATTCATGTCTAAGTTTTCTTATGTTTTATCTTATTGTAAGTTTTTTAATCATTGTAATGTTAAATGTGTATTGATGTTTAATAAACTTTTAGGATATAAATATGCATTTTTATTGTAATGCCAAATGCAAAGCAACCAATACAATAGCCGTAGGAAGAGGTAGTGGGTGGGACTCGCGCGTATAAACAAGTGTAAAGAAAGCTTCATGTTCTCTTGACTGTAGGTACCTACAATTCATCCTTTTCACAACTTGAACACCTCTCCCTCCCCACTAATCTCATGTGAGATTATTAAATACCAATGCGTATTTTTTGGGTAAATACGTTAATCAGTGCTTGTTTGCGTTGGATTAACTTAAAAACATATTTTTTTTAACTTAGTCTAGAATCGCAGTGAAAATATAAAATAATTAAAAGGGAGCTACAAAAAATCGAAAATTTTACCGTGTTCCCGCAATTTAACACTTGTTTCTTGCGGAAAAAAAATACGAGACCCCGAGATTCGGTAGTAGACGTAGAAGAGTAGATCTGTTTGCTTATACGCCTACCTTCAGTTTTCCACGCTAACGTAATCTAAACTCGCTAGCGACTACGGTGAAACATTTTGTATGAAATGCTTCCAAAAGTGTCCACTAGAGGCGGTGCTTGTCATACTAAATAATAATTTATTTAGGAAAATAATATGTATATAGATCTTACAAACAAAATAAATAGGGAACTTAATGAACTAAAAAGCAAATGTAAAATAACAAAGATAACAAACAGAAAAATAAAAACCTAAGTAAACAACATTTGAATTAATTTCAAGACCGTACAGTCGAGGACAAAAATAAGTATACACCACCAAGCCTCATAAAAAGTAGCCGTTCACATTATCATAGATATGGGAACATACAAAA
Source organism: Polyploca ridens (assembly GCA_951394255.1). Taxonomy (NCBI): domain Eukaryota; kingdom Metazoa; phylum Arthropoda; class Insecta; order Lepidoptera; family Drepanidae; genus Polyploca; species Polyploca ridens. The sequence goes on along the minus strand of OX596254.1, from coordinate 8,983,290 downwards.
GTTCAAAAATAAGTAAACACTGTTGACAATTATGTATGTAAACAACAAGTTCAATAATATATATCCATGTATCAAATCATTAATTTGTGAACAATCAAAATACCATAAATATGTATTCATCATTATAGTCAAAAATATGTAAACTCATTGAAGTCAAGGCCTTCATGGAATTTAATTGAAAAACGGTAGGTATTTGAAAAAAGTTTTTAAAAAAATCAATAATTTTGTGTTCGGACACGTTGGTAGTTTCGCGCTCGCGATGTTGTCAGCTCGTGCGCAAGCTGGCTGGCAACGTCGCCTACCGCATGATGTGATCAAGTCGTTGAGAAAGGTAAAGTTATTGTCGCTCCCTGTAACAGGGCACTCACTGAGCAATTTCAACAATTCGTCGTGACATATTTTTCATGATTATTATTTCAAATATTTTGAATTAGTAGATAAGCCGTAGCCGTGTTTGGGATTGTTAGAATTGTCGTGAGATGAACTTTGGCCATATATGGTTTTCAGAGTCTGATGATGGAGTAGGAGGGTGGACACTGGAACTCCATAACGGAGCAACGTATCCAAGCCATGTTTGGGGTTATTGGAATTGTCGTGAGATGAACTTTGACCATATATGTTTCTCAGGGTCTGATGATGGAGTAGGAGGGTGGACACTGGAACTCCATTGAGGAGGAACGTAACCTAGCCATGTTTGTGGTTGTTGGAATAGTCGTGAGATGAACTTTGACCATATATGGTTTTCAGGGTCTGATGATGGAGTAAGAGGGTGGGCACTAGAACTCTATAGCGGAACAACGTATCCTAGCCGTGTTTGGGGTTGTTGGAGTTTTCGTGAAATGAACTTTGACCTTATATGGTTTTCAGGGTCTGATGATGGAGAAGAACGGTAAGCACTGGAACTCCATAGTGGAGTTGAACTTTTTAGATACTGGTCCGATTGCTCTCAAAATTGATATTTGAGAGTCCTCGGGGTCGAAATACAAGTATCTTTTCTCAGAATTTTGAAAAAGTGTTCGCCATTTTGGACTTTTGAGATACTGGTCCGATTGCTCTTAAAATCGATATTTAAGAGTCCTCGGGGTCACAAAACAAGAATCTATTCTAAAAAGTTTGAAAAAGTGTCGGCCATATTGAACTTTTTAGATATTGGTCCGATTCCTCTCAAAATCGGTATTTCAGTGTCCTCGGGGTCACAAAACAAGAATCTTTTCTCAGAATTTTGAAAAAGTGTCCGCCATGTTGAACTTTTTAGATACTGGTCGGATTGCTCTCAAAATCGATATTTGAGAGTCCTCGGGGTCACAAAACAAGAATCTATTCTCAAAATTTTGAAAAAGTGTCCACCATTTTGAACTTTTTAGATACTGGTCCGATTTCTCTCAAAATCGGTATTTGAGTGTCCTCGGGGTTACAAAACAAGAATCTTTCCACAGAATTTTCAAAAAGTGTCCGCCATTTTGAACTTTTTAGATACTGGTCTGATTGCTCTCAAAATCGATATTTGAGAGTCCTCGGGGTCACAAAACAAGAATCTATCCTCAAATTTTTGAAAAAGTGTTCGCCATTTTTGACTTTTTAGATACTGGTCCGATTGCTCTCAAAATCGATATTTGAGAGTCCTCGGGGTCACAAAACAAGAATCTATTATCAAAATTTTCAAAAAGTGTCCGCCATCTTGAACTTTTTAGATACTGGTCTGATTGCTCTCAAAATCGATATTTGAGAGTCTTCGGGGTCACAAAACAAGAATCTATTATCAAAATTTTCAAAAAGTGTCCGCCATCTTGATCTTTATAGATACTGGTCTGATTGCTCTCAAAATCGATATTTGAGAGTCTTCGGGGTCACAAAACAAGAATCTATCCTCAAATTTTTGAAAAAGTGTTCGCCATTTTTGACTTTTGAGATACTGGTCCGATTGCTCTCAAAATCAATATTTGAGAGTCCTCGGGGTCCCAAAACAAGAATCTATTATCAAAATTTTCAAAAAGTGTCCGCCATCTTGAACTTTTTAGATACTGGTCTGATTGCTCTCAAAATCGATATTTGAGACAAGGGTCTCTCAAAATGGCGGACACTATTTTAAAATTTTGAGCAAAGATTTATGTAATGTGGCCCAAGGGTCTCTCAAATATCCATTTTGAGAGCAATCGGACCAGTAACTAAATAATACAAAATGGCGGCCCCTTTTTTTATTTTTTTGCAAAGAATCCATGTTATGTGGCCCAATGGTCTCTCAAATATCCATTTTGAGAGCAATCGGACCAGTAACTAAATAATTCAAAATGGCGGACAATATTTTAAATTTTGAGCAAAGATTCATCTTATGCGGTCCAAGGGTCTCTCAGATATCCATTTTGAGAGCAATCGGACCAGTAACTAAATAATTAAAATGGCTGCCACTTTTTACCAGTCTGATGGTTAAAGAGAAAAAAAATAAACAAAGTTGAACTGTACGTAAGTACCAAGTATTAAATTATAAATAATGTAGTATTTTCAATGTACGGATTATTTTTCTAATATTTTTTTGATTACTAATGACCTATACATATATGTATACATCCATCTCTAAAAATATACGCCAAGACTTTAGAAGGACCTTATTATAATTATATTCTATGGATAACCCACACTAACAATTTTTATGCGATTGAGATATTTTTTTGTGGGTTATAATTTCGAAGTTATTTTGACCCATATAATATCCTTATGTAATTTAGTAAGTTAGTCACGATGGACATTTAATGGAGATAAAGTTTGCTCTTTCTTTATCACAGATTTAAAATTAGTAAGACACAATATTCGCGATACCGTAAAGGGGCGGGCCGAGACGGGCGCGGGCGCGCAGATCGCTCGACACCACACGACATTGCACCCGTGCGAAGACGGGGCGGGTCGCTAGTTCAAATTAAAAGTGTAATTTATGAAACAAATGACACGCAAATGACGTCATGCCCTGTTCTAAAGACATCACAAGACGTAAATATTTAATAATGTGTGCAGCGATATATACAGGGCGAATTTTTATTTCTAGCCAGTGTTGGCAACTTTAGAACTACAGGTCTTAGAGAAAAACGCTGAAAGGAACCCCGAGCTGAATTTTGAAGAAAATTAAAATGCCATTAAAATTTATTTAAAAAAATTAGTATTTTAAATGATATTGAATTTCTTCAAAAAAAATTTTTTTTTCGAAATTCTGCTTCTTCTTCACAATATAAACAAAATTATGTAAGACAATCTTGCTCTCAAGTTGCTAGAAGTTATCCAAAATATTATTTTATATTTTTATTGACCATGGTTTTATGCTGCGTACAGTTTGACGAGGTGGAGCAGATCTCGCAGGGACCTCACTATGTTTAACCATAAAGATCGCTCTTAGCATTCTGACAAAAAAATTGAGGTCAATTTTGATAACTTCTAGCAACTTCAGACCAAGATTGTCATACATAATTTTGTTCGTATTGTGAAGTAGAAGTAGAAAAAGAAAAAAAAATTAAACACATTTTTTTTATTTTTTTTTATTGGCATTTTTATTTTCTTCAAAATATAGCTCGGGGTTCCCTTTAGCGTTTTTCTCTAAGACCTGTAGTTCAGAAGTTGCCCTCACTGGCTAGAAAAAAAAAACACCTTGTATATGTAGGTACTACATAATATATCAATGAATATTGTGTGATCTTCAGTGTCATCATTGTTCAGATGGTTGTATACATATTTTTGGCACATTGAGTGGTAACAATTTTATGCATCTTTCAGGGAATACATATTTTTACTTTATCTAACGTGTACATATTAATGATTGTGTCGGGTACATATTTATGTTGTCTATATTGTTTACATATTTGTTAGCATTTGAATGAGTACAAATTATTGGAGCTTTTTATGATTACTTCTTTTTTATAATGATACGTGTATACATATCTTTGTCTTCGACTGTACCTCAGAGTATAAAAATCCGTACTAGTCGCTAGGTAGCGAGTGTAGATTACTTTAGGGTAAGAAACTCATGGTAGAGGTAAAGCAATGATCGCGTCAAATTTTTTGTGTGCACATCTATTTTATACTGTACAGAACATTTCGAATGACAAGTTTCATATCCCCTCCTTTTATAAAAAAATACTTTTGGCAAAGTTTTTTTTTTTTATACCACTAAGGTGACAAACAAGCATACGGCCCGCCGCATGGTAAGCAGTTACCGTAGCCTATGGACGCTTGTAACACAAGGGGTATCACTCGCGCGTTGCCGATCCTGAAGAAATCTCTTCACGCCCTTTTTGAAGAACCCCAACCCCACGGCGGGGAGCTCATTCCACAATCTGAGCGTCCGCGGAAGAAAGCTAAGAGAAAGCCTCACATGCCTACACCTATACACACACATCAGTGTTTATTTCTAGATCTAGTTGTAGAATCTCTTCAGCATCATATAAGTGAAAACCAGTTACTCAACCAAGGATTAGGAATATGTAATTTCGGAATCATACCTATAATTTATCTAAACTAATATTATAAAGAAAAAAGATTTGATTGTTTGTTTGCATTGAATAGGCTCCGAAGCTACAGAACCGATTTGAAAAATTCTTTCACTGTTGGGAAGCTACACCATCCCTGGGTGACCTAGGCTATATTATATTTTAAAAATAATAGGAATCCTTACTAAAACTCCAATAATGTAACCCAAGGTGTAAAAAAATTACCTAAAATATTCATTTCATCGCGTGCGCTGCGAAAACTATTGATGATAGAATAAAATAATGTACTACGACTTTGTAGAACACATCATTATTTACAAAAAGTGTCGCGACAAGTATATGTCTAACTATTATAGTTATGCCACAATAAGTGTTCTTTTATTTTAAAAATTGAAATGCCACCGCTAGAAAAAGCTCTTTATTTGTATCTTTGTATTAATCCTTATCAAAATAAATTACTTCATATTCAAGACTGCTTCAATACCTTTGTATAACTTTTTGAATTATTCAATTCGGACATTCCATTCGAAAGATATCACGAGTTTAAAAATGTAAGTATTAGAACGGTGTTTGTAAAAAAACTCCTCCGAGACGGCTTGACCGATTCTTATGAGATTTTGTGTGTATATTCAGTATAGGTCTGAGAATAGGACGTAAACTATTTTTCATACCCGTAGGGTAGGGCAGGGTAGGGTCCTTCCGGTTGACGCAGATCCTCTCGGGACACAGTTGTTTCGGGAGGTATCTGTGCCGGATTGCCGGGAGGGAGCCGACTGCCGAATGCCACCACTGTGACAGGTGCCTCGAGGAGGAGGCACAGCACACGCTGGAGGTGTGCCCAGCCTGGGCGAGCGAGCGCAGCGAGCTCTGCGCCGAAGTGGGGACAGATCTCTCGCTGCCGAGCATGGTTCGCGCTGTGGTTGACAGCGAGAGATCGTGGGACGCACTCCACTCCTTTTGCGAGCGAGTTATGCTCGCAAAGGAGGCGGCGGAACGTGACAGGGAGGACACTACCACCCTGGCTATCCGCCGCAGGAGAACCGGGCGTCGGAGGGCGGCTTTTTTAAGCCACCTTCCCCCCATCATGGGCCCAAGGGTGGCGGACTCGGGGGAGTCTGCCGCCCATCAACATCGGGCCCGAGTAGTGGAGCGTGCGTTCCCGCATGCTACTCAGGAGGAGACGGCGGAGACAAGAGCTCCGGTCTCTGCCGTCGACGAAGTGGAGGCCTCCGATCAGGCCGTCGCTGCTGGATACGCGACGAATGCCCCGTATATCCAGCCGGCAGCGACAGGTAGGAACGCCGTGGGGTTTTAGTCAGTCTAGAGTCTGACATAACCCGGCCGCTCCCCCCGGAGTGCCCGGGTATCCGGGTATGAGGATTTCCCACAGAAAAAATAAAAAGTTTGGTTAGGGCAGAGCAGGGCAGGGCAGGGCAAGGTAGGGTACGGCGCGAAAATCTATCGACACCTCATTACGACATTGCACCCGTGCGAAGCCGGGGCGGGTAGCCAGTTGAAAATAAGCAGTTTGTTTCAACATTCAAGACTTTTTCAAAACTAATTGAATGTAATGAAGTGGGAAAAATGCTTGAATGAGTTCATGTAAATATAGGTACTTACACACAACAAGCAGTTGGCTGTTGCCAGATTTTATTAGAACATGGCATATTTAATTAATGTACCTACCCCAAGTGTAAAGAATTGACGATAGTAAACGCTTATCCATGGAGGAAAGAAAGAAGCGCTTATCCCACAAACTTATCTGGCTCGGTGAGAGATTCGCTGTTATCGCATTTGGTGGAGCAAACAACCAATGAACGTAGTGTTTAGGTACCTACCGCCATGGTATAATTATATCCACAGCTGTTTACTTATTTTCTCTTTGACCGATGGAGATTAACATTTCAAAATGGCGTCGTTAGTTCCTTTTTTGGCCACCGCCCGCGCCTCCGGGCCAGATAAGTTTGATAGGAATCGGCACAGCGCCTCTAGCGGAAATACTCATGCTACTAATTTCTCCCATACCTACTATTTATTGTAAGCTCAAACGTAGTATGCGTTTATTAACGTTAATTCTTTACACTCAAGGTATAGTAACCAGCAAACTTCTTGGCATAAAACTGCGCAGATGCCAAAGTTTTGGTAACTCTGAAGATATGTCTTTTCATTTTGAGATGTTGTCCTTGTCTGCGTGCGACGGCGGGTACGTACCTACTGGCTCACCCACATAAAAGCCGCGTTTGGTACCATTGTATGAAGATAAACTACTAGTCTTTATTAGCTCTGGGACTCGCGCTCGGACCTGGCGCATGCCTGGCGCGCGATTGGTTCATCAGTCGACCCGTGCATATGTACCTGCGCAAACCGCGCCCACTTTGTGCCAAGAAGTTTGCCAAGTTTGTTAAATAAAGAAGGGTAGTACATGAAAGTATTTAATCATGGTTCATTTGAATTTTGATGATCAAATATATAAATTAGAATTTAATATATTATTATCATTTTGTTTTGTATCAATGCTAGAGACAATTTTTAATTTCTGTAACAATGCATGTAGTTCATCATCGACTTGATGCTGTTCTGGTTGCTCAAGGTAGCATACTATTGCCATTGCTGGTAGATCTAGGATCTCCCTCAAGCAGACCACTGAAAAAAAAGCACAATTACCGTATCAATTAATAATAATAGAATAATTTATGTATGTACTTAGTTTAAATTAAATAATTTATTTTTACCTCCAGCTCCAACACCAGATATGATATTTGGTTGTTCCAGTTTTGACATATTATCTTTCAAACATTTCAGAGGTTTGCTTGTGGACAGAGTTCTCATTATACAATTTTTTGTAGTCTCTTCTGCTACCTGATGTTCAACCAATGACTTGCACAAAACTACCACGACATTTGTGCTTAGAGTTATGTAGCCTTTCAGTAGTTCTACTATTTCACTACTCCAAATTAAATTGTAATCTTTGATGAGACAAATATAATTATTTGCTTTTGTTTCATAAAGATGCAAATTGACTTCTGGAACTGAATTTATGCAGACAAATTCTTTACTTTGTGATTTCAAAATGTCGGACAAATATTTCCCCTCCAAAATTATGAATGTGTCTATTTCTTTGGGAGTATCCAATTTTTTTTGCCACTGCAACCTGAAACCACTACTATGTTATTATCACAAAATTTTATACCAGAGCTTTGTAAACTTGATTTACAGTATTGTTGCAGCCATCATATTTAAGCCAAGAAAACCCCCAAAAGTGATGTAGTTTGTGGTGTTCATGACACCTGATTCAACTGTTAAAAAATACACTATGAGAATAAAAATAAGAACATACGACTGGATGAAGAAAACCCTCAAAAAGAAATAGTCACACCATGTAGGTACAGTACAACTAAACTGATGTTTGTAAGTGGATGACAGTCATCATTATACATGGGAACGATACTTACGGTAATGATGAGTCATCAGGAATAAAATCAGTGTCATCCCAGTCTTCCCATGCGGTACGACTTCCAGGTTCTGTTATTTCTCCAAATGTAGTCATTATAAACAAAGCCAACCAGCCACCAACAAACTGACTTTAAAATAGCTAGCTATGCTATAATAATCGTTGCCGAACGTGATCCAGTCAGTCACAAACTAATAACTATTTGACTGCCTGTCCATAGATGCTATCTATGCTAGCTATGCTATAATAATCGTTGCCGAACGTGATCCAGTCAGTCACAAACTAATAACTATTTGACTGCCTGTCCATAGATAGTCTGAGACTTTTGTAGCCTTAGGAGTTTAATTAATAAAGAATACTAGTAATACTATAATTTTATTATCAAAAAGTCAAAAAAACATCTTTTGTATTCAATGACTATGACAGACCGACTATCGACATAATAAAGGGTACATTCCGAAATGGATAATATCGATCACAGCGATCACAGCAATAATTTGCGTACCGAATTAGATATCACGCTTATGACAGCTGAGAACTATCAACAATTCGGAACGCCCGTTATCGCGCTCACAGTATTCAAAACAAAACATTTGAGAATTTAATTAAAATCTGAATTATCAATGCGCTAGGACTCCTTATATCTTTTATAAGTTGACTCGCAAAAAGGAATATTTGCTTTTTTTATTATTTTTCTCTCATAAAATCATAAAAAGTATCTTTGCCAAATAGAAAACCAAGAATCTTATTAGATTTTTGCCGTCACTTTTGACAGCGCTCACGGTGATATCAGTTTAGGGCATGGTCGGTGTGAGCGCAAGATGGCGCATGTCATGACGTCATCTATGACGTTTCACGGGACATCGTTAACTGTCATTATTCAATTCAGTACGGGTTTAAGCACGCTCAAATCGATTACAGCGATTACAGCGGTAATTCGGAATGCAGCCTAATAATATGGACTTGCCATACCTACAAAAAAAACGTGCATACCTAAACCACAGTTACTAAATAGTTACTACGTAACAGATAAATCACTCCATATAAAATTGACAATACCTACTGCTATAATATACTGCTGTAATAGCCTACTCTTTTGAGTCGATAAACGCTGCGAACGAAAATGAACCCAAGCTTACGACCGTAAATTTAGTTTTGCTTTGTAACTACTCGCCGCTGCGTGCTTAGCGTGGATTGCCAGGGATGCCTCTGTCGATAAAGATCTCAGTAGGTACTACTTACACTTGATGAAACAAAAAATAAAATGCTTTTTAATGTTTCAGCATGTTCAGTTGTTCTTAAAAGTGTGTTATTTTTATATAGCTGACCCGGCAAACGTTTTCTGCTATATCGGCGCGACTTCGTTTGCGTGGTGTCGTACCCTAAACCAGGGTATAACAGGTAGGGTAGGACCTACCCAACCCTACCCTACTCGTAGCGGTATGAAATATACTAATCATAAAAATCAATCGAGCAGTTTCGAAGGAGTGCGACCACAAAACACCGTGACACGAGATTTTTATAATTTAAATATATAGATAATGACTCCCCCGCGGTTTCACTCGTGATCCCGGAAATAAAATATATCAATGATAGATTTTTCGAATCCGACTGGTAGTTCCAGAGATTAGCGTGTTTAAAAAAACAACTCTTCCGCTTTATTATATTAATAGATTAATAAAGTAGCTTGTCGACATTCACAATTGTTGAACTTTATTGTGGAGAATATTCGGAATCGAACAAAAAGTTTTAAAAAAGAAACAAGTACAAGGGGAATTAAATGGTATATAATTAAATTTTTTTATATTTCAAATATCCTGCAACCGGGCTTCTGACTCATATTTTGTTCAAAGTTTACAATAAATGTGGCCTCTAGATCTTTTACATAATTATAAAAGGAATCTAAAGGTACTTTAAACCTTTCATAGAAAGAGTTCAAGCGAAATATATGCGTACGAACGCGCCACGCGGCTGTCGACAGTCAACTGAGAAATGGACCAGTTACGGTCCGGCGGCCGGTAGGCAATTATCGCGCGCAAGTACATGGAGTGAGAGATGCCTGCCTAAACTTACCCGGAGGTAAAAATGGCTGCCAATAGTGTAGCCCATGTTGACAAGCCTATATCGATATATAAATTATCGATAAAAGATTGTTAGAATGTATTTATATTTTATCACGGTATCTACGAGCAGATAATTCAACAAGTATTCATCGACTTTCCGAGGAAAACATCGGATTTTTATTGTTTTTTTAATGTATTGAAATAAATTAATTACTTGGGAGACTGAGATCTAGATGGAGTTAGTTGCTTGAAAAAGAACATAGAATAAATTGGTAAAGCTTTGTAATGCAGTAGGTACTGACCGACATTACGATATTGTAAAACGATAATTAAAAATGGGTTTGTAAATTGAGTGAATTATATCTACTTACTTATCACCACTACATAGTATAAAACAAAGTCGCTTCCCGCTGTCTGTCACTTTGTATGCTTAGATCTTTAAAACTACGCAACGGATTTTGATGCAGTTTTCACTATGAGTTAGATAATTTTTTAGGTTTATATAATGTAACGAAAACATAGAATTTTTTGCGCTTTCATTGCTAACTCTGACTAAACTTCACGAGATATATCAAAATTATGTGCTACGGAATTTTGTATTTTAAAAATATCTACAAAAAAGTCAGCGATGGTATATGTCTTATATCCTATGGATAACCCACAATAACTATTTTTATGCGATTGAGATAACATTTTTTTATTGGTTATACTTTTGAAGTTCTTTTGACCCACATAATATTAATCCTTATCTAGATTAGATGGTTACAACGGGCATTTAATGTAGATAAAGTCTGCTCTTTACAGGAAATCAATATCATTAATATTTTAAAAGATATCACAGCTGTAAAATTAGCAAGAAACAGTATTTGCGATACCGCGAACGGGCGGGCTGAGACGCGGGCATTGGCGCGCAAATCACTCGACACCACACGACATTGCACCCGTGGGAAGCCGGGATGTGTCGCTAGTATATTATAAATAATAATAATAAATGTTTTTATCGCTCAATCAAATTAAATGCGATAGTATGTTTTTTACTTCGTCTTTCTTTCACGGCTAAACCGCAGAACTGATTTTGATGAAATTCTAGCAGGCAACATTGAAAGTAAGTTGAAAAAAAAAACATAAAGGACATTATCGATAAATAAATAATTCTTAGGACACAACTCTATCTCGTCGATAATGACAAGCATTTGACAGATGACTGACCAATGGCGAGTCGAGATAGCCGGTGGTAAAAATGGCGAACCGGCCGCAAATAAGTATTTTGATGATCCTCAGAACGGGTCAGTCGGGTAAAAATGCTGCTATCCTTTTTCACTTATGCAAAAATAATGAAGTTAAAAAGAGATGGCAGTAGTTTTATGAACTAGGCATCGATATACCACATATATGTATAAATGATTATTTCTATAGACAAACATTTCACCTCCATATATTTATCTCATGTGGCAGACTCACAGAACAATATGACAGACTAGACTAAGGCAAATGTACTATGTCTCTATCTTGGTCTCTATCATGTCTCTATGGACTAAGGTAAAGGGTACATTCCGAATTGGATAATATCGATCACAGCGCTCACAGCAATAATTTGCGTACCGAGTTAGATATCACGTTTATGACAGCTGAGAACTGTCAACAATTCGGAACGCTGGTGAACGCGCTCACAGTATTCAGAACAGAACATTTGAGAATTTAATTAAAATCTGAATTAACTATGCGCTAGGACTCCTTATATCTTTTATAATTTGAGTCGCAAAAAGGAATATCCGCGTTTTTATTATTTTGCTCTCATAAAATCATAAAAAGTATCTTCCATCCATGTGCACCAGTGATGTGAAATGAAATGAATTATATAGTAACTTTACAAATTGTCTCCATGAAAAGTTTTAGTACAATGACCACCATTGTACTAAAACATGACTGGACGGTGATTGATCATGCGGACTATAATTATATTTATTAGAATACAAACTAATGTGTGTTGTAAATGAAAACCCTTTCCACAGCTTCCTGTTCGAAATTGCTTGCTGGAGCTGGCAACACTATATGCGATGTATCATAAATAGGACTTTTTGGCGGAAACTTGCTAAGTGACGTGTGCATTTTCATTTTTATTTTCATAAATTCGTGTATTTTGAGTTGTATTGCATACTATAGGTAGTATTTTATCCAATATAGATCAAACCATGTGCACCAGTGAAGTGAAATGAAATGAATTATGTGTATCGTGACTTTACAAGTTGTCTCAAAAAGTCCGTGAAAAGTTTTAGTACAATGACCACCATTTTACTAAAACATGACTGGACGGTGACTAACCATACGGACTATGTGAAAGTTAATGTGCGGACTTTGTTCCATGGTCATAACAAATTAACAAAAAAAAAAACATGTATCATAAATCATAAATATTGGGTACATTCCGAAATGGATAATATCGATCACAGCGATTACAGCAATAATTTGCGTACCGAATTAGATATCACGCTTATGACAGCTGAGAACTATCAACAATTCGGAACGCCCGTTATCGCGCTCACAGTATTCAAAACAAAACATTTGAGAATTTAATTAAAATCTGAATTATCAATGCGCTAGAACTCCTTATATCTTTTATAAGTTAACTCGCAAAAAGGAATATCTGCTTTTTTTATTATTTTTCTCTTATAAAATTATAAAAAGTATCTTTGCCAAATTGAAAACCAAGAATCTTATTAGATTATTGCCGTCACTTTTGACAGCGCTCACGGTGATATCAGTTTAGAGCATGGTCGGTGTGAGCGCAAGATGGCGGATGTCATGACGTCATCTATGACGTTTCACGGGACATCGTGAACTGTCATTATTCAATTCGGTACGGGTTTAAGCACGCTCAAATCGATTACAGCGATTACAGCGGTAATTCGGAATGCAGCCATTGTATTGTGTATTTGGTTGGTTGTGTAGATTTTGGAGAGTTCTACATTTACGTGAAAATAATACTGAAAGAAATTAAAATATAAATTCTTCAAAAACTTACAATTCGATTATGAGAAGTGGTTTCATCTAAAACATATATTTTCATAACAAAGTCATGTTAAAGGTGACGATTTGGAAATATTGAACGGTAAATTATTTTTCACAGCTATTGATGTAATTTTTTTTTACCTTTCAGGATAAAGGGCAGGTTACTTTCGAGGATAAATGGCCCTCTATGCGTCCTATTGTTTTGAAGCTACTGAAGCAGGAGCCGGTAACGCAGACCGAATGGCAAGACCTTTTCGGAGCCGTTCATTCAGTCTGCCTTTGGGATGAAAGAGGACCTTATAAATTGAGGGATGCCCTTCAGCAAGACATAATGATGTATATAAAGCAAGCCCAGGCTCGAGTACTGGCGCAGCGGGAGGACCAGGCTTTGCTCAAAGCATACATAGCAGAGTGGGGCAAGTTCTTCACTCAGTGTAACTATTTACCGACACCATTTCGACAATTAGAGAGTTCTATAAATATTATAAGCAAGGCATCCAGTTCCAACTCATCAAACTCACAAAAGAAGAACAATAATAACAATAATGAGGATAGCTTGGTTAGGAAATTAATGCTGGATTCATGGAACCAAAGTATCTTTGTGGATATCAAACAAAGGTTGCAGGACTCTGCCATGAAGCTTGTACAAGCGGAACGGAATGGTGAATCATTTGATTCACAGTTAGTTATTGGAGTGAGGGAATCATATGGTATGTAAACAGATAATTTTTGTTGATTGCTATAAGCAAATTATTGTACATTCTTACATCACATAATTCACAAATAAACCCAATTTATTTGCTATAGATATGAAACAACTGAGATAGCTAGAAATTCCCAGATTGTAGCACAAACAAAATAAAAATGTTTGATCACAAATTAAATGGTCCATGTTCTAGAATATGAACCATATCTTCCTTTTTAGGTTTTATCTGTTACTATAGCTTTTATTCACCTTATGTGACCTATATTATTAAATCTTGTTTATTTTCAGTTAATTTGTGCTCCAACTCGATTGATAAGCTGCAAATATATAGAGAAAATTTTGAGGCAGCTTATATGCAAGCAACAGAGGAGTTTTACAAGCTTAAAGCGAATGAACATTTATTAGCAAATGGTGTCCAGTCTTACATGAAGTATGCTGACCAACGCCTCAAGGAGGAAGAAGCAAGAGCTCATAGATATCTAGAACCAGGCAGTGGTAGTGTTGCGGCATTAACTCAGTGCTGTGAGAAAGTTCTCATAGGAGAACATCTCCCTACATTATTGGCTGAGAGTGCACCATTGATAAAAGCTGGGGAGACAGACAAACTTCAACTAATGTTCCGTCTTCTGGACAGAGTACCTGAAGGTGTCATACCAATTCTAAGAGATTTAGAAGCTCATATAGTCTCAGCTGGCCTGGCAGATATGGTTGCCTCAGCTGATATAATAACATCAGATTCAGAAAAGTATGTGGAACGATTGTTAGATCTGTTTAAAAGATTTAGTACACTGGTCAAGGATGCATTCATGGATGACCCCAGATTTTTGACAGCCAGGGACAAAGCATACAAATGTGTTGTTAATGACACAACTGTTTTTAAGTTGGAATTGCCTTCTTCAGCTTTACTTCGTGGAAGCAAAGGCACAGCTCCAGAAAGCAAGTGTCCTGAACTCCTTGCTAACTACTGTGATATGTTGTTACGTAAAACACCACTAAGTAAACGTTTAACTAGTGAGCAAATAGAATTCAGGTTAAGAGATGTGTTGCTTGTGCTCAAATACATTGAAAACAAGGATGTTTTCATGAGATACCATAAAGCTCATTTAACAAGAAGGTTGATATTGGACTCTAGTGCAGATTCTGAAAAAGAAGAGGATATGGTAGAATGGCTTCGAGAAGTTGGAATGCCTGCAGATTATGTAAATAAGCTGGCTCGTATGTTCCAAGATATTAAAGTGAGTGAAGACCTAAATACTCAATTTAGGGCTGACACAACACGTCATGATGCTATTAACATTAAGATACTCAATGCGGGAGCATGGGCTCGTGGGTCTGAACGAGTAACAGTGAGCCTGCCTCTAGAGTTAGAGGATTACATACCAGAAGTTGAAGAATTTTACAAGAAGAAACATTCTGGACGTAAACTGCAGTGGTATCATCATATGAGTAATGGCACCATTACTTTTGCAAATTCTGTTGGCAGATTTGATTTGGATGTGACTACATTTCAAATGGCTGTCTTATTTGCATGGAATCAGAGGCCAATGGAAAAGATAAGTTATGAAAACTTACGACTTGCAACTGAACTCCCAGACCCTGAACTGAGGAGAACTTTATGGTCTTTAGTTGCATTTCCTAAGCTCAAAAGGCAGCTTTTGTCCTATGAACCATTGGTTCAAAATCCTAAGGACTTTGCTGAAAATACCACATTTTGGGTGAACCAGGAATTTGCTTTGATAAAAAATGGAAAGCCACAGCGCCGCGGCAAAATAAACTTGATAGGCAGACTTCAGTTAAGTACTGAACGATCGCAATTGGAGGATAACCATTCCATTGTTCAGTTGCGAATATTGAGGACTCAAGAAGCAATTATCAAGATTTTAAAGATGAGGAAACGCATAACAAACACTGCTCTGCAGGTAAAATGTTTTTTGAATACTCTTATTGTGTAATGGCATGCACTATGGTGATTGAAGACTTGTTTTCAGACCGAGGTATTTTGGATTTTGATGATAAGATATGTCAAAACAAAAAACAATTAATTTCAGAAATATTTATTTTCTACATTTCATTTGTGATTTATAAACTTAGATGATGTACTGCATGACACTTTCAACTAATAATTATTTTTTACATTTTTTCAGAGTGAATTGGTTGAAATTCTTAAAAACATGTTCCTGCCTTCCAAAAAGATGATTAAAGAGCAGTTAGAGTGGCTAATTGAACATAAATACATGAAGCGGGATGATGAAGATATCAACACTTTTATTTATATGGCCTAAAGCTCTTATCAGAAGCATTAATGAAATCAATCAAAATAAATTATTTACTCAAGAATATGTATCTATTTTAATCTCTGAAGGATGATCTGTGACAAGTTGTGTTTAACATAGTGTGAAGTAAAAAAATATTTCAAGTAATATTTATTTCCTTTTTATTAAATAAATGTTATAGTTACAATATTGTATAAAAGTTAAAATTCATAACATTAATTCTTTGCTGGTTCAATGGTTTCACCTCCTTGAATTTGACCCCAGCCGATTAACCTGAAATAAATGAATGAGATTTGTAGGGTGATGTTATTACAAGGTAGATAAGATTCCTGGTTGAATATTTAAGCGTACATACCGCCAATGGTTCTCGACTCTTCTGCTAAGGGCCACCTTTTCTCCAATTTCTGTGCACACTGGGTTAGTAAGAGCGATCTTCGCTAAATCGGCTTTTGTAGCGATTACTCTACCGCCTGTGCTGAGAGAGCCGATGTTCACTAAAAGCACCTGAGAAGAAAAATATTTCCAGTTAATTGTTATGAATTGACCTGTGTTTGACTACAATCTCATGGTAAGTAATGATGTAGCCGAAGGTGGCAATCACACAAAGCCTAGAAAGGAACTGGCTCTCAAGTGCAGCTGTCGGAATACACCGATAAGTGCTTGGAGATCGATTTTCAATTTGAGAGTGGTAGCCAGCCAGATGGGTAATAAAAAGTACCCTACCACCGTGATATGGTTTCCTCACGATGTTTTCCTTCACCGAAAGCGCAAACTCGTGGTAGGATTCGAACCCGGGACCTTCGTCACGGCATTCCAAGTCGCTACTATCATCGCTTTAAAATCTGATTGCTTCAATCTGACAATATTAATCAAATATTAATATTGTCAGATTTATATGAAGTCACAAACCTCGTTCTTAGTCAACTTCTGGACTTTTGCGGCCTTTTTGTCTCCCTCAGTACGAACACCAAGTAAACGCTTCAAAAGATAGTATGAAACCTCAAGTTTCACGAATATTCCGGGTAAGGCTCCAACTGCACCAAGAACCTGTAAATTTTATTATCGACTTGAAAAAGGGGAACAAAATTTACTTCTGGATAAGCCGATACACTTTTGCTTAGGCTTTTTGGTTTGCAATTTTTTATTCCATCAAAATAACGCTGTATATACATATAACCACCATGGTAAGTGATGATGTGGCTGCTGGGTAATCACACAGCAGAAAGATCTAGCCTTCAAGTGAGAAACATTATAAAACACCATGTGTCCCGAAACTTGCTACTTGAAATCTATGGTTATATAAAACTAGCTGAACCCCGCGGTTTCACCAGAGGTTTTAATTTATTGTTATCTTTAACCCTAATTTTTTCTAAAATAACAGTAACCTAAATTCCTTATAACATCAGCTATAGGCCCGTGAAAGTCTCGCCGAAATATTTTATTTTTTTAGGTGTGCACCGTATATACTTTCATATGCATTAAGTAAAAAGTTATTTAGACATTACAAACAGACACTTCAATTTTATATATTTGTATGACAAGTCGTCCAATTGTGGAGCACCACTAGCTTTCTGCACTTATTATTCATCCAAATCTCACACTCCGTGCGCGCAATGCACAATGGGCTAAAAAAGGGATCTAAAGATTTGTCTTCACGTATTAATATAATGATTCTTACTTGTCCGACGAGCCTATCGGCACGACAGAGAGTGGGCTCGATCTTAGTTCCCACACCTATGAGCCCACCGGGTACCGCGTATTGTAGCTCGTTCTGTTCAGCGAATAGTGACACGATGCGTGAGAATATCGGCTGGCAGGTCAATTTGCCGTCTGCGTCCTTGCTTACTAAGCCCGGTCTTACCTGAGCATATAAAAAAAATGAATTTAATAGTAGCTGTCCCCCGCGGTTTTAGATAAAAAGTAGCATATATTCTTCTCCATATTATAGGCTAACTGCGTGCCAAATTTCATCGTGATTGACTGAGTAGGTAAGGCATGAAAGCGTAACATACAGAGTTTTTTTCGGTGCCATGACATCTGCGGCCTAGGCACAAAGAACTTGCAGCAAGCTTGCATAGGAAATGCCTATTCATTCATGCCATATCAATGAAGATAATGTTTAACGTAACATAAAAACAGACATTTTAAATCACCATAAAATTACATAAATAAATAGCACATATACTTGTCGATATGAGTAACTTTTACTATGAGGTCAACTCAGAGATAATAAATATGCTGGGAAATTTTTCACACACGGCTATCTGATCCCAAAATCAACCCAAACAATAATTATGTAAACTAGATAACTGATCAGTGGCGTAACTATAGGGTGGCAGGGCTGGCAAAATGCCACGGGCCCCCGACCCAAGAGGGCCCCGGCCCAAGAGGCCGCGAGCTCAAAAATATTTTTTTTATATTGTAGGTACTTACCTGAGTTACGGACCTCACGATGTTGTTCCTTCACCGAAAAGCTAGCAAATAGATGATGAATGCATTGAGATATTATGTTCTATGGATGTGAATTCTCCAATACGCATTGGGCTAGCGTGGGGACTACAGACCATTCCCTCTCGCCTAAGAGAGGAGGCCTATGGCCATTAGTGGGACATATACAACGTGTAATTGAGTACGCTGAAAATCTCGAAGTTTATTAAACTTAAACTGAGTACAACGTGACGATTTTTACTGATAGGGCCCCATCAAAAGAATTTTCCACGGGCCCCAGATGGTATAGTTACGCCACTGTAACTGATATTCCTTTTTCTTAGTAAATACATATTTATACATAATATACCCAAACTCAGGACATATAGACATGTTCATGCACACAAATTCATGTCGTGGGTGTGAATTGAACCGACGATCGCTAAGATAGGTCTTACCAACAACTCCAACTGGCCCTTTCCTTAAAAAGTCACGTTCAAATGCAGCTAGTTCTTCGTGCTGATGATTCAGCATCTGCAGGTTTGGCGAATCATAAATACGGTTAGTATTAAATTAAAAGCAAGTGAATTACTTCGATTTCCATTCCAACAGTAAGTACTCCTTGAAGGATGGAACCGCCGGCCACTCCACCTCTCAAGTCGTCCACTTCGCAACCAGGCTTGTTGACATCAAACGAACGAATCACAATCATTCGTGGAGGTGACGTGAAATCCCTTAGCGGTACTGGAATCTTCTTGGTAATGTATTCGCAGAGTACCTGAAAATAGAATACGGGTTTAAAATGCCGGATAAGAATACACTTTGAGATCATATTTGCCAATGCATGACTTTCAAAATGGAGTCTTATGCATCTCAGGAACGTGGATTAAGTATTGTACGTATTCTATGGTGCTAGAATAGCTAGATTGATTTATTATATACCATACATACTACAAGTAATGTATAGTGCAACGCCATTAAAAAAAATATATGGCGGCCGAAAAGTATGCCAAAATCTTCAAACTCCTTTGATATCGGACTTCTTCAATAATATGCTAAATACCCGATAGCTGCAAGAAGAGTCTGGTTTTTATCCATCCTAATTAGAGATGGTGCTGGATGATATTACAGTTGTTTAGTTCCCGAAGTGTGGCCGGTCGGTGTGGTGAGGTAGTTATATTTAACCACTAAGGTTCGGTTGCATAAAAAGGATGTTATGGTTAGGCCCGTAGGTCAAAGTTCCTATACGGTTCAAGTTAAATGAAACCCTAGAGTGGTCGCACTTATTCGGTTACATACACCCGTAACTTGAAAATGTCCTTTATTTTGAGACTGTTGATTGATATTTCGACACTATTTATATGAATTGCAATATCAATTTACAATCTTAAAATCGAGAAGCTTAAAATCAAGTAAAGATCGAATATAAATGTCGGGCGTAATATGGGAACCGAGCATACGGCCCGTTACCCGTATGATGGTAAGCTTACGCTTGCAACACCAGGGGTATCACTCGCGCGTTGCTTACTAATTCTGCTAATTTCTTTACGGCAGGGGCTTTCCCCTTGACAGAGTGCAGTGAATATTTGTACCATTACCTCTATATTATATTTCAACTGAGCGGAGATGGGTATGATTGGCGCGCCTTCCGCTACAGTTCCCTGCACGAATTTCACGATTTGTTCGTGCTGTTCTTTAGCTTGACCTTCCTTCACCAAGTCTATCTTGTTTTGCAGAATTAGAATGTGCTTTAGTTTCATGATCTCGATGGCCGCCAAGTGTTCACTAGTCTGAGGCTGCGGACATGATTCGTTACCTGTAGGTTCAGGTAAATCATGATAAGAGAAGACTTTTATAATAACTTAGAAATCACGGACACAGACAAAAAATACATCATACAGGAAGTATATCATATCAGCAGAATCGGCAGAATGTGTGGTAACTGGCGGTAGGTAGGTAAGACTATGTCTTATATAGCCGTGAAGTTGGGAGAGGGTTACTTGGTCTTCTAAATACTTAGTAGTTGTCTTACGGCCGAAGATATGCATTATTATGAAATAGCATACATTAAAATAAGCAAGCTTTATTCAAATATCACTTCATTTATTCATAATTTGCATTCCAAACTTACTTCAAGTGTTGCGATTGTAACCGGTCTTGGAACTAGCTATAGGTAAAAGACCTTGAACTTATTTGTTATTTACAAATAGGTACTACAATCTCACCAAAGTATAGAAATGATGCTCTGGAATTATAATTTTACTAGCTTTCCACCTCGACGAATTTTTTTAACTACCTTAGAGGGGTGGAATTTCCTAAAATGGTTCCATAATGCCAATGACAAGTAAATGGATCTATATTCAAAATTTCAAAGTGGTTTAGGATGTGCATTCATAAATTAGTCAGTCAGGACAGGAGATTTGGTTTTATATAGATTAGTACAGCACTGGTAGCTAAATAAGATACAATACCTGCAATAAGCAGCAATGCGGCGTCCATAACAGCGGCACCGTTAAGCATAGTGGCCATAAGGATGTCGTGCCCAGGGCAGTCCACGAAGCTCACGTGACGTACAAGCTGGAAACGGCCGGTGCACGCCGGTCGCAGGCAAGGGAAGCTATCGTCTTTAGACGAACCACCTGATATGAAGCTGGTTGGCCGCGGACATTTTGGGTTGTCGCATTTGTAGATTTTTGCGTTTGCGTAACCTATGGTTAAAATTAATTTTGCAAATTTAATTACTATTATTTTAAGATATATAGCGTTATTTCGCTCAACTGAGGTAGTATTTCCACCTTACAGAATACCGCAGCCAAATAACTTTATGTTGTGTTCCTGTGCGTAAGGTCGCCAGAGCTCATTGGGGATGGGGGAAGGGTCGGTAACGCGTGAGTGATGCGAGCGACCATATCTACGGTAACCGCTTACCATCAGGCGGGCCGTATGCTTGTTTACTGAATGCGTCGTATAAAAAAAAAAATATTATCAACGTGAAAACTGTACCGTGGCCTGGGGATTATTTGATAGACTTGTTTGACCACGATGTCTCCATAATGTTACTTAAAGCTACGGAAAGCACGAAGCTAAGAGGTAACTGGCTCTCATTTGCAGCTGGCGGAACACACTAGTAGGACTAATAAATAACGTAGGTAGGTTGGTAAGTCAAAGTGAAGTATAATGACTTTCAAGTAGGTATAGGATGCAGATACACTTTTGATGATAATAATAAAAATCAAGTGAGATGTCGTGGGAAACAGTAGCGTACGTAAAATCTAAATGTAATAACACGGCGATATACCTCGCAAATCATTGCGTTGCATCGCTGCGTTTGTCACTCATTTTTTATATTGGTTTCGTTTCAAAAAATATTTCGCAGTGCAGAAGTTTGCTGGAATCAGTAACTTATTCTTTTAACTATACTTAATTTTGTTTTGAATAATATCTTATCAATGTGTGCAATATCCTAACTAAGAAGCTCAATGCTGTATGTGGTCTAAACTCTGGGTCACAGGCTTCCCCTTAAGGCGGCACTCTGTGGCCGGCGCAACTTCAACGCGAGCATAGTCTAAAAGCTTGTTGTTTCATCCAACGTAATGTTTGACTGCGAATAAAGAGAGATAGCATCAGAGCCGTCGGTTATCAGTCGGTAAATTCCGCTGATCACTCGCGGCCGCTTCGCTAGGTCGTCATTCATGATTTCGCATTCATAAAACTTGTTCCAGGAGTATACTTCTTGAGAAAAAATCTTACAAGTTTGTGAAAAAAAAGTTAGTTATTTAGAATCTCCAATACATTTGCAAGCCTGGTATCTTAATGTTTTCTTTACTTTTACAATTTATAGGTACATTAGATATGGCCAAAGTTCAGGCAAAAACGCTGTTTTTCGGAGGCTTTGACTGAATTTGTTTCACACTTTTTTTAAATTACGCCAAGATACAAGGCTAGATATAGTACAAAAGATACTAATTTGTTCAAAATATCTAACGAAAAATGTTTAACAACGCCATAATAAGTACAGGGGTTTTGTATGAAAAGTATGACGAATTGAGTCCTCTTAAATGATGTTTTGAGACGGTGGGATGAGGAAGGATTTCGTGTAAGTAAAAGGATGGTAAAGAAAAAATGCTATAGGTATGTACTTAAACATCATTTATCTTATAAAGTACAATTATAAAATTGTAAAATCTTATGAAGTAATCAGAACATAATAATACGTAAATTCTTAGATACAAGTTTATATCTATAACTACCTACGTGCAAAAATAATTTTATAAAAGTAGATTTGCATGCATGTTCCAAAGGCACTTTAAGGCACTTTAAGGCACAAAAGTGTAAACTATATTTCAAGAAAACATTAACATTGACAAAATTATATTAACCATTACAATTTTATGTGTATTCAACTGTGAGATCCTATTATACTTCATATACCTACCTAGGCACGTCAAAAAATAATAATTGAAATAGCAACTGTGACTGTTTTTATAAAAAACAAATCAATTATTTGCTACATCAATCTGCCAAATATAATTCATGATAATACTTAGCATGATTTCAGTTAAGTGCACCCCTTGCTTTTGTGCAATTTATTCTTAATCATTTTTATACAACACTAGCTGTCCGCCACGGTTTCACCCGCGTTTGAATTAATTTGTCGAAAATAAAAGTAACTTAATTTACTGCTTATAGCAACAGCTATCTACCAGTGAATGTCCCATCAAAATAGAGAGATTATTAGCCGGAACAAACAGACAGACAATAAATTGGGTTTTTTGGTATAAGTACCGTATATGCTTCATATGCATTTAGAAAAAAGCTGTTAGTTTTACATTACAAACAGACACTCCCATTTATTTATTTGTATGTATGTATGGATGATGTATTGTATACTCCATGATAATCATAACTCTTAAATTAAAACAAATATTTTCTACATTTTAATGCTCCACATTTGCATTCCGTGCGGTTTCTAAGGTTTGCCATATTCTGCTGCTGAATCTCAAACCGGGTTTTCATTGGAGATGCTGGAGATGCCGGAGATATAGAAGTACCAGCTTCTGCACCATTCAGTATACTCATTTCGTCACTATCAACAACACTCTGTACACTAACAGATGGACTGTTGGTGTCAATATCATCATTGTCAGCAGATTTTTGTAAGTAATCAAAGCAAAGTTCCTCACCAGTTTCAATATCTTGAGTTGCAAATAGAGCTAACATAGGTAAATTAGGGTCAAGACAGTCCGCCCATACAGCCCACACACCAAGATTAGGATCACAAGAGTGATTTATGAAATGTGAAACATTTCCTAGATGTGCTGCATCAACTACATATGGGTTTTCTACAGAGTTGAAATCAAGGTCAAACAAATATGTCAATCCATTAGCGTCATATTCCCTTCCACGCTTTTCAGCTTCTTCAAATGTAATGACTTCACCTACATACTGACAAATAAATTGTCCTTGCTTTATCTTTTGTTCAGTTTTGACACCCCATCCACAGCCATTTGATGTTCGAAAAATACTTAGTTTAATATTTCGCCCACCTTGCACAACACGGTTACTACATTCTGAAGAACATTTGCAAGCTTTGTTACATTCATATATTGGGGTACCAGATGCTACACGAAGTCTCTTCTTGGTTGTATAAGCAAATAAGCCACTTTGCATACCACAGCAGGATTTGGAACGACAATTGCAAGCTGTGCACTCACATCCAATAGGAGGGTCATCAGGAATAGTGACACCAGCACCAGAAATAGATTGATTAATATATGTGAAATTTTCCGGTGGCCCTGCCAGATCAACATCATTTTCTACAATAAGCTTCCTTGATGTATCAATATGGTTCAAATGGTCTTCCCAACTTTTTAAGGACATCAATTGCTGACAACGTTTTCTAGCCAAAATATATAGTTGCAAAATACTTCTAGTATCCGATACAAGTTCTTCGGCATAACTTTCATTATCCTCTGGTAAAGTTATCATTGAGAGTAGCTTTAATATTAATGTTTCCTTTAGTTTATAAATATTATCAGTTTCTTCTACTTCATGTAACCTTTGTATAATATTCTCTTCACTGAGTAGGTTATCAAATGAAATTTCTTCTTTGAGTCTTTCAAATTCATCACAGTGAGTAAACTCTTTTTTGGCAATAAACTCTTTCATCACACCAGGGCAGTTATCAAGGTTCTCAATAGGTTCCCACGTATTTTCACTGTCAGGCCATCCTTTCCATTTAATAAAAAACTTTTCTTTGCCCTGCTCATATTTAAAGCCAATAATTTTTTCTATAATATACTCTTCTGGTTCTTGAGTGGTTTTGCTTCTTTTTTTCTTAGGTTGTATGTCCTCTTCAGGTTCAAGAGTCAAATTTCTCTTTTTGGATCTTCTAAATTTTTCAAAAAACATATCTTCATCTCTTTCATCTGCCTTTTCCCGATACATTTTAATCACTGAGTCCGACAGGCGCTCTGCAACATACCATGTGATTTAATTAAGAAAATATGTCTATTATGAACTTTTGGATAAAAATTTATTACTGCTCTATTCTGTTCACATGGCACATTGCACAGCACCTGAATAACAAATGAATTGTCTGACTCTAACATTGGCTTGGAAGCTTACTATTGCTTGAACATGCTGTTTATAAACTTAGCAAACACTTTAAAATCATGGATTAGTTATTCCAATAAGACAAAACTCTGTTTTGTAACAGAGTATTATTATATTATTTGTATAAGCACACAATGTAAATGGATAGATAAGAATTAAAAATATAGTTCTTAATTGTTAATTATTAAAAAAATTAAAATGAAATGGTTTCAAAATGTACATACCCAATTTAATAGTGATATTTCTTTCAAGTTCATTCTTGAATCTGACAGTCTGCACTCCAGATATGGCTTTGACCACGGTGGATTTTCCATGAGCTACATGGCCAATAGTACCAATGTTGATAGTTGCCTGCCTTGATATCACTTCAGGTGATAGAGCTGACAGTTTTGTGACATCCTGAAATTTTTATTTGACTTATTATTTAACTTCGAGCAGGTAAACTATCATATTATATGGGAGTCTATATTTTTTTACTACAAACCATTATACAAAGTCCTTTAATATAAATTTCTTTGACTGAATATTCCAATCTATTTAATTGTCAGTTATTATCAACAGCTACATACCTAAAGCTGGGACATGTCTTCCTCTAAAGATGAGTAGAATTAAGCCATATTGGAAAAGTAGATTTGAGGTAGAATAAATAGTTAATTTTTTTGGACCAGTATTAAGATAATTTTCATAATTTTTAAACTAGCTATACAGATATAAAGTTTGAATGTATGTTTGAATATCAGATATTGCTAATCTACTACTACCAATCCCATTACAAAAACTTTTTTTTGTTTTTGATAACCCTTTTATTGAGGAAGGCTATATATAAAACATTACTGGGGAAACCGCAGGGCACAGCTAATATAAACTAGTGAAAATACTAAATTGGGGTTCTATATGGTTATTGCTTAGTTACATTTAATCATGTTAGTAATAGCAATATGACTTCAAGTAACAATGTCCTGAGTAGCATAACGACCATTTGTCTACATGGCAGTGAGTCCAAATGTATGGAAATAGAGGTTATGTGAGTACATGCTATTGAAGCGGTTTTGGCTTAAATATATTAATTTAACTTAAAAAAACGATATACAAACAATCGTTGATGAATTATTCACGATAATAATTTGGATTACACTTACTAAATTGGTTAGGTCTTGCTGATGCAAGTTTGATTGAGCACTTCGCCCTTCACTCGAAGCCATGATTTATGAACTTGTGGCGTATACGTTTTCTCAAGATATATTTTCAACGTGGGTGATAGTAATGGAATCCTTTTACAGCATTTATCAGTAACCAGCAACGAGTAATATATTTTTTTTAACCAACGTAACGTAGGCAATCAATCCCATTTGTTCACTTTTTTTTTTTTTTTTTTTTGGGATTTTATGGCCTGGTTACTAAGACCTTTAAGCCACGACTTTATTATTCCGGAACCACTTTTCAGATTTTGTATTTTCAGTTTTATAATTTTACCACCGTATTTTTAATGTATTTAAATATTGGTTTATAAGTTTTAATGTCTTTTAATAGTTCTTTAAGCGGCGGCGGGCGGGAAGAAAAATCACTATAATTATTTTGCCACACTTCACTTAGTTCACTCGCGAGTACCAATCTGTCAATAAGGAACTTTTGACAGCTGAATATAATGTGGTCCACTGTTCCTTCTTCAACTCCGCAAAATGTACAGACATTGCTTTGAATTATATTTAACTTTGCTAGGTGTGATGGTGCTTTATTATGTCCATAACGTAGTCGGTTTATGGTGGTAATAAAATCACGACTGGCTCTTTGCAGGCTATCATACCATGGCTTTACTGGTAAGTTTTCTTGAATGCTACCGTACCACCGTCCTTTCGTTTCTTGGTCTTTCTTCCACATTTGCTCCCATAACATACTTATAGCTAGCCTTACATTACTCAAATAATCAGTCATAGGTACATACATAGTATCGGAGACATCGAGTGCATTTACTCCTCCGTAAGCGGCTTTGTCGGCCATTTCATTTCCAGTGATTCCTCTATGAGAGGGCACCCACATAAATGAAATTAGTTTCCCTGTATGATAATATTTGTATAACAATTCTTTAATTATGTACAGAATGAAATTAGTTTTAAAGTGAATCTTTAAATAGCTCAATCCTCTTATAAAACTTAAAGAATCTGTTACAATTAGAAAATATTTACAATTATCTACATTTCCAATTTGCAGAAGAGCCTGATATACTGCATAGGCTTCTGCGGTGAATATTGTACAAACATTCTGCAAAAGAAAACTCTGAGAAGAATTTTTTTGAGGATCATACACAGCACAGCGCACATAATCCTTACCCTTACTACCATCTGTATATAAAGTGTAGTAATTATTTTCTGATAAAAATTGCAACATCTCTGAATTATTTGTAATTGAATCTATTACTGTAATTGGGTGCATTATGCTTTTGAACTGGGAAGAATAGCAGGGCCAAGGGCACTGTTTTTTGAGTTTATAGCTGTTGTTTTCAATTTCCAGAAAAATGTGATACAACATTGGGGAGTTACCAATAAGGAGGCTCTCACCAGTTGCTAAAGGACCTGACACATTGATTCTACAAGGTATAATCTTGTTAATAATTTGCATGTTATCAGAGTACAGTAGTTTAAGGCAATACCGTTCGGCAAGTAGGAGACGTCTCAAGATCAGTGGCATAATTTTAGTCTCTACTTCCATGGCCCTTATGGGAGTTGAGCACATTGCACCCGATATTATTCTCAGAGATTTATTCTGCAGGATATCTAATTTTTTGGCATGGTAGCTATTCATATATGCCAAAGAACTATAGTCAAAATGACTTCTCACAATAGCTTTATATAGAATAGACAATATTTTGGGGTCAGCACCCCATGACACTCCAGCCAGACATCTTATTATGTTAATAGCTCTTAAAGCATTTTTAGAAATATACCGAACATGTTCTTCGAAAGTCAGTTTTTGGTCTATGATGATTCCTAAGAATTTCTTTGAATGTACTCTGTTTATAGATTCTCCACAATACGAAATAACACTAGATGGATCATCATCACCAAAAATCATTAAACTGCTTTTTGTAGCATTGATCTTTAAACGTAATCTATCATTATAGTATAGACTCAACTGATTTAATGCTCTATTCATATTATCTATAGCAACTTGCAAGTTCTGACTGCTACTATACAAAACAATGTCATCTGCGAATTGCAAAATATTTACTTCACTAGTATTTACAAATTTACATATTTCACATGTGTACAAATTATATAGTAATGGTGAAAGAGTGGCGCCTTGCATTGTGCCTTTCGATGCACTTCTAGGACCATGTAAGATGTTATTATACTTAACATATAAGGTTCTATCATTTAAATAATTATAGATCCACTGACATAGTAGACCAGGTATACCCACATTAGACATAATGTTGACCAAGATACCTGGGTCGACATTATCAAAAGCTCCTTGGACATCTAAAAATACACAAACAGTGTGTGATTTTAAATTATTTGCACGTTTCAGGTCTGAGATGAGTGACATGAAGCTGTCAGCGCAACTACGCCCACGACGGAAACCATACTGCACATGTGGGATGATACCATTAGCCTCTACAAACCAGTCCAGACGGACTTTAATCATATTTTCGAATAGTTTACCGAGACATGAGGACAAAGATATAGGACGATACGAACTGGACTGTTCTGGAGATTTATCAGGCTTCAGTATTGGGATAACACACTGTGTTTTCCATGATTCAGGGATAATTTGTTTGAGCCATAAAGCATTAAGAATGTCAAGAAAGAGGTGCTGAACAGATGTATGGAGTTCTTTAATTACAATATATGGAAAGTTATCTAGACCTGGACTTGAGTTACGCCTAGATTGTAGACTTGATGTGAATTCATTCCATGTAAATGGTTCCAATAAAAATTTTGAATTGCTATTATTATTGTTACTGTTAAAATAGTTGATTAAGTTACTAGTCTCTTTTAAACCACTATTATCAGACAGTTTATCTAAAAAGGTAGGTATGAACTCATCTTTATGGGATCTAATGCTAGACTTAACACCCTTAAAAATCTTAATCATGTTCCATATTTTGCTTATAGGGGTAGTTCTATTAAAGGTATTGCACAAATCATTCCATCCAGTTGACTTCTGCTCAGAAATGGTTCTCTTTTTTAATGCATCAAGTCTCTTATAATTTATATAGTTATCTATTGTAGAATCATTTCTGTACAGTTTCAAAGCATTATAGGATGCTATTACACTTTGTTCGCAAACCTCATTCCACCAAGGTGCTGGAGGTCTGCTAGCAAAGTGGGCAGACTTAGTGAACTTTGGAACAACTATTTGCATAAGGGACTCAAGACGTATACAAAAATCGGTATAGGAAGAGAGTGGGTCTACTTGATTAATTGTAAAATCGCCAAACGCATTTTTTGAAAGTTCATTATATTGGCGCCAATCAGCTCTTTTGTACAAAAATTTATCAATGGGAGGGTTAATTTGGTATTTTTGTATGGATAGGGATATTTCGGTTATAGTTGGATAATGGTAACTTCCCATACAATCATCATGCACAGACCACTCGCATAACGGTGCTAAGCATGCGCTAGCAAAGGTGACGTCAATGGCTGAAGCGTTGGTTCTAGGACGGTTCACTGTAGTGAAACTGCCATCATTTAAGATGCACAAATCACACTCATCTATAACATCATATAAATCTTGTCCGCGGCCCTTAGTAGATAGGCAACCAAATGCAATATGGTGAGCATTAAAATCACCACTTATAAAAATAGGTTTAGGTAGGTCTCGAATTATATTGCGCAGTCTATGCAATCTTATGTGCCCACTGGAAGGAGGACAATATACGCAGAGTATAGTCACACTGCCACGCTCGGTAGATATTGACATAGCTATAGTTTGAATGTCCTCATAGAATGTTGTGTTTAAAATATTATATTTAGTCTCTGGTTTAATTAATATTGCTACACCATTGTGAGGATTCTTAGATGTTCTGGAATGGAGATTATAACCGGGGATTCTAAAATTGTGATGGTCTTTAAACCAAGTTTCATTAAGCAAGCATACATCAATATTTTGTTCTAGCATAAACTTAGTTAATAAGGGCTTTTTACTATTGGCACTTTGGATGTTAAACTGCGCAATACGTAATTGGGACGTTTTAGGGGGACTTAAATCCATTATGGGGATACATTTTTAACTAATATTTCTTCAATGAATAATGAAGTAATTGGGGTGGGATCAGACTTATTACCAATCTCTACCAATGTTTTTACTAGGGCCGCTCGTACTTCTTTATTAGCTATAACCTGGGCAATGAAGTCCATAGGGTGATCTTGTGGGTTCAGCGCCTGTGCAGCAGGCTTGTTATTAACATTTTTTTTAACATTTTTCTTTTCAGTATTTACTGGAATATTTACATTATTTACAGGGGGATTTACAAGTTGACTCTTAGACAATGGCAATGCAGGGTATTCGATCGACTTTGTTTGTGCGATACTCGCGTATGTTATTTTACTTTTCTTTTCTTCTATTTTTCTTAATTTAATGGGACATTCTCTTGCTATTGCTAGGTGTGGGCCTTGGCAATTAGCGCAACATATCTCTTTAGGTTTATCACAATCTTTGTAAAAGTGTTCACCAGAGCAGATCGAACACTTCTGTTTGCCATTACATATTTTAGCCGAGTGATTAAATTTCATACATTTGTAACATTGTTGTAGCGGTGGGATATATTCAAATACCCTGTATGAGAATAGATCATATTGTACATTGTCAGGTAAGATATTGGATAAGAAAGTGATACTGACTGTTTGCAGAGGAACTCTGTCCCGTCCTACTTTTTTTGTGAATCGTCGTATACAGATAATTTCGTAAATGGAACTCAACTTAGTGTATAAGTCCTTATTTGAGATATTTGCTGGGACAAATCTTATGATGCCAGTTTTTTCTATTTGGGTAGCCGGTATGTAAGCCTTTACGTTGTACTTTTCTAAGAATGCAGTGTTATTTAGAAAGTTGTTTGCTGTATTATATTGTTTGAACATTACTGCTATTTTATTTGCATTCAATCGCTGTATTGCCATCACACCTTTAACATCCGTCGTGAAAATATGATTGAGATATATAGGACTTTTGTTGCCCAATCTCTCTTTGTGGTTGATATGCTCAACAAAAACTTTAAACTCTGTTTTATTTGAGTTTTCTGGATACTGTCTTTTATAATTAGGTTTAAAATAAGGCACATAAAGTACATCAGAACGCTCACCGCCACCGCTATCATCATTCACTTCATCAGTCCGAAGCCGCTTGGAGGAGTTGGGCGGGTTGTCCCCGCCCCCCTCATTCCCATCCATTTTATTTTTTTGGTATTAATTAAAAGTGAATTTATTCTTTTACACAATAAAAAAAAATTACAAAATGTAATTTCAAATTTTTCCGCGTGCGCTTTTTTCAATTTCCCGCCAAGGACCCCATTTGTTCACGAATGGGAATTAGTGTTGCCATTGCCACCTCTTAGCATTTTTTTTTACTTTGCATTTATTTTACTTCCATATAAAATTAGGTATTTTTTGGAATTTATTTTCATGGAGCCCAAGATGCTAAATGGGGATTTACTTGAGTGTCGTGGGGACTTTTTGGATTGTGAAGATTAGATGCTAAAATGAAAAAACCGGCCAAGTGCGAATCGGACTCGCACACGGAGGGTTCCGTGTAATATTAACTAACGCAACTTTTCTATGAAAAAAAATAACGCCAAAAATATTGAATGAAAGGTAAATTGCGGTTTACGATTTATGACGTATTAAAAAAAACTACTTACTAGATCTCGTTCAAACCGGCGGAAGTTTGCCTGGTAATGTACATCATATATTTTTTTTAGTTTTATCATTCTCTTATTTTAGAAGTTACAGAGGGGGGACACACATTTTACCACTTTGGAAGTGACTCTCGCGCAAACTATTCAGTTTAGAAATTATATTAGAAACCTCAATATCATTTTTGAAGACCCCATTGTTAATACCCCACGTATTATGTATATGATGTACCCCACACGGGTTTGATGAAAAATATTTTTTGAGTTTCAGTTCTAAGTATGGGGAACCCCCAAAATTTATTGTATTATTTTTTCTATTTTTGTGTGAAAATCGTAATGCGGTTCACTGAATACATCTACTTACCAAGTTTCAACACTATAGTTCTTATAGATTCGGAAATAAGTGGCTGTGACATACGGACGGACAGACAGACAGACATGACGAATCCATAAGGGTTCCGTTTTTTGCCATTTGGCTACGGAACCCTAAAAAAGGTTATACGATGTATGCCCTACACTGGTGGGGGAAGCGTGTAGGGGTAGCCGTACGAAGGGGTAGAAAAGGGTTTTTTTTTTCGAGATATTCAGAAATGATTTTTAGTGAACCCTAAACGAGCTTAATTTCAAAAGTTTGACGATTTGAACGAGACCAAAACTCATGGACGATTTTTGAAAATTCAACAAACAATCGTGACTCGAGCGCGTCAGATTTGTCAGCTTAATGTCCTTCTCGTGCTGACTCATTATCTGACAATTATGTGGAGGAGATTCCTTAATCTAAACGCATCAAAAAAATTATCGGCTGCCCTAGACATGCGACCATATATAAAGGGCTCATATGTATGGTGGGGGTACTTAACAGGGTGTAAGGTTTCCCTTTATATTATTCTGCCGGACTTGAGTAAATCCCAAAATCCCCGCTTGGGCTCCCTACTAAAAGAATATAATCTTTGAAATAATAAACAAATAGGTATATGGTTACGTAGAGCAGTAAAGCTTGCAGAATGACGTTGCATTTTCGTTTTGTTTTCATAAATTCGAGTATTTTGATCTCTCTCGAGCTATCGGTGGTATCTTATTCCTGTCCAATCCAGTGATCGTGTGCCATGACTTTTCAAGTTGTCCCATAAAGTCCATGAAAAGTTAGTAAAACGGGCGGTAGAAATGATTTACTCGCAGCAAGCAACAAGGTTAGGCAATGCCATCGAGGAAAAATATGGGCAGTGCATTTGATTCATATATTTGATTGAATATTGTATTTTTTCATATACCGATTTATGGTCCTAATATATCGATTTTAATTGGCAACTCTATCTACCGATTTAGCGTTTTGACGTTCGAGAATCGAGACCACTATAAGCCAGTGAAAAAAACGGGAAAAAAAAAAAAAAAAAAACAAACCATAACCAGTGCTGCAAACTCTCCTTCTTTTTCAGGAGATTCCATGATTTTTTGACATGTCTCCTTATCTCCTTATTTATTTTTCAATTCAATGAAAATCTCATGGATTATCAAGATTTGAGCGAAGTGTCCGATATTTTATATTTTTCTAAGAATAACACCTGTTATTGACATAAAATAAATCAATAAATTCTCTCAAAACATAATAAATCAATGGAAAGTGACTCAGATTCTGAATTAAACTGTGAAACTTGCGAAGTGACTTAACGTTTTATTTTATAAATTCGTGTATTTTGAACATAAATTGTTGTTTCATCTAATAAAGATCAATCCATGTGAAGTTGAAGTGAAATGAAATAAATTATGTATATCGTGATTTTCAAGTTGTATCAAAAAATCCGGATTTTTTTGTACTTACTTACTTGTACACCACTTTACTAAAACATATTTTTTATGGACACTGAAAGAGCGGAAAATGTGAAAGTGA
Source organism: Polyploca ridens (assembly GCA_951394255.1). Classification (NCBI taxonomy): domain Eukaryota; kingdom Metazoa; phylum Arthropoda; class Insecta; order Lepidoptera; family Drepanidae; genus Polyploca; species Polyploca ridens. The sequence continues at coordinate 8,949,542 of OX596254.1, read as the reverse complement.
TTTTTGTGACTAGAGTTTATAATATAAATCGAGACTGGAATAAATAAAACCTAATAAAAAGGATTTATTTGCCAAAATTTAAACTAAGGATAAGAATATAAAAATTCCTACTACTCTAAAGAAACCAAAAAGGGTAGTTTTTTTATTTCTCCTACTTTTTTTTCCCTGTCTCCTGGATTTTAGGCATAAATATACTTCTTTTTTGCAAGTTGAGGTTTGCAGCACTGACCATAACCAAACCAAAAGGACTTTATGGCGGGAACTTGCACAGTGACAAAGCGTTTTCATTTTTATTTTCATAAATTCGTATATTTTGAGTTTTATTGCATATTATCGGTGGTATTTTATCCAATAAAAATCAATTAATGTGCACCAGTGAAGTGAAATGAAATGAATATGTGTATCGTGACTTTACAAGTTGTCTCAAAAAGTCCGTGATAAGTTTTAGTACAGTGACCACCATTTTACTAAAACATGACTGATCATGCGGACTATGTGAAAGTGAATGTGCGGACTATATTAAAGTAATATTATAAATAAAATGTATGCGACTGAAGGACCTTGTATCCATGGTCATGAACAAATTAACAAAAAAAAAAAACAAACCAAAAAAGAAGATTACAAAAGGAATATGTATTGGTGGATTGTTTTTATTTTTCAAATGAATTTGTGAATACAAATGTAAATTACATTAGAGTTGAAACACCTTGATTCTTTCAAAATGAATGTGAAAAATGAGGACTCGAAGGAGCACACTAAGCGGCTACGTTTCAAGCCGCTAACCAATGTAGTACAACATTCATCCCCTGTTGACAAAAGTCCAAAAGAAAATAAAAATAAAGGTAACTACCTATTTGAAGGCAGTGGGTTCAAAAATCATAACAATTGTACTTCATGAAGACATGGCTTTGAGTTACAGATGGTGATAAGCCCGCGTCACTGTTTGCGTTTTTACACGTTGAACTTACGCGAGGCTATTTACTCGAGCACGATGAAGAGAGATTCTCGGCAAGGAGGGAGAAAGTGTACTCTTTTATCAAGATCCCTCAGGAACTAGAGAAGTTCATGGCCTATGGGTTTTTCCAATGTGCAGATTCACTACTGTTTGTGTATACTTTTCTTCCATTGAGGTTTATTATGGCATTTTGGTCATTCTTTAATAGATTGCTCAGGAAATGCTTTGGGTATGTATTATATTATATCTATACCTTATATTCAACAATCTGATCCACTTCTTTTAAGGTCTATATAATGTTTAGTTTTGTTATTTCAGGTTCTACTCACATCCTCATCATAGCATATTAAAGCCGGCAGAGACATGTGATGTACTTAAAGGCTTCATTTTATTAATATGCAGTATTCTAATGTGTTACATAGACACAAATATGATGTATCATTTAGTAAAGAGTCAAAGTGTGATGAAGCTTTATATTTTTTATAACATGTTAGAAGTTGGAGATAGACTGTTCTCGGCTTTTGGCCAAGATACTATTGATGCACTGTTTTGGACTGCAACAGAACCAAGGGATAGAAGAAGGGAACACTTGGGTGTTATTCCACATTTATTATTTGCTATGATCTATGTCTGTATCCTTTTAGAAACATTAAGGTAAAACATATTGGAGCTAAAAAGGGGTAGTTATAGTTGTGCATATGGGGTATTTTATTATTTCCATAATGATGCTTTACTTAATTAGATATTCAGGGCAATAATCTGAAACAGGGCCAAGGTCAGTGAATATACAACTCTTAAAATAATGCAATTTTCTAATGCGTTCTTAAGTCTGATATCATAATTATTTATATCATCAAAACATAATACAATACATGCTGTGTACTGCTCTGTTTGTGACTACAACAAATTCTATTGTCTTGTAACATGTTAAAAGTAAAAAAACCAAAAAAAAACATCAATATATGAGAATTGTAATAGATAAAGAAAGATATAACTATAATCCTAAAACTTTTTTATATATGATAGTCGGTAAACAAGCATACAGACCACCTGATGGTAAGCAGTTACCATAGCTGTATGGATGCTTGCAACACATGAAGCATCAGTCACACATTACCAACCTTTCCCTCCTCCAGTGACTTTACTCACATGCAGGAACACAACAAAGTTATTTGGAAGTGGCAATCTGTAAGGTGGAGATACTTCCCCTGTGGAGCTGCTCTTTGAGTGAATAAATGCTATTCTCTATGCTCTCTAGCTGCTCTATATAATTTTATAAAACTACATAATGACCTTAATATGAATTCAGTTCTTCACAGTTTGTTAGTTTTATTCCAAGCTACAACTCTCAATGTGGCTTTTAATTCAAATAATAAAAGTCTTCTTATTATCATGATGTCAAACAATGTGAGTAATTTGAATTTAATTTTACAATACATATTTGAAAGTGAAATTATTTAACCCATTGGCTTGTAGATGGGCCACATGACCGTCACGTGAAATTTTAATAGCTTTATATTTTTTTTGCAGTTTGTTGAATTAAAAGGCAGCGTATTTAAGAAGTTTGATAAGAACAACCTCTTCCAAGTATCGTGTAGTGATGTTAGAGAACGTCTCCACCTCTCGGTTCTTCTCTTCATAGTAGTTCTGCAAACTATGAAGGAGTATATGTGGAGGGAGGAACGTTTCTGGATCCTTGCACCAGATTGCATACTTGTTCTCGCTTTTGAAGTCATCATTGATTGGGTGAAGCATGCCTTTATTACCAGGTCATTTATGTTTTGTTTTATTAAGTTACATACATTTTTTTGGGAAGGTTACCTAGACTAGATGACTAGTTATTTAACCATTGTATCACTTACAATGACTCTATACTTACCTAGTCATCTGGTTTTTATACTAGGTACAAGCAATGTTTAGTTTTGGATCAGATGGAAATTGGAAATGTTCCATAAGTTTATATTACAAAAAGCGAAAGTGTTTTTGTTTGTTTATCCTTCTTTCACGGCTGCTACAGAGCAACGGATCGAAGTGAGTTTTTGAAAAGAGGCAAAGTATTGAAGTAAGGTCCAGAGTTACAAGCTTCTTTTAATTCCATATGGTAACATGTGTGAAACCGCGGAGGACAGCTAGTTTATCCTACCAATATAATAAATGCAAATGTGAGTTTGTTTGTCACCTCTTGATGTCCCAATGGCACAACAAATTGTGATGAAATTTGGCACACTGGTAGATCATAACCTGGAATAACATGATAAACTTTTATCCCGGGAAACTAGACCGCTCGGGACGGGTAATGTAGGTAGGTGTGTACATTTGTATGTCTGTTACTCCATCACAGTGAAACTTGGCAAATACGTCGATAAAAACCCCTGGATTAACATTTTATTAAAACCGTAGAAACTAGTAGGTTAGCAACATAAGTACCTGAACTGGGAGGCTAAAAAGTACAATATACAATTTATCTCAATAAAAGATTCGAAATTGATGAATAGCATAAGATCTGCCGTTAATTCGAAAAAATGAATTGCGTTAGCAATATTGCTTTAGCTTCCTTTTTAGGAGGGAAGATTTCAATTTACAAAACACCTGTACACTTTAACTATCAATACTATGGACAGATAAAGTTAACAGGTATTTTGTAAATGTGTGTCTAGAAAAACCTACACACTATACATTTCTTCATCATGGATAGTTTTTGTGTACAGATGATTTGAAAATTTGGATCTGATCAGCTACTTGTTTCTGACCATACCTCTATTATAATTAAAACTCATGTACAACACTGATCTATGAAAAACAATTTAAAAAAAACCACATTATTTTATCCTAAAGGTTCAACGAAATTCCCTATGGAGTTTATAGGGAGTATACAGTGAGCCTGGCTTATGACGTGGCACAAACTAGACAGAAGTATGCGTTCAGTGACCATTCAGATTTGGTCGCTCGTAGAATGGGCTTCATACCTTTGCCCCTGGGAGTAGTAATCACGAGGGTACTCGTTCACGCCGTCAAAATTGATGGGTGAGTATTCTTTACAAATTCTTTTGTTAATTTTGATATAACTCCCAAATAAAACTTGACCAATTTAGATATCCTGCCTGTTGATGTTTTCAAAGAAAAGAGAAGTATTAAGAAGTCTTATTTGTTTAAAAAAAAATGTCTTAATTTCAGATTTGCTGCAATCTTCCTTATAACCATAGCATATTTGTGTTTGATATCAGTAAGAGTTCTTGTATCGGTTGTTATACTTGGAAAGGCTTGTGATTTGATTACTCAGCACCAGGTCGATAAAAATGAAAACTACCATACTACTCCCAAAAAGTAAGTTATTTTTATTACTTCAATAAATGTGGCAGGTATTTGATGCCAAGCGACAAGATCATTTGCATGTCCTGCTCCCAATAAGTTAGGGTCGAAAGAAGTAATATAATGGAAAAAATATAAATATAATGGAAAAAATATAAATATAATGGACACATTTCACTGATGATATTTTTCGTCCTAACGTGACATGAGTATAACCTTTACTCGGACAATGTTTTGTGGGGATTACCAATGTGTTGCCTAACTTATACAAAGCTTAGAAGGCAACGGGCTCTACAGTGTGCCTAAAGTAAAATTAACCTTATTGCGTCACAATAAGGTTACATACACTAACTTTAAACCCTGGAACGCAAGTGAAACCGCAGGGCGGAAGCTAATTCAAAATATTATCTGTATTGGAAAAATGTACAGTAAAATATTTCTGTTTCATCCCAATATTGCTGTTATTGTTAAAATAACTATGACGTTTTTCAGGGAGCCAAAAGACTTGGGTGCGAAAGATATAACACTAGTTCACAAGATTCCTGATGTGGACCTACCACCACCCAAGAAACCTACACTTTTGAAGTTTGTTGTTCCTGAAGATGTTATTCTGGTATGTTTCATAATGATATTCGATGCTCCCGTTTCTAATTGTAAATGTTTATAAATGTAATGAGGCTTAAGGCATTAAAATAGAGTTCAAAATTGGACATTTAATTTAGATTTGCTTGTACAAATCGTACAATACTTTGCCACTCAGTAAGAGTATTTACAATTCATAGTAATATTAATGTATTCGCGCAGTATTTACAATAAATTTCAAACAGAGGGTAACTTTTTGTTCTGGTAAATATTTGCTTAAATTTAACTTAGGAACATGACTTTCGTGTAAAACTTACATACGTAGTCATTAAGAGAAGTAATAATCGTTGCCTTAAATAGTGCTGGGCTACCTTCGATTTCAATTCGTAGTAAATGTAAAGAAACCTGCGCTATTAGAGTCGCATGTCAAAAAAAATGTTATTTCACCTCACGGAATATGGGGCGCGTATTGAGAGAGAGAGCGCGAGACGGCAACTCGTGTATTTAGTGTAGGTAATACACATTCGATTCAGTTGAGAGCCATCCACTCTCGCCGATTTGTCTGCGTAACAGTGTAATAGCCATCTAAGGCTAACAATTTCAACATTTATGCATGAATTCCATCACCATGTTGCCAGTTTTATTCGAGCTTGACCCAAAACACTGCCAAGTGACCGACTCTTCCCCCTCCCCAATGAGCTCTGGTGATCTTACTTCTATTACTACTTACTTATTACTTAATTAATGTTTAATTTCAGGCTGAACCCCTGGTGGACGCGTCCGTTGGTGCCGCTGCAATATTTTCAAACAGCGCTATTGATTTGAATGGCGTTTGCTATCTCAACGACAAAATGAACGTACAAGTCAAACAAGAGCCCGGGGACTACCTCGAATCCGAATTGGTAAGAATATTAAATGAGTTTGGTTTTTAGAACAAAGTAGTTTTTGTAGTTGTAACAGGTTTTAAATTGACGATAGCACAAATGCTCTACTATGGCAGACAGCCATAGTAGAGCATTTGCCGTGAAGAAATGTCTATTGGAGTATCTAGAGTTACTTTCCAGGGGTCTGGGGGAGGCATGCTCGGGACCTGGGCCTGTAGACAAGATGGCTATCGACAATCGTCATCGTTAGTAAACGATCAACCTTTGTATGGGTTTGACATATCAAATAGAAATATCACGTGATTTTTAACAATCTCTTATGTCAATCCCATACAAAGGTTGATCGTTTACTAACGATGACGATTAGCCTGATTTTGAACTTATTGTACAGAGTACAATAAGTTCAAAATCAGGTGGGCCCTAAGCTTGGTTGCTGCCTTAGTAGTATAAAAAAAGATGCTCAGTATGTGGAATGAGCTTCCTATTGTGGTTTTCCCAACCGAGTACGGTTTCTTTAAGAACGGTACGTATGATGAGATTTTTGAAGCGACGGCGACGCGCTCGTTATTACCCTTGTTTCGCAAGCGTCTATCGGCTACGGTAACCGCATACCCTCAGGCGATACGCGTACATGTTCGCTACCTTAGTTATAAAATACTAAAATTGCTTTAGTATACAATAAAACAGTCTTGTTTAATTTCTAGCCTAGATAATAAAAAAATAATTCGGTGCTTAGTTCGTCTAAAAATCAATCCCATCAAAAACATTCTGTAAAAAACAAGCCAAGTCTCGATGGAGCTGCTTGTTTATCTCTAAAAAGTAATGAAATCTAGACAAAGTCGTGCCAAGTCTAAGGTTCCTTACTGCGATTTCTTTATTATTATAGTTAATGTTGTGTGACTTCTCAAATAGGGGCCTGAAAATGCGGCGAAATGGTTCCAGTAAAGGATGGTACGGCAGTGTTTGCTTCGCGCTCGACTCGGCGGGGGCACTGCCGTGCCCCCCGATTAGTGGCGTGATGAATTTTCGTAGGTTGGTGACCAAGCCAACCTAAGGTTAAACTCTAACAGAAGCCAGATCGCCTCTAGTGTGCTTTACCATCATTTTAGCGTTCCGTAGACAAACCATGTTGTTTTTTTCTCGGAATACCTTGGTGTGGGCATATGTCGAGTAATAGTTGACCATCCCTTCGGAAAAATCCCTTTAGAATTATTCTGCAACTAGTCAGTGATTTTGCATTGATTTTGAACAGTCCAATCACTGCATCGTGTGTTCATGACTTGGCCAATCAGAGCGCATGTGATGGGAAATTGGTGGAATAGATTTCAAGCAAAATGAACGTCATTGCGTTTCTTTGGGTTCGTCTTTGGTTCGACGTAGTTGACTAACATATTATTATGTACTTGGAGAAGAAAAAGGCGAATTACATTAAAAATTACCTAGATGTATATTGTGACGGGCAACTACAACATTTAACACGCCCGTAGCCCGACATGCACTTGGCCGGTCACGCACTTGGCCGGTTTTTAGGGTTCCTCAAAAGGAAAAAACGGAATCCTTATAGGATCACTTTGTTGTCCGTCTGTCTGTGTGTCAAGACCCTTTTTCTCAGGAACGCGTGGAGGTATCAAATTCTCAGGTCTACTGTCCCTTGGAGCTGTGAAAAAATCAAACTTCTAAGCCAACGCAATTAAAAGATAGCCGTTTATGCTGCAAATTTTCAACACTCGCAATCAAAACCTACAGGGTACTTCCCGTGAACTCAGAATTTGGTACGAAGCAACGTCTTATAGCACAGATAAAGGAAAAATTGCGAAAAGCATAAATTTTTAGTTACATCATATAATAAAAATATTTTTAATAATTTTAAACTTCCTCATGAACGCGTGGAGGTATTAAATTGAAATTCATATCATATACTCAGGTCTATAATACCTTTCACTTGGCCGGTTTTTATTTTGTCGTGAAGCACAAACCTTTTGTATATTAATATTTAGTATTGACATTATTCCAGGTGGATGTAAGTAGAAGTGCGCCCGACATAAAAGCGGCGGCGAGTGCGGAAGCTCAAGCGCAGCCGGCCACAGACGAGCGGCCGCTGTCCCCCGACGCGGACGGACTCAAGCGCCGCTCGGAGTCTGAACCCAACTTGGTCAAAGCCGACGAACATTACGAGGAGGCCACATAGCATACCCTGTGTTGTTTGGTAAATATTTAAGTTATACTCTAGTCTTTATCGATTGTATACGTTGACGCATGATCGAGATGAAACGTACGGTTGTCTGTCGATCTTGAAAACTTTTTTAACCTATAATAACTTTTTTGAAAAATGGTTTGTAATATAAATTAACGAACTATAGTTGTATATAACGATCAATAATGTTTTATACCTCACAAGATAAGGTCTGTGCTACATTAATAAGGCCGTAAAATACCGTTCTTCTACTCCCAGTTTATCAACTATATGTGGACAATATAATCAACGATTCAGTTTATCTGTTGTACGGATGTTATTTATGAAATTGTAATCTATTTTCATGTGCGACTTGCGTTCGATGAAAAAAGGGTTTCCTTGTTGTTAGCTTATAACAAATTATATGTAATTTATTTGCGTCAATTTACATTGTTGTTGTAATTTTATATAATTATTGTTTTCTCTTAATAATTTAATAGGTTAAAATGGTATAAATACGTGTGTTTGCCAATATGAGTTCTTCACATGACGGGAAGGTAGTTGAAAATGTCGATGCAGTCTATGCACTAGTTAATATAAAAAGTATTTTTATATTACGAACGACAATGCTGCGTCGCATTGGTTCATAGGACATTATAGCTTAAATTCTAAGACTGATGACACTTGGGTGCTTAAGAAAAGTTGATGAGCCTACAAGTAATGACAAATTATTTCTTTTATTTATGTCCAATATCCCAAACATGTGATTTTATATTAGAGAAGTACCTATTATATATGTTTTGTATCATTCCAATGGCGCTAAAATATATGTATATTTTAAAATTCTATCATTATTTGGTCTAGTCTACAAAGACAAGTATTTCATATTGTAAGGAAGGGCGTCATGAATGCGTAAGAATTTACTTTCACTATTAATTATACTATCACTTTATTAGCGAACAACAGTGAGTGGGCAAGAAGCTTAGTTCTTACCATACAGGATCCATTCACACATTCATGCGTTCGCTTATAGACAAGAAAATCTATGCGAACAACGAACTACTATTATTGCACAGAAGCTAACCAAATTAGCTGCAGTGCCTTTGAACGGCACGCCTACATTACTTCGCATGTATTTTAAAAAAAATATGAATAGGCTTGTGTTTGACTACAATCTCACCATGGTCGATATTCAACTTGAGGGTGGTAGCTAGCCAGGAGGGTACTACAAAGTACCATACCGCCTATGGTTTCTTTACGATGTTTTCCTTCACCGAAAGCTCAAGCTCATTGCAGGATTTGAACCTTCGACAAATTAAAAAACCATTTAAAATCAAATCCTCGCCTAAAAACTGCTTCCGCGCTATTATCCGCGCACTCAAATTCAAATTCAAAAAGTATTTATTCAATTTAGGCCCTGATAAGGCACTTATGAACGTTAACAAATGGCTATACACCGGTTCCAAATACAACTTGAACTGACAAGACACCGGCAAGACTTGAACTGAGAAGACTCTGCACTCTCACTGCTACAACAGCTCATATAAGTCACATACTCTCTGAACACCGATTCTTGCATCTTCGACATTGATGTCGGATTAGACATTTTGCGAAAATCATAGCCAACTTCTGCCAAAATGATGAACTTTAAGAGATCCACCATGTTTTTTTAGCAAAGGTCAAAAAGGACAATTGATGTTGGAGACAAGACAAAATCCCGCTCGAGAGTAGCACTCTTGTAATCAGAGCGAATGTGTGCGTGCGAATCTTGGTTTTACCTAAATAATAAGTATAAACGCTTTCATGGCGCCAAGTACAGAATAACCATGTAATTAATTTTAATACATATGTATCTAGAATTTATGCCATTGTTAGCAAAATAGATTTTTTAGTCTATACATATTTATGTTTTATTTATGTACCTACCTATGTAGTCGTATATAATCATAGTAGTAGTTAAGTAGATTTTATATTTATATACTTAAATGCCTTAGATTCCCACAACGAACACATCCAGGGTCTCCCAGGAGTTCTAATCTGACCAGTACCCCTAGACAAAGTACTTTTCGTTGCGCTACAAAATGTATGAGATTGACAGTTGGTTACGCTAGGATCTAGCGAATCCTTATGTCAATCTCATACATTTTGTAGCGTTTCTATTCGCGCAAACGCAACGAAAAGTACTTTGTCTAGGGGTACTGATCGCCACTCGATAGTGTTTTTGTCTCCATCGCTTATGTATCAGGTAATCTGACAGTGTTCATCTTATTGGATATGTGGGCAATGTGAACTTTCCATTGCTACAACCTTAAAAAAAGTAGGTTTAAAAATATAAATTGATCAAGTATTAAGATAGGAAACTTTTAAAGTAGGAATCAAACTTTTGATGTTGTTTAAAAGTATTTATTTCATAAATATAAAGCGGTGAAATAGTTACATTTACTTAGTTGGTATTTGGTTTAATTACTATCAAGTTCTAGTTATGCCACACGGTTTTCTCGCTTCCCCGGGATAATGAGCATATCCTACATAGATAGATATTAATCTGGGATCCAATCTAACCCCTCTGCCACTTTTCATCAAAATCACATTTGTAGTTAAGCTTTATGCACTTTGGCTTTACATTAGTCAAAGTAAATAATACAATCATAGACACCAACCTATGATCACAGTTTTGAAAAATTTTGACATAATTTTAAGTTTTCTTTCTCATTTTTGGTCAATACAATTCTCCTTTTTTTATGATTTAACCATATTGCTTTTGTCGAGGCGACACAATTTCACGTCGCGTTTAAAGCGACATCTATCTTTGCTTTCGATCCCTATATCACCGGTTGGAGCCCTAACATACTAATTCTTTGTAGAGCTAACTATCATGGTCATCACGCCATCTGCTGAAACAATAATGAACTAGGGGTTCGAATGAGAAAGTTGACGTACTTACCCACTTTCGTATTTATTTAGTATCATCATCATCATGGGCCTTCTTTATTTCTTCAGCAGATGAGTTATACTTAGGTGGCGTTCTCTATCATGTCTGAATAAAACACGGATTTCAGCATGCTTCAGAGAGATATGATCTACTGTCTGTGGCATTGGGTACACCTTTTCACTAGGTTTTATCGTCATGGATAATTTATATAATGTCCCTTTAGTACCTACGCTCTTGCGCAATTCTACTATTAGAGGTCTAATCTAAAATATATTAATGGAGGTATTAATCTAAAAGTAATTTTTCATCCATTGTTTATGTCTCAGTTTGTTTGAGGCACAATTTTCAGTTATGGTTATGAGTAATAAATATCCTTTTTTTTCAGTTTGTCATGTTTATTTTTATCTGTAGTGATTGTTGATGTCCTTTATCATACATTTTGGTATTCAAATGGGTCTTTTTAAACTTTTGCTCCGAGCTTTGGATGTAAAACTTCGTTAGTATGTACAGACAAAAATGCAAAATCTAAACATTAGAATTTAGTTGGATACAGGGAAATGGCATAAGAGATTTGTATTTTTATTTAAGTGGACTAAAATAACAAAATTGTTTGCGTGTAACAAAATATTTAGTGAATGTTAATAGATATGTTTTTGTGTGCCAATATTCTTTTGTCTCAATTTTAGCTAGTGCGTTTGCTATGTTGCCAACATCTTGTATTTTTGAAAGCTTGTTTAATGTTGTGTAAATATAATCAGCTTATTACACCGTTGATTTAGGATTAAGGATAAGCTATACATACTGATGAGGGGGTAGTTAAAAAGTAAACTTCAAAATGCACGTTTTCAACAATTTGTATTTTCGCACCTTAGGTGGTTTCATGTTAAATAAAAATCTTTTTTCTCTTATATACACATTAAATTCAAATTTAGTCCAGAGTGTATTTACAAATATACCTATTATTTAAATAGAATTTAGTAAAAATTAGTGAGATTTAACAATACCTATTTACTTATGACTATAATTATTTTAGAACATCAACAACATCTTTCACTCTTGTGAAATACTTACTAATATAAGACAGCTTGAATAAAAACATTCACAAAATTCATATTTCTTACTCGAACCTCATTCAGAGATACATCCTAAACAGTTAGATCTATAAGAGCTAGGTATCAACTGTTACAATGATGATCAGTATCGCAGTACCTACTGGTGAGTAACGTAACAAGAGGTTTGTCAACAATGTAAAGTCGCTCCACCGCACCGCACCGCACCGTCGGAAGATCCGCAGTGGGCAGCGAACAATGGGCAAGTCGTAACTCGTACGTAACCTTATAGGTACAAACACCGTTATCAATAACGTTAACGCGATGCAACATTACGTAAAATGTGTAAGAATTTAGTCTTCTCCGTTTCAATTGTCACTCGTTTGTTTAACATGAATACCTTTTAATAATACCTATCTACTCTAGCCTTGTCTATCGGAGACTTGGTCTCTTCTATAACAGTAAAAACATTATAAACTCGTACACCACATTTTATCTATCATACACAAGCCAAGTGCGTGCTCGCGCGCGTATGTCACGATCGCGTACGCAAAGTTGCCACTACCGCGTCTAGCGTGCCCGAGAGACGTTTTTATATTACTGTTATTAGGTGATTACAATTTAGGAACGGTGTTAATGCGTGCATTTTATAATAAAATGTGCAAATATCTTGGATTTAAAATTACCGATTTAGAGTTGTAATACCCACAAGTACTTTATAAATAAAAGCCGCTCCAATTGCAGTAAGGTAGACTGTAGGCGCAAGAGTTAGTAATATTATTGTCAGATGCCTTAAATTCATAACGACCGACATTACTGGAAGGCCCACCCTGTTGTGTTTTTATCACTGCTTGTTTGTTGAAAATTTTAACTACATTTTGTCATTTTGTTACGACTGCACATATTTTTAATTTTGGTATTTATTTTACGTATTATTAAAAATGAGAGTGATGATAATATATCTAGCGCAAAAAATATCCGGGAAATATAATAGGGAAAGGCAATCGTTTAGTATATAAAGACTGAAAGAAGTTTAGATACGGCTATGTTTTGTGCTTAATTTTGTACTATGTAGAAAATTAAATCAATTATATAAATTATCTATATATGTCATTATGTCGAAACATACAGCCTTACTTATAAACACAAGTTTACCTATGTTTAATTACGTTGTTCGTACCATGTACCTAAGAAGTTATGAAAATAAATTCATTGATTTAAAATAAACTAAACGATGTTTGTAAGTAAAGCTTCGACATCAGCAATTAACAGTGGTCACCTACCACTTAGATTTAATTGTATTACTTCCTCATCACAGTAACTGAAATCTCTAAGGTCTGAATCTTATACAATAATCATTATATCTATACAAAACTTATGAGTATTATAAATAAGGGGCCCTCGCTATACTCGAAAATAATTAATAATGATTAAGAGATCATAATTTAAACACTAAACTCTATATAACTTTTTCTAGATTAGTCTACAAATACGCACATTATAAAAATATATGCCACTGGGAAAAGTCATAGTGAAGTAATTGAACAACAAGTGCGAAGAGAGCAAAATAATGAGGAGTGAAGTGAAGGATACGTCATACATAGAAATGAACTATCACACATATAAAAAGCAGAATTGAGCAAATTTAGTTAAATTAAATCAATTGAGCAAGAGAAGATAATAAACATCAGCTGTCGAAAAATATACATCATTACAATTACATTAGATGTGGAAGTAAAATACATAAGGAAACAAACATAATAGTCGACATTCTCACGATTATTATATTACCTCCGACTAGAAATATAGAATAACGAAATAATAACAGTTATCACTTATTCAGCAGTCGTGTTATATGTACTTAGAACATTAGGTAAATAAACATTGCAGTGGCACGTTGTAAAGTTAAATTAATGGCACAATTTCACGTTAGTTTAACAGATATAAGAATATTAAATATACCTATACAATATACAATACGATACTTAAGTGGGTCGCCCCGGTCGGAAAAGGTTTACCTTCAGTAATTTTGCATAATTTGAGTTGTGTATAGATAGACAGTAACAAATAGCACATGTAAGATACCTCAGAGTACATGGAGGTAAACGATTTCTAGTCTAACCTGAGACGTACCTGCGATTAGGCTCGATAATGTTCTTTTCAATCACTAACAATGCACTCACTTCAATGTTCTACGGGATCGTCAACATCGGACAATAAGATATGTGTTCACTTAGGTACATCGAGTCGACACTGACTACTATAGGTACACGGGGGTGCTAACCACGCCTCATGTCGCATCGACACACGACACTTTAGGCCACATCTTCGTATCTACGTTTTGTTCCCAGTCGAATT
>OX596254.1:8894740-8935100 GCA_951394255.1 Polyploca ridens | reverse complement strand
AATTTCTGTAGAGCATATCTAGGTTTTTTTTCTACATAATTAGTTGTGCACTTACGGTATTTTTTTACTGTTATATGGGGTGGATACGATAATATGACAATAAAAGAAACCACGTAAAGTACTCATCAATATTTGAATATGATCGATTTATGAGTACTTTAGGTATATGAAATGCCTATTTAATTTTATGTAAGATATTTATCCTTTCATATTACTAAGGGTAAAAGGATTATCAACAATGTATGTCGAGAATATATTTATGCACGTTATAGATAAGAGGAGAAGAGAGTATCTAAAAATAATATTCATTGTCATACCTATACGTAAATAAAATATATAATATTCATCAAACGATGACTTGTTCTACGTCAATTTCATCTACCAAACGAAAATAGTTTATGGAGTAACGCTCTAGGTATCGTTACGTAGCAAAGACTATGACCAGGCATATATTTTTAGACGAAGCCAATGATTTATCCAACCTACGTAACGTCCGAACTATTCGGTCGACGTCACGGGCGCGCGCGTGCCACCCATCTAATTGTAGCATGACCAAAACGGTCTCCCGAAGCCGTCACCCGGTGGCGGTGGCGGGCGGCTAGCCGTGCAGCGTACCGAATGGGAACGTGATTCAACGCGCAGAGAAAGTGGCGAGTGGAATAGTAAAGCTCGCCAGCACAGGGTTCTCGAGTTGCGACGTCACGCACGATCAGGCGCGACGAGCCTCCGCGCCCACGCGTTCGCCGCGGCCGCCCGCGCGCTCGCGCCGCCCGCCGCTCAACCGCCATCACTCACTACACTTGTGCGCCCCGCGCTTTTCGCGCGCCTCCCTTCGCCGTCGCGACGCCGCGCCATTTTCTCGCGCACGTGGGCGACGCCGCCGGCCGAACGAGGGCGCCCAGCTCTAACGCCATTAACGCGGCCGACGTGAATGATCGCCGACCTCGACCGGGTGGCTGGCGTCCACTGATAGGGCGCGCGGCGGGCGACGACCGCAACACACTCACGGGGGCGGCGTGCTGCACGCCCTCGCCGCTCCGATCGTGCCTCAGTCGAGGATGTGGCGTTCTCGGCGCGACGACACTCGCCGCGTGCGAAATCTGTGTTCATTTATCAGTAGATGCTCGTGACCCTTCAGAGTGATTACCGTGCCGCATTTTTGTATTTTCCTAATAGTAATGTTCTGTGATCGCGTCAATTTCTGTAGGACTTAAGTAAGTTAGGTAGGTAATTAACGTTAAGTCTGTGTGTGAAGTGGTTCGGCGTACGCGCCGACGCCTCGCCGGTGCTCGTCGCGGTGGAGTGCGAGCGCAAAGTGTGGTCGCATGTGAGCGAGATTGCGGCAGTGGTGTGGTCGGTGCAGTGCGGTGATGCGCTCGTGCGATGCTCTCGGTGATCGCGATGCGTCGGCCGGAGGACGAGGAGCTGGGCGGCCGCGGCGACGGCGACGAGTTCGTGGACATATCTCAGATGCAGTTGCTCGTAGAGGCGGGGCCGAGCGGGCTGCACTACGGAGGCCCACCGCCGCCGCACGCGCAGCCCCAGCCCTACGCGCAGCCGCCCGGTCACCCCGCCACCACCACCTCTACCGCCACCACCGCCTCCGTCGACGACCTGTTCGCGCTCTACTTCACACCCACCTCGCATGGTGAGCATCTACTAGGTATGAAAATTGAATGGAAAACCGGTTACTTTTAGGTTATGTTATATGGACACTCTTGAACTCGTTTTACGAGTTGCGCTGGATATACATTCGATAACAAAACAAATGTAGTAAATACAACAATCTCACAATATATTGTCTTATTTATAAAGAAGTCGATTAAAAAAGACATGATTTCACCACTACCTTTGGATATCAATGTTACGGCAAAAATATTTGGTAGGTTATAGTTATTTTATAAAGAAAATAATATATTTATAATATTATAATAAGAAACAATAGATATGGAACGAACGGATATCAGTCTTGTAAATTTTATATTAAATACGACAAATATGATATTTAACTGCGAGTTGTTAGATACCCGCTGCGACCATCAAACCAGTTTGAACCATGGCCATGGTCATTGTCATATCGAGTATAAATATATTTAAATTAAAACGTAGCTTTTACTAAACTTTTTTAATACTTTCATTCAGAATACACCCAAACAATAAAATTAGTACATTATCAAAATAAGAAATTGAACTTTTTCAACACATGAAAAGCTTTTCTATCTATTACTACTGGTAAACAAGAATCCATGTGGTGTGGTATCGCCACATAACAAAAATACAATTAAACAAATTAAAAAATAAAAACAAAGCAAAAAGGTGCTAACATTTAGAGCGGCTTTTATTCTGAAGACATTTTTTCTACATTATATTCCACCTAATTTGATCTACTTAAAATAAAAATAAAAACTTACTCGTTTTTACAAAACCTTAGCGTTTATGTTGAAAAAGTGAGGTTATATTTACTTTTTCAACATAAACGCTTGGTTCCAATAACTAAACATTCATAGAGGTACATGCATATATGCTTATGCATGTACCGTATGCTTGTTTGCTGCCTAAGTAGTATAAAAAAAAAACGTAAAATAATTTGACGATAAAATCTTAGATTTTTTTTTTTATCTAAATCTTGCACTTTTTTTTCTGTTGCTTACACGGCTTGTTTATTTTGCGAATTTCCAGTTTAATTAAAAGTACTAGTCACAATAAATCACTTTTACATAGTCCTCAGTCAGTCACCGCTCATGAAAGTCATGTTTTACTACAATGACCACCATTGTACTAAAACTCTTCACGGACTTTTTGCGACAACTTGAAAAGTCTCGATACACATATTAACTCATTTCATTTCACTTTACTGGTGCACATTGATTGATCTTTATTGGATAAAATACCACCGATAGTATGCAATAAAACTCAAAATACACGAATTTATGAAAATAAAAATGAAAACGCAACGTCACTCTGCAAGTTCCCGCCATAAAGTCCATCTTGCACACTTATTTACGTGGGGCAAAAGCACTTGGAACTGGCCACTTGTAATAAGAATTTTAAAAAACAAGTGCGATATTTAAAAATTTAACTCTCTGGGAACAGGTTATTTTTAGCAAGACTTTTTCATTATTATCTTTTGTTTACTTTTATTGTGGCATCGTTTTAAACAATAACGACATAACTAATCAACAGAATCTAGGGATACCTTAATCCTAAATGATTTAAGGCTTTATAATTTTAAACCTTGGCTTATTAGTTTCTATAAAAAGTTTATATACAGATTGAAATCTCTTTTAGTCTATTTTCTGAATTTGAAAACGTAAATTAAAAAAAAAAAATACGGTGGCAAAGTTAGTAATTCGTTACGTTAAGGAAAATTTAAATTGTTTTATTAATGAAAAGGGATTAGATTGTTTTTCTTTTTTGATTTAACGTGCCATGTGAGCTTTAAGAGTCATGTCCCGTCATCATTAATAAAGTTTTGTCTATGTCATTTGAGTCGAGATGAAATGTTACGAGCCGTGGTGGGCATGTTAGAAAATGGTGCTATTCAACGTGTCGTTGCTGAGGCCCTACACACAAGCCAAAACGTGATATCAAGGTTGTGGTCACGATATCACAGTACTGGGGATGTAGCTGAACGGCACACGGGTAGATATCGTGTTACTATGCAGCGACAGGATCGATTTCTCCAAATGACCGCCAGAAGAGCAAAGAACCCAATATCACAGCGATGCAACTAGCACAAAGGTTCCATGAGGACCACCAGCTGCTGGTAAGCGACTAAACCGTGCGAAGGAGGTTGCATGAAGTTGGTCTTCATTCTCGAAGACCGCTACGTGTTCCAGCATTGCAACGTGGCAATCGCGGTCGGCGGCTTTCGTGGGCTCGGGAGCATTTAGCATGGAGTGACAAACTATATATGGTCTTTAGTGCTGTCCACCGATCCGGATCCGGATTCACGTCGAACGCGCGGAGAACACCAGGGAGAGTTAGCCGTCTACGGCACCCTCAGGAGGTCCACTCATACCAAGGCGGGACAATCATGGTGTGGGCAGGAATTCGTCTTGGCGGACGAACCCAGCTCGTTTGTACCAAGGCAGCATGACTGCACAAAAATACCACAGTAGTAGAGGCTGTTATTGTCCCACACAGAATACAAATAGGCCAGGAATTTCTACTCATGCACGATAATGGCCTTCCCATACGGCGCGGCTGGTGTCAGCCGATCACCGAGACCGCGATATTCAAGATTTGGATTGGCCTGCACAGTCGCCCGACTTAAATCCTATCGAGCATACCTGGGACATGCTACAATGAAAAGCTGTGAGAAACCCGCGAAATTTGACGACGGAACAACAACTTTACGAACACTTGCAAAGAACATGGGACCTCATAAAATATCCCTAGATTCTGTTGATGTGTGTATACTGACGTAACCTATCATTGTCAAACAAAAGTGGCGATTCTGTTATAAATATCACTGAACTAATTTTAGTCACATCACATCTCCTTCTTACAAACATTATTGAAAAAGGATAGAACATATTTAAAACTGTCAAATTAGTCTTTGCCGTCTTCATGTGTGGGTATTTAGACGTAACCGCGATAGATGGCGACTAAATTTATATTGAAAACAAGCATTGGACTAATTTGACAGGACTTTTCTTACATCCTTTTCTTATGTTCTTTTTTACAAAGAGACATAGTGAGACTTAATTAGTTTAGTTGTAAACAACAGAATCAGCACCAATGTGACTTTATTTACGTGGTCAGCGACAAAACGATAAAACAACTGTTTGAAATTGATAATAAAAATTACTTGTCACCAAATTACATGAAGTGGAAAATATCATACATGAAGGTTCGTAAGCTGTGGCTGCGGAACACCATGATTTAACGGATCATAGAAAATGCGTAGAGAGTGGTGCTATGAAATGATAAAAAACTATAACGGAGAATGATCATTAGCTGCATATAATATGTCACACACAGGTGACGAAAAGTGCTTTGAACCGCAAACATAAAGTCAATCGGCAAAATAGGTCTTTTATTTTGAAGATTTGCCAACAAAAGTTAAAAAGAAGTTACACGTGTAAGAAAATGGTTGCTTCTATTTTCAGTAAGTCAGCACATTATGGTACTCACACACTACAGTATCGCTTGAAGACTAAAGGACCAGTAACTGTGTAGATTGGTTGGTCGCAAAAAGCTATCTCGCAGCAAATTCGTCCTTCGCACATGCATGTATCCGCCACACAGTTCAGACCTTGCTTGTACTTCACGATTTCTTTCTATTTTCGAAAATTTAAGCTTAGATACGCCACTCATTGGCTTATCCAATGAGTGGCAATTCAGTCAAATATTTAAGAATCTCGACGTAATTCGATTTTACATACACTTTGAACTAGTTTCATATCATTGCTTATCAAATCTTCCTATATTGACACTTAACTTAATTCAAACGAATTAAAAAATATTTGCAGGGTCTTATCCAAATGTTGTTTTGTATGTTACAAATTACAATGTTTATTCATTTATTCATGTATTGCATCACATGTTAAGTTTGTACAGAACCCTCTTCACGCGTGTTCAACTCGCACTTGTCCGGTTTTTTATTTATATAGCAGACAGAATCCTTCCCCGGACATAGCTCACCAGTTTCCTCGCAATCGAATGAATATTCATCGAATATAAAGAACCAAATATAAAGAAGAAACAAATATAAATCGAATGATGTATTAACGCAAACGTTTCCAACAGACTAAGATGAACAGAGAAACAATGCATAATAGTGTCGTAATAAAAAAAACGATGACGTCGGTAAATATGCATTCGGCCCACCTGATGGTAAACGGTTACCGTAGACGCTTGCAACACACGGGGCAGTCACGCGTTACCGACCCTTCCCCCTCCCCAATGAGGTCTGGTGACCTTACTCACGTGCAGAAACACAACATAACGGTATTTGGCAACGGTATATAATCTGTAAGTTGGCAGTCGAGCTGCTCTTTGAGCGAATAAACGCTACGCTACCTTTTTTTTTTTTTTTTTTTTTTATGTCAAAAAGGTTGACAAACAGGCAGACGGTCCACCTGATGGTAAGTGGTCACCGCCGCCTATGGACATTTGCAATACCAGGGGGATTGCCAATGTGTTGCCGACCTCGAAGAGCTCTTTTTACGCCCCTTTTTACCTCTAAAAAAATTGATGTACTTAATACTGTTACTGTACCTTCATAAAAATAAATAAATAAAATCTCCTCCTCCTCAAACCTCCACCTTACATTTTTAAAACTTGGTCCCGGATTACACGCTAGGATGTTTAATATTCTGTAAAATAAAGTATACCTAATAGGCAAAGTGTTTTATTTTAGTAAGAGATATTTTTAGAATCTTAAACAAGTCAAAAATACACTCTTAAATTATCTGCATCCTGTGAATACCGAAGTCCATTCAGTCAGATGGAAAGACTGCGTTTTAGGGGTCCGTACCTCAAAAAAAGAAACATGGAACCCTTATAGGATCACTTTGTTGTCCGTCTGTCTGTCTGTCAAGACCCTTTTTCTCAGAAACGCGTGGAGGTAACAAGCTGAAATTAATATCAAATATTCAGGTCTGCAATCGCTTGGAGCAGTGAAAATATCAAAATTCTAAGTCAATGCTATCAAAAGATACCGCATATTTTGATGCAAGGGAATCAAAACCTAAGGGTACTTCCCGTTGACCTAGAATCATGAAATTTACCTAGAAGCAAGGCCACGTAGCACAAGTAAAAGAATAAAACCGAAAACCTTAAATTTATAGTTACATCACAAAAAAAAAACATATTCGGAAAGAAGGGGAAATATCTTCGAGACTCGATTCGTGATGAATGAATGAATGACATATTCTTTATTTTTTTTTTTTTTTTTTTAAATTAAATGGGCTTGCGTTTGGCGACTGACCCGCCCATAAGGGGCGATGACGAAGCCTAAGATGAAACACGCTTACCCAGAAGAAACCTATTCACTCTGGCCTTGAAAGTACCTAGATTATAAGCGTCAGGAAACACAGACGCCGGAAGCAAGTTCCACTCCCTTGCTGTCCGCATTATAAATGAGGATGCAAAACGCTGTGTCCGTATATTCGGTATGTCAACAACGTACGGGTGAAAATTTTCCCGGCGTCTTGTGGTTCGGTGTAAAAATGGGGATGGTGGAATAAGGTTGAACAATTATTGTATAGACTAACATAGAACACATGATAATAGTAACAGAAATTTAGGAAGTTATACAACATAGGCGGCCTTATCGCTTAAGCGATCTATTTACATACCTGAAAGTTTGTACGGAACCCTCGGTGCGCGAGTGCGCCTCGCAATTGCCCGATTTTTTTTTAATATCCTGTAGGGGGAAACTCTTAGAAGTCTAGTGGAGGCATGTCCTAGGACCGCCCCTATTTACGCGCATGCGTAGACTTGTAAATATTGTGTGTACAGACTGCGTTATTATGGAACATAGTCATCGTTCAACAGTTTCGCACTCCCCATCCCCACTGCAAAGGTGGGACCCTCCTCAAACAACAAAACCTGCATTGATCCAGGTTGTTGCGCGGGTCCAGGGCGGATTGATCACATCAAATGCCATGAATTTTACTTCCTAAACATTGGAGTTTCGTCACAATAATGGCTTATTTTTAGTACTAGGTTAGATTTTAAGCTCAAAATGATGCAAACAATTTCAAATTAGGTAAGTAGTAAGTAATGACATTTCAGATTAATTAATTAATATACAAATAGTACCTAAACACAATATTTTTTTCAGTTTTTCGGTAAAAAATGAGATGATATAACAACCATGGCGTCAATTTTACTGTTGATAAAACTACCTAAAAACGGATTCAGCCGCTGACATATCGCGTATATCTACGTTCTCTCCGTCAGACAAAACATTTTTAAATCCGTTGATATTACTACCATCAGCCATATCATCACATAATAGACGTCAAACGCAAGCACAAAAAACGTACGAACACATGACTAACACTTATCGCGAAAATAAACTCATACGCTGAGCTGAAATTAGAGGTTCACAAACCAATGACAAATAAAAACTTTCGTTTTGGCCACTGCAGCTAGTCACCAATATGCCAATTACAAAATATACCAATCATTCAGTCATGTGAAACAGCATTCATATACCTGGTGAAGAATCACATATTCGTAGGGTACACACAAACAGAGTACAGAACAGAACAACGAATACTGCAATATTTTATTTAAACGCGTATTCCAAAATATGTCGTAAATCTTTATTTTCTCTGTTCTTTCAATGTATCATTCAATTCAATTTATTGGAGCCTGTTGAATTCCAAAGCCAATAAATTTATAATAATATCAACTGATAACAAAGAAGAAATATTAAATAACAGTATCTAATATTATCTATCTACCCTTAGTGAGGAATGCACCAAGTAAAAAAAATTGTTTGCAATGTTCACGCACTTTATGCGAAGTTATTTTGTACGGGTCAGCAACGCGAAGCTCGTCTGTAATAATTCGGATCAGCGTTCCAGTATACTGTTATCTGGACCGGACGGAGCTAATCGGCTGCGTCTGCGCAACCAACGCTATCGTGCTCACCCGACTGACCATAAACATTGCTTCAGTATTTGTTCCAGTGTCATCTTTATTAAAATCGATAACTTTATATAACTAACACATAAAAGATTGATTGTTATGATTAGTGTGTGCAAAACAGTGCCCGCTACAGCGCTCTACGACGCATACTTTTTCTTAACTTCGTTCTAGGCAATCTTTGGATGACTTTTAATTACTGCAATCAACATTTTAGACAGAATTTACCCAAATAAAAAGGGGTCAATTCATTGAATCACAAGACTATCAGCATCGCAAATAAAAGAATTGAGACCTAAATGGGTACCAAGCTCTATGAAGATTGATTAAATCATAGCAGCTCGAATGTACAACCAAGTCTAAAAAAAAATACTTACCTATGTATTTTGGTCCTACTCTTTTGAATATATAAATGTTGATAATAAAAAAAACATAGGATTTTCGCAGCAGTAAAAGTAATTAATGTATAAAAAATGAAGTAATACAATTTACAGGTACTATATTGTTAAAATTACGATTTATTTTATACATATTTTTATCTATAGAGTTACTTAAGACATGATGGTGCCTCTACTCTAATAGCTAGTTCGGTTCTCCAAAGCTTTGACAATCAAAATCCGCGTATAAATTGGGTTCAGTTTTTATAGTATGCCGCTCTCAGACCTTCCCTATCCTATGTTATTAATTCATGTTCAGTCTTAGGTTTTAGACTAGGTATAGGTACCACATTGTACAAATACTACAGAACCCCACACTGCGATTGTACAACAGGCACGAGGTCGGTTTTGTTTTTACATAATCTAGGTATACACCGTGACTTCTTATTCGTCTCAGAAACGCAGGCCACATAAATAGCCACTAAATAGGCCCAATGAATAGGTACTTAATATTTAAACACCCTGTTAGGAGTGCAGTGTACTCGACTCGTGCTCTGGGTTGGTATTTTCTACCATTTTATACGTAAACTTTAATTTATTAACTCGATTTGTCATAATTATAATATTTTTTTTATTTAAAATACAAATGGTAAAAAAAAAACCTAAGGTACCTATTCATTGGGTACATTATGTGGGCTGCGTTTCTAAGACGAATAAAAAGTCACGGTGTATAACTTCTTATTTTAAGATTTTCTCTACCAGAAGTAGGCTTAAAATTTGACGTAAGAAGATAATATACTTAATTGACAATTTAGAGAGAATTTTGGGAATCCATTTTTAAAAGAGGTAGAGCATAGCCTTATGTAGCTCAAAGAGCAGCTCGACTGTGGAAGTATCTCCACCTTACAGAATACCGCAGCCAAATAACTTATACCTTAAGACCATACCCTGAAAAATAAATTCCCACGTTCGCTCCGCCTACACACCCCGCCACCCCTCATGTATAAGATGCGCTGCTGTCTGTATCGCGATAGCACGACCTAGTGTCCGATAGAAATTTGCGCGATTGATGACGCGCGAGTAAGAAAATAACACAAAAAGAATGGAGTAGTTTTTAAAATAAATATTTTTCCATCGTCACGCTCATTATCCCCGAAGAAGTAGCCTCAAGAGCCGCTTTTTAATATTCATTTACTACAAAAACTCTACTAAAAAGAGTAAAAATAATAAAACTATAGGGGAGAGAGGGTCAGTGTGGATATTTTTTTTTAAACTGATATCATCGCGCTAGTTTCGCTTCAAAAAGGTTAGTTTTATTCTTAAAATATACGTTTAACATCTGTGTTAGAAAATCAAAGACAAAGATAGGACTTGGGAAGTTCAGTAATACAATATATACATTTAAAAAAGATGGTGACGTTATCCACTGTAACCCATGGGTGGTTAATACTGAATCAGGGATTTTTCGTACTGAGTAATTTGGTTAAAATGTTTCAGTGTCAAAAACCAACAGCTTTGGATTAACAAATTAATAAAGATAAATGGATTAAAAATAAAGATAACCTACTAAAAAATAAAGACAACATTTAGAAATATAACACAAAATAGGAATAATTCACAGAAGATATTATTCTTAATAGCTTACCTAAGAAAAAGATTTGACTGAGTTTGCGCCTTACTGAAACAATGCTCGAATCAAACAAATCAATGTCATGCTCATGTGCAAGGCCTATTATACCTGTCGCCAGCTCGCAGAAGGAAGGCATTCTGCCTGTAACATGTAGAGGCATGCGGGACTATTATACCGCCAATTAGGCGTAGAGGATATATAACGATATGTTAGATAGTAATTCTGGACAGTCGACACTTCCAGATACTATCTTCAACAGGTAAGTAAGGTCGGCAATTTCGCAGCGCTGGTGCAGATGTAACAGGTGATGTTTCTTATCAAGATCAAGGTACATAGACGAGTCATATTTATGTTTAAAGAGGTAGCAGAGGTATTCAAGAAATATATGTTAGATATTTTCGATTCTTGAAACAAGGTCCTTGTATCTGGGGTTCTAAACCTGCAATGCATACTCCAAGTGGCTTCAGACGTAAGTGCAATACAATATTTTTAACCATTTTACTTGAGTGAAATATTCATACGCATCACAAAATTCAAAATTCAAAATCATTTATTCAAATAGACCTTCGCAGGCACTTATGAAAAGTCTGACTGTAATACTCTAATACCCGTTCGGAAGGTTGCATTTGCTGAGAAGAGCCGGCAATAAACTCAGCAATTAGTCCTTTCAAAACAAGCTTAGATTAATTACATAATATTTACATTCTAATCGCACTGACAACAATTGCGTGCCCCAGTGCGGCGGCAAAGTAGACTGAATCTATATTTAATAAGTAAATAAATAAGTGGCAAACTTAGGCAGACCAGCCCCCACAAGCAGCACCTGTTCACAAGTATGACGCATGTGGCAGCCATCGCTCTCCTCGCCATATTGGAGGGAAGTGAGCGACCCGTCACACGACGCCGCCGCAAGAACACAAATCCAAGGGTTCCAGGGTCTTTGCTATTATACGCTCAATATGGCTGTTTAATGTTAACTTAGAATCATGAGAGACAAGTATACATTCCAGAGCTTCCAATACTTGACCTTGCAATTAATAATTGGGAAGATAATTGTTAGCTTTCTGTGTGAAAGTAACAATAGAGCACTTAACAGGATTGAGGTCAAGTTTATTGAGCGTACAGTAATCAGTTAGATGACCCAAGTCAGATTGAAGCGCGTCAGCATCAGAAACAAAGAACATGAGAAGTCTTAATGCACAGTTTTCGTTAATTTACAAATATTATCAATAGCAAAGGCCCCAGTAATGAACCCTGGAGAATGCCACTACATATGGGAACCTAGCATGATATGTAGTTATTGACAACAACAGCATGTCTCCGATTTTCTAGGTAAGATGAAAACCATCGACATCTCTTATGTCTATGCCTTTTAGCTTGGATAAAAGAAGACTATGGTCAATTCTGTTAAGAAACCATGTTGGCTTTGGTTGAAAGAGTTCTTTAAAGCTGCGTAAACTTGATGTTAGATAAGATATTCAAGTATTTTGGATATTATACATAATTTTGAGATAGTGCGGTAGTTGGCTACTTCTAATTTAGAACCCTTCTTGTAAATTGGTAATGAAGGTAGACTTCCAGACAGAAGGGACATAACAATCAAGAAAGGCTCTTTTGAACAGAATGGTAATTAGGAAAACAATAGTTTTAGTACAGAATTTCGGAACCTGGGCATGCAAGTCATGAGTGCCAGCAGATTTAGATGTATCAAGGATTCACTTCAAGAGAGTGGACGATGAGGACGATCCTGATGCTTTTACTGATGTTCAAGGACATTCCATTACCGCCAGTATCGCATCAGCGACGGCAACTGTACAGGTGTCAGGATCTTTTGTTGCGAAGAAGAGCTGCCTGCACGGGTACGATACGTAGTATCCACGCAAATCATCCCAGTCTGCTGACTTATAGTGCCACACACGACGACACCCGGGTGACCGGAGCAAATCGGGCCACGCACAAGGCACCTGCGTCCGGACGAGACAGTGGTCCCATGAGCCGAGTGGCGCATCCACTGTCACTGCATAGCCGTCCGGTCGCATAGTCAGCAGAAGGTCCAGTAAGGAGCTAGTATAGCTCTCAATATCTGGGATTCTCGTAGGAGAAAGAATCAGTTGCGAGAAGCCATAGGCCAGAGCAAAGTCGTGTGCAGACTTTCATTGAAACTTTCATTCAATCCATAAATAATCCAATCCATAAGAAAATATCCAAAAACTCTTCCTTAGTGGATGCCTACACCGTATAAGGTATCTTTGTGCAAAATTTATAGTCTACGTCCAGCGGCTTGGGCTGTGCGTTGATATATCAACAATCAATCAGTTTACGATAAATATTTTGAATTTGAAGCGCTTGTGGTGTAGCATAATTAGCCGTTCTTAATCGATCGGCAAAGTTAAGCTACCACCATCGTGGTCGGTACCTGGATGGGTGACCGCCTAGTGGTATTTCGAATCGAGCGTTTCCGTGCTACGGAAGGCACGGAAAGCCGTTGGTCCCGGTTATCACTTAATTGTGATAGTCGTTAAGCTAGTTGGATGCCTCATAGGCGGCTTGGAAAATCTCAACAGTAGGTTGGCCACTAGCCCTAACTCCACCGATCCTTAGTGGGCACGTGTGGTGGAGTATCTGCCCATTACCTTACAACCTCATTTGTGAAAGGAGGCCTGTGCTCAGCAGTGGGACATTATAGGCTGATGATGATGATGATGATGATTTTGAATTTACTAGTTTTATACAACGAAACGAGAGAATATAAAAAAGGTTACAACATAATGCCAAAAATGTAGAACTGAAGTTTATAACGTCAAATAATTTCTAATACAATCTGATATTACAATCAATAAAATAATTACAAATGTTCACATCAAAATATATAATACTAGCTGTCCACCGCGGTTTCACCCGCGTTTTTTCCTGAATTTTCTTTGCTATAAACCTCACGGAGCCCGAGACCTTTCCAACGAATGCAAAACCGTGAAAATCGGTTCGTGCGTTCTGGAGTTATAGCGTCAGGAAGGAAAACCCGAATTATTTTTATATATTAGACTAGCTTGTGCCCGCGACTTCGTCCGCGTAGAGTATTTCTTTTTTCTAGATATAAATCATTGTAATAATATAGAGCTTTATTCATGGCTATTGCCCGCAACTAAGTGTGATATTTAACAAAAGTTCAGGTAGATTGAGAGCTTACACGTAGGTAAGCATGCCACATAAAACTGGCAGTGGGAGTAACAGTCATTTTTTTTTTTTTTTTCGTGGGGCAATCCTCATAGGATGAAATCCCTGATAGCCCACGACCCCAAAAGCCCCGTTTAGTCGTCTTTTACGACAGGCAGGGGGACACCGTAACTGTTATTCTAAGCCCCAGCTACAGGGCAGGAGGGCCGCCACGAGGCACGTCTGCGCCTCGGCGGCGCCGTCTCCGAGCGGGATCGGCCCTTTCCCGATCCCGCTCGCAGATACCGCAACAGAATTATAAACTATTTCATCACCTTCTAATTAATTTATCAACATTTCGTTGATGGCAGCGGCTTGGTCGTTTTTGGGAGTCAAAATGGCTCTCTCGCATAACCACTCCATCGGTTTGTGTTAATACTGTTAATATTTTTAACATTAGGATAAATTTTGTCCATAAGTTCCTCAACTGTTGATACCACAGTACTCAGTACATAACTCATCTGGTATTTGTATCAGCCCATCTATTTGTGGAAAGTTTCCGTTCCCGATTTTTAGGAGAAGATCTGAAAATCTACCGGCAGAAACTTCACCTCTGAGATGTACTCTCATGTTTCGAGTAAGCTTCAGCATGTCAATTGAAGGCCATAAGACAGATCTCTTGATGCATGCTTTGATCTCATCTGCGCGTGTTCCTTTGGGCACTATCGGTAACGTCGGGCGAAAATCACCGGCCAGCAACACCGTTACACCACCCATTATATTTTTAGTATTGCATATGTCCTGCAAACTCCTATTCAAGGCTTCAACTCCTCTTTTGTGCGCCATCGTTATTTCGTCCCATACTATTAGTTTAGATATACGTTCATAGTAAATTTAGTGAAGTTTACTTTGAAATTGAAGGACTTGCATGCACAACTTTATCCCCCTTTTCCTCCCTTCGGTGGTGGAATTATCACAAGCGCTGAGATAACCATACATTAATTTTCAATCGTCAATCCAAACACAAAATTTTAAGATCCTAACTTCAAAACTGACGGACTTGCATACAAACTTTCATCCCTTATTTTACCCTGTTAGGGGTGGAATTTCCAAAAATCCTTGCTTAGTGGATGCCTAAACCGTATAATAATATATTAGTGAAGTTTACTTTGAAATTGAAGGACTTGAATGCACAACTTCATCCCCCTTTTCCTCCCTTTGGTGGTGGAATTATCACAAGCGCTGAGATAACTATACATTTATTTTCAATTGCCAGCCTAAACACAAAATTTGAAGATCCTAACTTCAAACCTGACGGACTTGCATACAAACTGTCATCCCCTATTTCACCCTGTTAGGGGTGGAATTTCCAAAAATCCTTCTTTAGTGGATGTTTACACCGTATAATAATATATTTAGTGAAGTTTACTTTGAAATTGAAGGACTTGCATACACAACGTCATCCCCCTTTTCCTCCCTTCGATGGTGGAATTATCACAAACGCTGAAATAACTATACATTAATTTTCAATCGTCAGCCTAAACACAAAATTTGAAATCCTAACTTCAAAACTGACGAACTTGCATACAAACTTTCATCTCTTTTTTTACCCCCTTAGGGGTGGAATTTCCAAAAATCCTTCCTTAGTGGATGTCTACACCGTATAATAATACATTTAGTGAAGTTTACTTTGAAATTGAAGGACTTGCATACCCAACTTCATCCCCCTTTTCCTCCCTTCGGTGGTGGAATTATCACAAACGCTGAGATAACTACACATTAATTTTCAATCGTCAGCCTAAACACAAAATTTGAAGATCCTAACTTCAAAACTGACGGACTTGCATACAAAATGTCATCCCCTATTTCACCCTCTTAGGGGCGGAATTTCCAAAAATCCTTCCTTAGTGGATGCCTCCACTGTATAAGGTATCTTTGTGCAAAATTTCAAATCTCTAGGTCCAGCGGTTTGGGCTGTGGGCTGATATATCAACAATCAGTTTATCATTTTATATATTAAGATTTCTTATTGAAACAAGAACGTTCGCTAAGTGAAAAAGTACATAATCCATATCTGTAAAATACAATGATTACAGACAAATCTAGGTTCTCATACTGCTACTTCTAATTTAACTATAATTCTATGTTTCGTTAGCGACTCCACTGGATCTGTTCCTTTTGTATTCTAAAATGAAACTAAACATAAACTCTGCCAACCAGGGTCATCAGTTTTTGACGTTTAAGAATACCCACGAGTTTCAATTTTAATGCTTTGTGATAAGGTTTATCTGTTAAAATCAAAGGTATGATGTTACAAAAGAATCTTACTATACAGGATTAAGATTCATTTTTCTCTATCATTTTTTACGTCAAAAAGTAATTGAACTGGTGGACAGAGTGTCATTTGTTTACAAACATTGTCATGTCAAACAACTCGACGAAATTGAAATAAATAAAAAAAAAAAAAAAAACAAAAAAACGAATACATCCTTTCTCCTGAGCGCACTGCGCGGTACTGAAGAACCGCTGCCTATTCATTGCTATTATAACTCGAGGGAGGACGAATACAAAGTTGAATATCGCGTGTGACGTTTGAACGTAGAATGGTCCAAAAGTAACTGACTAAAAGTTTAAAAACTAATTTCGTTTATAAAATGAGTTATATAATATCTAGGAAAATTTTGGTTTGCCATGCCCTAGTAAACTATGTTTTCTTGCTGTAAGACAAATTTAAGACAGAAACCTGAAGCCGTTTACGTAGAAAATGATATTAAAGCTAAAAAAATACCATTTTTAAAACGAATAAATGATCGAATGAAAGTCTTCGAATCATGTTTTTGGCTTTTTGGGGCCCTAGATAAAGGTCTGAAATAACTTAAATTATAATTTCCTTTTTGATCAGACTTGTGATGGACTTAGAATATTAAGTCAAAAATGATGATAAATTTTGATGCCCCGTCTTAATATAATGCTGGAAAGCTCATCACTCGCGCAATTTTCCACGACGTAAAAGAGGCCGAGTATCTGAAACTCCGCCCATACCTACCCACATTCGAGAATTTTTCCGATAAACTAAATCCTCAACAAGACAGACTAGCTACAGACGTTCGTTAACTGTAATAGTATACTTACCTATATGTTGTTGTAAATCTTTTTATAACCTAGATTTGTT
This sequence comes from Polyploca ridens, assembly GCA_951394255.1. NCBI lineage: Eukaryota > Metazoa > Arthropoda > Insecta > Lepidoptera > Drepanidae > Polyploca > Polyploca ridens. The sequence goes on along the minus strand of OX596254.1, from coordinate 8,918,161 downwards.
TCGTGGCCCCCAAGAGACAGGCTTGACCTATGTGGGGACCACCAGTAAACCAATTGTATGTATATCATTTACTTTTAAGAATTCAATAAACTATATCCCATCAAAAACATTTTCATGTAAAATGTTGCCAAGACGGGACCATATGGCTCGCACTGTCAAAAAGTTATCAGATCTCATGTAGAGCCAAGCTTATAACTTTACACGCCCTAACTCTAAAAGCCCTAAGCTCACAAACTCTACACTTATGAATTATTATTATAAATGAAACAAAAACTCGCATGCATGTCTAGTTCTCGACTACGAGTGTCACTAATGATCAAAATATCAATGTCAGAAATTCATTAAAAAGCATGAAAAATAGTCATAACTCGAAAACTACAATAATCGGCTGAACATACATGGGGGTTATTCGGGTAGCCCTTGGACTGTTCTAGCTCTGGACTTCCCATTGTTGGGACAACGTTGTATATACTTAAGTTTATCAATGACGCATCACGAAGAGCTGAACACTGAATTTTTATGTTGGGAAATAAATAACTCTGAACATAAAATTTCATTCGTTTTAGACTGACGATGAAAATTCTATGTTACATTCTTCATCGTCTTGCCAAGAACACCGCATTTTACAAAAAAGTCAACGCCGTGACAGAATCATGGTCAAATCTAATTTAAGCTTAGTTACATTTTAACCCCCAAGAGTTAGACATCAATGTGTTTATTTAACTCCAAGGTTTATCAAATAAGTTTGATTTAAAGTTTTGTTAAATAGTCATCGTATAGTATAGTGTGGTATAGTCCAAGCGGCACCCAAGCCCGACAGCGGCGGCGCCTGTAACAATTCCATTAAAATCCCACATAACAGCTTCTGCGTTGTGATCCGCGGTGATACTGTCCAAAAAATGCACATCCCACGCATTACGCGTCACATCGGAAGCGTCGGCTCGTCAGAGGTGCCCACATGGGGCCATTACACCTCTCTGGATGTTCCCAGATGTTTGATAACCGTCAGCTTGCTTTGATCAACCCGCGCGCTGCCACCGAGGCCACGCACGTGTCTTTGTGGTGGCCCGCACCGTCTCACGTCACCATACATAAATTGACAATCTAGCCTTTCTTAGACAACACTCAGTTTAACCACGCCTTTGAATGATCCTTTGCATCGCATCGCCGCGATTATCTGATACTGGTTCATTTTTATCATGAGAAGAGCAACACGGTTGGATCAAAATGATCTTATTATCCTTTTCTTTATCATGAATTGGCTAGCGTTTGACCCCAATCTCATCATGGTAAGTGATGATATGGCTGAAGGTGGTAAGCACACAAAGAACTGGCTCTCAAATGTAGATGTCGAAATAAAAGTAGGTGTTTGGCGACAAATTTCAACTTTCAATGAGGTAGCCAGACGGTGGCTACTACTGAGCTATGGCCTATGGCTGGTTCTAGCTTATTGTTGGAATTGAATCCACGACCTTCAGAACGACATTCAACGTAACATCCACTGATCTATCATCATCTTAAAATAATAATGAATGGTATTTATTTATAAATAAATGAAATAATAAAATATGCACCGCATATAATATTATGCTCACGCATGACCAATGAGCATATTTGAGTTGACTGGAGTGTCGTAAATCAACAAAACTTACTTCTGGTGTACTATTAGTTATTCTCTGCGCTTCTGGTAAAATAATATAAATTCAATATGCCTAAGGCTTTATTAGAAAGAAGTGAGTTAGGTTAGTTTGTAACATTCCAGAATGCAGATCTCCCTATATCTAGAAAATTTATTGCTACCTCATCAAGGTTCTTGTAACAAATTAATACTTTCGAACAAGATAAAGGTCTGCTACTTAGTAGCTGTTAGTTAAGTACCTATTTGGTTTGTTTTTATAAACCTATTAGTAGGTTTTATTAAACAAGGTGTTCCTGAGATTTTATTTTTAAACGTCTCTTAGGAAAGAAGATACGACCTTACGAACGAAATATAATACAATGAGATAATAATGTGAATTAATACAATAATTGAATACGTAAAATGTAAGGTATTGTTTGTGTGTCTAAACAAGGAAGTTATCAAGCGCGGTGGCGATGCAAGATTCCTGCGCCAGAGCCGGCGCAGACGCACCTGCGTGCCGCGAGCCGCGACCAATGATGGGGAACAATTGCTATCATTAGAGACCATCGTCGTCCGCCGAGCCCACACGATACATATTCAAATAGTCGCACCGACAATGCAAGTTTATTTCAAAGTCAATAAATTATCGCTAATGCCCAATTTGCGTCGAGCGGTTAACAATGCCCGTTCCCGCAATTACTTAAACGCGTGTAACTGCGTAGTTGCGTATGATAGGATCTGTGTTCTCGTCCAACGTCATTGTCTCATTCGATACATGCTCCGCAATTACACTGTATCGATTACAGCTGACTCAGTTGACTTCGATTCGAACGATTGACTGCGACCATAAAACATTGTTTTTAGTAGTCGTAATTAGTGTTTCGATAAAACGAGTGCAGCCTTCTACGTGAACAATCTTGCTCCTAAATCTTGACTTTAGCTGACGTGAGGAGGTATAATTGCTCATAAAACGACTACTAATATTCTGACTCATATCTCGAAGCGTATGTTAAATTCATGTCACGAGTACTAAAAGAGCTTCTGGAAATCACAAACCATGTAAAATATTCACGTAGGTAGTTTGCAATCTTCGTCATCTCAGGCCGGAAGTTGACAATGGCAGATTTAAGTTCTTCTGCATGTTGGTAAGATAGAAGACTTTAAATATTGATTTACCGGTGCTTGATTTAAATACTAGAGTCTAAGAGAACTAATAACATCTAAGAAAACCAGGAAAAAGGCTTACAGCAAATATAAATAACATACAATATTAATACGGTTTTAAGTTATCGAGCTCATATAATTTTTGGCATTGACATTGGGCCGGTACCAAAAGCACTAGAATTTATTGAAAGAAACACCGATAATTCTTATTAGATGTAAAATAGTATTCGTAAACGGCATATTTAACTAAATATTTTATCCTTGCAGAATAGTCCCACAAGGAGTGGTGTACGCACGCACCGTAGTCAGATTATTATCTCTCTAAATTCCTGTGAGTACGAGAACGGCGTCCCGGTTAACTCTACGTGACAAAACAGTCTCGTGCAATCTACTACTGGTTACATAATACTTCTTATCAATAAAGAATTTGATTTTAATTATAAATTAAATTTTCTCTCGGTAGAAACAACGTCTAGTCTTTGCAGCTGACATACTTTAAAAGCTTCAACGACTAATTTTATTAAAATGAATCATACTCTATTTGTTTATTACAACGCAGCTTTTGAGTTACGACGGCAGCATCTACAAAAGTTGCTATCTAAAACATACAATTTACTCTTGTGTATATGTTCAGTAGGTATTTTTTTTAATTTACGACACGACGACAATTTAATAGTATCGGTGTTGCGGTTCTGGATGGCGGCCAATGTTTGACTTGTTTTAAGTTTTGTGCAATCGCCCTATTTTTCTGAACTAAAAGAGTTGCTTGCACGCGACACGCTCTTCGAAAACACGGCACGGAATTAAATCTATTCTTTCGGTTTTTAAATTTCTTCGTAAAATATATCACAAACAAACAACGTGTTTTAACGATACAATTAAGTATTCTTGAATGGTTAATCACAAATTTACCAAGATTCACATAATGAATTTAACTAATAGTCATCGGGCATATGCCCTCGATGTTGAGTCATCGCTTCCCCGAGGAAGACTAATGTAATAAACAGCGTAATAGAAAAAAAAGCGGATACACTAATTGATGGACAGGAGCAAGGCCCTGACCGCGCCGACGTTGGCCGACAAATTAACCATTATTCTTCGTGTAGTCTACAAGTTTGAAAAGACCATTACCTTCAACGCTTCACATTTGCTCCATTTTGAATTGTTACCTTGTCAAAAGTAAAGGATTACTTACTCAGTATCTACCTAACGTTTAGTTGTTTACATCGTGAATATGACACGACATCGCATAAGTCTCGAACGCTCATTAAGAACGCTGCAAATACTTTTGCAGACCGCAGACTATTTCGCAAAGTCTGTTGTTTATTTGTTTGTGTTTAATATGGAATTAAATTATTAAGGCAAGTATTATACCTAATATTCTTGATTTTAAAAAATATTTGGCAATATTATGTCAGGAATGGGTTTAACTTAATTAACTATGAAAATTCAAGTAAACAAAAGATTAGGTACCCAATTGACACAAAGGTGAAAACATAATTTCGCACAATAACGTAAAATGGGCTTACGTTTGGCCGTCGACTAACCCCAGAAGAAGTTATGACGACACCGAAAATCAGCACGCTTGCACAGAGAATGCCTTTTCACTCTGGTCTTGAAGACATCTAGCTAGGTTATAGGTGTCAGGAAACAGATACCCGGGAAGTGAGTTCCCACTCCTTTGCTGTTCATGAAATGGAAATCAAAACAATATAAGTAAAGTGCTTTATGTCCCTTTAATAAATGAGTTAATTGTAAGTGGTGACGGACATAAGTGAGTCAGGCACAAGTAGCGTTCTATATCGTTGATTATTTACGGGTTGCAGTGCAGCTCGTAATTGCGGTCGGGACCTCGCGCGCCACACGGCTCGTTTATCTAATTAGCGTCCCGGCGCGCGAGTCTGTGCGCACGCGCGTCTGGCTGGATGCTGAACAGACCCGCGCGCCCGCGCCGCCACAGTTACCGTCCAGGAAACGCTGCGCATACGCAACCAAAGACTAACAACTTGTTCGTTTCGTAACATTTAAAATTAATGATTACATCTTATTAACAATAGTTTAATTTATAAAATAAATTTCGTTGCACTGTTAGTCTTACCTACTTGGGTAATTTTCCATGAAAATCGTTCATTTAAGAGGAAAGGATGGCTGCAAGAAATTTGAAAAATAGATTTTTAACATATCTATTGCTGTCGCGCTGTGCCCGAGCTATCCCGCCCGAGAGCGATAGAGACAACTATAACTTGGACCGATTATACCTATTGAAATTTGACGAAGTCGCTATTTCGTAATCCCCAGTTTTGTCCTCCAAAACTGGATCGATTTAAAAAACAAAAACAAGAATCATAATAAGAAGGGCTTTGGCTATGTCTGTCGGTTTTCCTTTGTTTTTTTTATATTCGTCAAATTTGTCCGCTGAATGTCTGATAAAGGCGTTAATAAATTAAATTATTAAAAGAAACAAAAAACCCGACTGCGTAAAACATAAATTAACTGAAAAGAGAAAAACAAGCTCTTAAATCTATAGAATTTTGAATATAACTTGAATTTTATAAGGTATTGCAATCGGGGACAACCAATAACCTAAGTTTTTTTTTTTTGTAATATTTGTTTATTTGACAATGCCAAATTTAAAAATTTGGCATTGTCAAATTTTTTTAAAATACGATTTTGTGGAATATAGTGCTAGTTACGTGTATTCTATCTAGTTAGAAAGGGTAAGATTCTAGTTTAGTTACAATTCAAGATTGTTTGTTTGATATAGATTATAGAAATTGCTTTGTTCTTTAAGTGAATAGGTGTAACAACATTTGGCGGAATGGAGTAGAGGTTAGATACCCTGAAGTGGGTTTGATTCCCATATAGGACAAACATTGCATTGTTTTATTTATTAATCACTGCTTTGTTCAGGATCTGAATGGGGAGGTTCATTTGCGTAATATGCTGTTATGACATGAAACATGGATTCATTTCAGTCTCTTTTATCTTTCATTTTTAATTCAAGGACAAAATAACTTAGTGATACTACAAAAATCTTTTTTCGCAGATAAAAGTAAACTATAACCTAGTATTTATATACTCTGAGCTATAACCATAAAGAGATGTGCATTAATCTTCAACAGGATTAGATGGCCTCGTGTGAAGAATATTTATTTATTTTAATGAACTCGTGTTGATAGTCTGCGTACCGTTAAAATACGGAGAGCATACGAACGGGGAATTCTAAATTGCTGACATAGACATACAGGTCCGGTACCAGAAATTCCAGCTTTTGCTAGTGATCAAAACCTTTTTTTGATTTGTGTATGTGAGCCTCCCAAGATGGTATTGGCTAGTACAAATTGGCATTACACCCCAAGTTATTCTAAGCTGTCAATAATGCCTACTAATATAATAAAGCGGAAGAGTTTTTTATCTGTTTAATTTCTGGAACTACCAGTCGGATTCGAAACACTCTTTCACTAATAGGGCTACATCCCAGTGTTATAAGGCTTTTTATCCCGGGAACGCGGGTGAAACTGCGCTCTAGTCACCAATATAATCGTCAATTTCTATATTTTACAATAAATTAGTACATATTTAAATAGGCCACCTCTTTCCAATTCAAATTTGCTAGTTGACAGGTTTTTAAAATTCAACAAGGCGTGTGCATTGTGCTAAGCACTAAACAAGTAGGTACCTACTTGCTCCAGTTACTAAGCAACAATTGCGACTGATTACAAATCCAAAAGCCAAACAACAAGTAAGGTCAAGAATGGTCAGTCAGTTACTGAGTTATGTTCTCTTTTAATTTGCTTGGCTCTATTCAGCTCACCATTACGTAATTAAGAATACGACAGGCCGTCTTTAACAATAGTTCTGTACAATACACTATGGTAGAACATGCAAAGATATGTCGAGGATAAGTAACGATATATTATAAGAGTTCATGTGAAATAAATAAATATCTTGGGATATTCCCCAAACCTGATCTCAAACTAAGCGGAGCTTATACTATGGAAACCATATAACTGATATAGGTACTACAATATATTTACACATATTTATATTTTTACTACATATTTATACTTTGCATATTATACATGTGAAATCAATGATTTTATAAGTAAAAGAGTGTGGAATGAATAAAGACAGTAAATAACCTGAAAAATTATGATAACTTAGTACACGGGAAAAAGCTTTAAGAGGTGCTGTGGGAATTTGACACAATTATATGGGCATCTACTCCCTAGGTTCTATTTCATTTTTTTTCCATTCTCACGGATAACATAGAGTGGCCATAAGACAATTTAAACCACCTGAGTAAATTAATTCATTGGCCTATTATAATAGGCATCTCGTAAACTTTCAACATCTTTCATTATCATACAAATTTCAAAATGTCACGACGTATATAATTTGCGTGTAAACGATAACGCGATATAGAACTTTGACTTGTAGCTCACACCTTACTCAATACAATGTGGGCGGTAAAACCAAAATTGAATCTTCACGAGACAATTTTGCACACGAAAACCGCTATGTGTTTTTTATAAATGAGTCAAGCTAGTCTCAAAAGCCGCGATATATCTCGGCAGATGCCAACGGCAACGACTTAGTGTGTTGGCGGAGACAATGCTTCAAATCTGTGCCGAGCTAAAACCTGCAGACCTTACCTTGACTCCTACGCCCCTATGCTCCTTTTACTGAATGGAACCTTGTCTAATAGGTTCTTGCTTAATCTCTGTGGGTAACTAACACTACTTCCTGAGTTATAGATGGTTTCCTGTCTACTTGCCTCCTGTTTTGCAATATTTACCTAGGTGCTTCATTCAAGTTTTACGCTTGCAAAAAATATTGAAGAGATGAGTGTGTTCAGTCAGGCCACAAAAATGTAGGCGATTGAGATGTCATTTACTCGACAAATCACAAAATATATCAGATCAGACCTATTTATGTATACAATGTTACTACGAACTATTATAGCCAAATCAATATCAAAATGTTATAAAATAGGTGCTCCAAATAAATTATTATATTTTTGTGTTATTGACAGGTTTTGTTATTGCATTACCCATGAGGAATGGCCTCTAAGCTAATGAATGAACGGGCCCCGCTCGCCGCCGCCCACGGCGACTTCATTCATACAGAGCCCTGCGTGTCGCGGGCTTGCTCTCAATGTCGACTTGCATCGTTCATGTTACCACACATACACACGTGATGACGTCACTTGGCATGCTTGCATAAGTTATCGCATCATGGTTTCCGGACTCAGTTTTCAGAATGCACATCGAAAACAATAAATAGAGTCAGTCGAAAATAAATCGAAATGATAACTGGGGCGATCTAAATTCAAACCGGAAACAAGAAAGCCTGTTCAGACTTTTGCGCTTCTAAGTACAAAGTATGAACTGAAACATAATTTTTTGTTTCATAAAATGTTCACTTAATTAAGTACCTACTGTAGATAAATTGCGAGTTGACGATTGATAATTTATATAAAACCTTACGCTTTCTATATTTTTTATATTAAATAGACACCAACAAACCTACACAATTTTCAAAATAACCATGTTACTCTTTAACAAATAATTCACAATTCAAAAGGTTATCTTAGGTATAAAGGGCAGAATCAACTGAAAATGGCAAAGTTGAGGATGAATGAGGTAAAACGCCGCCGGGAGCGTTGGGAATTCGCCACAGGAGGCGTTTCGATGAATGGCAGAGACAGTGAGGTCATAGGTCGGCGTGGTGTGAGGGGGGTCATGCGGCACGTGTTTCGTGGCCATGGCCACGGGATGACGTCTGACATTTAACGGCGCATGCGCAGTAAGAGGCTACAGGTTCAAGGACAGAGCATCGATCGTACTTAGTGGCGAGCTGCCTGGAGCCATGGCCACACGCTGCTCTTCACCCTGACGAGGAAATCAATGATATTACACACTGTTTCATTCTCTTACAGACTCTACGAGGCGTACTCCACTTAAACTCCTGCCGATATATTCATAATAAATATTAGTTCCATATCATTTAATCGCTTGGCTCGCGGTTAAAAATATAACAATGACACCAATTGTTATAATAGGACGCGCGTCTCTCGCGAGAATCAACGGGCTAAATAAAATTGGTTGTGAAAATGATGCTGAGCTCGATTTTGACCTTTGAATCTACGGATTTTAGCTTCCGCTACTAAAAACTAAACATTTGCAATGTATAAACAAGTATACGTACTATAACTATCTGCATAACAAATCAAAACATCAAATGAAATCTACCTATAACTTTATAATACAAGACGTTTCGTATCAGTATAAAAATTTAGAATATAATATGTCCTCCACACCACGTTTGACACAGCACCAGCGCCATATGTTAGTAAGGGTCCATTTTTTTTTCTTGTGCGCGTTGATTGTGCGCGTAATCCGCCGTAAATAAGAGACGCGTGCGCAGCGCTGATTACATTACTGTGGGACACGCACATTGACATGCATCGAGTCGCATTTATGATTTATATTTATTATGAATTATGATCCTATTCTGTTTGCCTAGTTATCCACCACACTGATCATTCACTGTGCATTTGCTAATTACCCGTTAGAGGTGTTAACTACTGGTCTTCACTTAAATGTAATTGGCTTAGGCTGAACACGTCAAGTAATCTTTCCACTTTCATTACCTGTTTACATTACATTATTATAATAATTGTCATTGCATTTATTATTTTTCTGATGTCTCTAAGTAAAGTTATCATCTGGCCACGGCTCTATGGTGACTTCAAAGGACTTCAAAAATAATTAAATAAATTTTATATCTACATAATCAAATCTAAAATATGAATGATTATGAAATCTCCAATGTTGTGTGAGTCCAAGAGCACTTGCGTATGCAAGTGTCGCGAGCGCGTGTCAAATCGCGCGTCGCCCACGCGCAATACTTGCTGCATCTACACTCTGCAATAAGCTTGTATCCAGAGATTCCCGGCCATGGCATCCAGACAAACACTTTGTGCTTGTTACTTATTATAAGGTTAACTTTTAGCACTAAATACCTACACGATGCAATTCGACTGGATTATTTATCTATAGTTCTTTTATCATAGCTTTTCCTGCTATTTACATTTAACAAGTTGGTAGTAAGAATTAAATAAATGATCATTAATTTATTATATAAAAACCGGTAGGTTTCTATATTAAAGACTACGTACGGGTGTTTAAAAATAAGCATAGACTATCAACTCTTCGTAGCTCCGTAGCACCCGTAGCGAAGTCAGAACCACTCGATATATTTTTTTTAGTAAGAACGGAGGTTTGAAAAAAGATTCATCGTTGAATCTCTAAACACAATAAGATATATATAATCCTAATTATGATGAGATGTATATAATGCCGTTTTCTTTGAACAAAACCGACATTAATTCACGAATCATATTGTACTGGTGTGTGCGCCATTCATGGAATTATATACAGCCAGTTTAGCGATGCCGGGTGAGAGTGGTGTGAGGTAACGTGGAGTTGCGAGCGCTGGGGTGGGGGTGCCTCCCCTTTTATGAATGAGGCTGCACGTCATTGTTATCGATCGCCGGCAGCTCGGCGACGGCCACGGCTGAGGTTACCCACACAAGGCCAGTGTTAGCGGTCGATCAACAGGTGGCCAGTTGACGCACGCATTACCGGCAATCTATTCACCAAACGAATTTTTGACAATATGACGTCATAGCAATTGCTATTTATCTATATATACGTACGCTTTTTAGGGTTCCCATACCAAATGAAATTGGCAAAAATGGAACCCATATAAATTCGTCATGTCAGTTTCTCGAGAATATTGGGACTAGGAAGTAGGTAAGCCTTATAGGAACCGCCATACAGCGTGTAGTGAAAATACTATAAGTACAAAATTATTGTAGTAGGTATATAATAAATCCAAACATGAAACTCGGGGTAAAAAAACACACGTGGTCATATGAACACGTTATGAAGGTTTCTAAGGTGCTTTATTATTTAGCTGAATATTTGGTGACACTTATCCCTTAAACCGTAAGCAATATGAACACTCATTATAACGTCAGTTCGAGTTCACATTTTGAACAACTTTCATTGAAATTAATTTGAATAAGATAAATTTATAAGTTCTTAATATCCGCTATTTTCATTTGAACGTTGGTTTTAGGGATACCAGCGGAATCGGTTTCTACATTTAACGATCTTTTATTTGACATTATATATTTTTTTGCATTCGATAAATAAATAAATATCTTGTATAAAATTAACATTGTAAACTATATGGAATAGTTATTATACCTACCACGTTCAATTTATTCCCGAAAATGTCTTTGATACATTGAGCGTTGCTTCAACAATGTGTGGTCCGACACGCACTTGCCGGTTTTAACCCTATAAGCATACAATCTATCTTCAACGTCACTTCTGATTGTAAAAGCATGCAGATTGTAGATGGTATACATATATTCGGACTATGCTCGGAATATTTCGGATTCTACGGTATTTATTTGAAGAAAAAGAAAAGTAGCAGATATGATATGCAAAGATTGACTATACTATGGGCGATTTATATGGATTTAATATGAATAATAAAAATATACCATTATAATAATAAATAAATAATATTATATTATATTATCCATCTCTAGTTTCAAATACTTCTGTTCGTTTTCGTTTAAATCGGTTCGGTAGTTCAGTCGTGAAAACCTTAGTAGGCAGACAGACTTATTTGCCATTTATAATTTACTACTGTAAGTAGTTAGGTACTAAAATAAACTTCCAAAATATCGCAGGCTGTTACATTATTGAGAAACACATTATCTACTCTACGTCATATCAGAAGCAACGTTACGAAATTATATGAAACATCACGTTAGAATGACGCGCATGACATTTCGATACTATACCTAATCGAGGTACACAACTTACTTATCGTGAAATAAAAATGAGGAGTACCGAAGCGTTGTGCGTCACACGGATAATTCCCGCTATGGAGGGTGGTTTGGCGGGCAGGGGGATGTGACGTCAGTGCCTGGGGCACTTCGTGGAAGGTACATTTTGCTACTCGCAACAACTATCGCATTTTCCACTTGATATTTGTTAATGAATGTGGTTATGGGTAAGAATAGCAGGTGTTGGATTCAAAGGATTTAACATGTATCATAACATCAGCTACATCAATAATTTATTGCTGTAAATAATGTTGCTAAGTGGAGCTTCATAGTCTCATATTATATTTTCAATCCTTATACTTATTATCAATAAATTGTGAAAGAGTGTATCCGTCTGTTACGTTTTAACAGCACGAAAATCGGTAGAGGTGAAGTTTATATATCAGAATAACTCTCGGGAACGAACGTGAAACCGCGGGAGACAGCTAGTAAGCCTCTACATAAAGTTACATAATCAGTTGTCTAAAATAACTTATAGACAGGTTACACAATGATAATAATAACAAACATCGGATACCTACAGAGTACGCACGTAAAAGCGTACGAATTACGTTCAAACACCGATTACACAAAGTCTATAAATGAAACAGGGTAAACATTTTCGCATTTCATGGTGTCTGTTACATACGTCAGCGTCGCGAGTGATGAATCTGCTCGAGATTAAAACTTTCGAGTGTTTCGTTCGACGTTGGCGTAATTATAAGCGTGACAGCGGCGTGACGCGCTGCCGTGACCAATGAACCAACACATCCCTACGCTACGTGACTACGTGACGAGTGCCAACTCTCTCATTTTGTTGGTTGAACATTCGCTATTTTTATACCTATCGCGATGTTTATATGAGAATACCTTGATTGTTTCACCAACGCTTTAAAGTTTCTTTTTACTCAAAGCTATATTTGTGAGACTCTACCTTACAATAATGCATTGCAATTGTTACCATCTCTATTTTGATGAATGGCTGACATGGCTGTAGACGTAGCTACGCAGCATTATGTAGCTGCATAGCTACGCTCTTCTCGCTGTCGTCCATAATTGGATGCGCGAAGAGCGAAACTTTGTATCAAGTATTTGCTAGAATAATGAAATACTTATTTGCTTGTCGAGAGAAGTGCTGCAAGGAAAAAGTATAGATATTTCTATTTTGAAACTAGTACATCCGTACAGTATACGAAATTTTGCCGATTTCGCTGATTCACGTGATTTTACAGACGTATTTCTATAAGTTTTAATTCACAACATAAAATAGAATTTAAATTATGATCTAATTAATGAGCGACCTTTTTACCCGACTGACCCGGAAGGAGGGTTATGTTTTTCGAGTGTATGTATGTATGTATGTATGTATGTCTATTTCTTTGTGCCGCTCTGCAGCCTAAACGGCTTGATGGATTTAAGCATATGAGATGTCGTTAGATTCGTCTTGACTGGGGGAGTGTCATAGGGTATATTATTTTTATATAGCGCCTAAGAATAAAAAAATAGGGGGGGTATTAAAAATAAAAGTTTCGATATTATAACAATATGGGTATCAAATAAAAGCTTGTAAATAGACCATTCCATATATGTATATATTGTAATACTTTTATGCTACCATTTTGACGTAAACTGCAAAAAACCACGTTTAGTGCAAGGACAGTAGGTACTGAGCGCTTACCGTATACGTAACACACAGAGTTGCGACGAGTGTTACTTTACCGTACCGCTCATTTATTTACTAATACATACAACTCATTCTGTATAAAACTAAAAAGTCTGAAATAAATTAAATTATTAAAAGAAACAAAAAACCCGAATGCGTAAAACATAAATTAACTGAAAAGTGAAAAACAAATAAATAAATAAATAAATAAATATCCTGGGACATTCCTCACACACGGTCACCTGATCCCAAACAAATTAAGCAGAGCTTGTACTATGGAAACCAGATAACTGATATAATACATATACTACTTTTTGTTTGTAAATACATACTTAATATACATAATTACACCCAGACTCAGGACATACAGACATGTTCATGCACACAAATGCATGTCCTGTGTGGGAATCGAACCCACGACCTGCGGCGCGTAAGGCGAACCTTAACCAACTGCGCCAACTGGCCTGTCATCAAGGTCTTAAATCTATAGAATTTTGAATATAACTTGAATTTTATAAGGTATTGCAGTCGGGGATAAACAAATATTACAAAAAAATACATACTTAGGTTATTGGTTGTCCCCGATTGCAATACCTTATAAAATTCAAGTTATATTCAAAAGTCTATAGATTTAAGAGCTTGTTTTTCACTTTTCAGTTAATTTATGTTTTACGCAGTCGGGTTTTTTGTTTCTTTTATTATTTTCATTATTTTATTTAATGAGAGATTTAATTTGTTTTTCAGCACACTTGCTCGTAAAGTTACATTTATTGCACCGTTTTTAGTACCTTAATGTAGCTTATTACGCACTAGTGCTTTTTACTTTACATTACCGCATGGTTTTATGATACTTATAATCCCTATTAAGTTTGTACCTCAATGCAATTGATATGTGTGTAGACAAAGCATTCTTAATTTGAACGGGTAAAACAATTTGCCAGATAGCGATGTAAAAAAAACTTGCGGGCCATGTTTATTGACGTTCTCATTGCTTATTATCCAAAAATCTACTTTAAAAATACAAGTCTGTTTTTTTCCTCGCAAGTGTGTTGAAAAACGTCGTATGACACGCGTGTGCATTGATCATTACACTCTCGGCTCACGCTGAATACCGCCTCGCTTGTAATTACCAACTTTGCACGCATGTATCATAATGTACTATTAAAAATTTATTTTTGAATATTTTTGTCAGTAAATGGATTGATTATGAACTGAAGTTTATTTTATAATGCAATAATTTTATGAACAAGTGACCGAAATCAAAAGCAATTCTCCTATTTTCTCTAAAATTTTACAAGTTAAATATTTATTACAAGCATTTATTTAACTTGCAATGTACACACATCAAAAAAAATTTGCGAACAGTTTGAAACATCGACATGTTTTTTGTTACAGTAGACTATGTTATAATTTCTTCTTCATTTTGGATTATATACTCGAAAATATAAAATTAGAAAGTAAAACAAAAAAAACAAATTCAATTGTTTTTCCATATAAAAAGAAATTCAATCCAAGCTTACGCTCATGCAAAAATTTGACTTAGTAAATTTTAACGGATTTATAATCTTTTTACATGCTTTTATTTACTTTCACCTGTCCCGTTGTCTGTAATGGAATTTTGCAAGTTAAATTTGACCAACTTCCCGGTTTCCGATTGAGCTGAAAATTTGCACGAATATGCAAATCGCGTGACAATGCAATATTATGATGACGTTGAGCCTATCTGATGATGGAGCTGGAAGGTGGCCATAGGAACTCCGTAATAAAACCACATAACCCCATCGAGTTTGGGCTCGTTTGATGAGAACTATAAAAAGCTTGTTTTAGAAATGAAATTTTAACAAAAACTTGTTTCATGGACTGTTGTTATTGATAAAATGACAAACTTTATTATTTATTTAGGTAAGTAATCGTGCTAAGTTTCAAATTTAGAAAACCAAAAAAAAAAAAATACATACAAACAAATTCCCCCTTTTCACCCCCTTACAGGTTGAATTTCCAAAAACCCCTTCTTAGTGGATACCTACGTTATAAAAGGAAACTGTGTGTAAAAAGCGAAATCCTAAGTCTATGGTGCAAAGTGTCAAGATTGTACGTAAAAGTAATTATACATATAGGTATGTATAGCTTCTAAGCCTCTTATAGCAAACATTCAAAAACGCTAGACGAATTACGTTTAAAACACAATTACACAATTATTATATCGGAGTTAATAACTACATGAAATGTAAGCAACAGTTATAATTAGAAGTCATTTTTCATGCGAGGTCACAATGACTCATTAGAAGAAAACTAATGGATGATAACGTAACCTAAGTTATTAATAGGCGCCGGTGGCGTGGCATCGTCACCTAGAATTGCATTTGCAACATAAGTGGGTATTATTAGCCTGTGTTCGCACATGCTCGCCAAACGGCCGCAGTAGGTCGACTTATTGTCGACCACTTTCTAATACGACAGTTCATAACGTAAGTGTTTACACGATGTCACTGCTACAATGATACGTTTACGAGGGCGTGAATGCTACCAAGTTGTCTGTTAGCGTATAATGTAGGCAGTAATGTCTGGCTAGAATGCCGTTATACCTGCCATCCTAGACATTCACGACTTATCAATATCATCGAGGTGAATCAGTTGGGATTTATTTGCATTGCTTATTTCGTTGGAACTATTTATTACCGTGGCGCCGTTTTCGCCACATTTTCGAATTACAATTACTTACCTCGAATACTAAGCCTTGGATTGACTAGTAGGACCCCAAACCAATACACTTTTTTAAATAATAGTAGGTTTGGGCTTGCGTCTAGCTATAGGTAGCTTATACCTATAATAGATGCTTAGACGAGACAGAGTGCTCGAACAGACCTAAATCCTACAGGTTTGGGTAGGTAGAGTTCATGAAAACTGAATGAATTTATTGAAAAGTAAATCGATAACTTTTTGCAAATACTTCTTCAAATGTTATTGTTGCTACGGAATTTGGTAGGTATCACAATACATGGAAAACTAGAGTGTGCCAACGTTCGACTACTCATTGACCGGGCAAATCCGGCCGTGGGATGCAACAACCAGATTGTTTGTTCATATTATAAATTCAATGAAAACACTTTATGTTTAGTGACACCACACTTGACTCTTGGGTGTTTGGTGACAAGGTAATTCACATAATTACGCCAATGATATCTCACTTAGATAGAGTGAAGAATTTTTTTCGATACTCTTTATGTGGCTTTATAGTGCTATTGACGCTACTAAAGTACAAACGTTTATTGCTATATTAGAAATGAATGAAACTTGCTGAAAACGAACAATAATATGGCATTTCGCGTATCTATACGTGGCAACACTTCTGAGCATCAAATAGCCACGCGATCTAAATAGACAACGGGTATTGAAACAACATACGGAAATAGAACCCCGCCTCCGAAGTCCGAACCAAAAGCAGTCAAGTTAATTATAGAACGATTCCCGCAGGGACGTTTTCATCCCGTGATTCACCTGCTGAAAACTCGATTGTTCGCATTTTACGTCAATCGGTTGCGTGGTGTTTACGAGCGTGCGCCGCGCGACGACTGCGCGGGAGCGTCAGCTGACAGCCAGGAATAGCCCTGACATCGCGGCCACGCTATGCCGCTTGCGCCCGCGCACCCACAAATAGCGTGCTATAATTAGACGTCGGTGAAATCGTGGGTTTGTTATTTTTCTTTATCGTCTCCGTTACGCGATAATTGGGTTAGCGCGAACGACTGCATGTGGGCCTGATCAGGCGTCGGCGTGTCTCGGACACCGTCGGCCACCACGCACCGGAGCTCCGGCCATTGTCCTGATGTGCAGTTCACTGCACCGATGCTTACACTACTTATGTTATAATAGATATTACCAGGCATTTTTACTGGGGTAGGCACAAATATGTTGAGCAATACGAGTAGGCAAGGCGATTTTCGATATGTAATGATCGAGTTTTACAAAGGTTCTACTATATCATAATATCATAAACTTACCATGGTCAGATTGCGGTGAAACACAATCAATTATCTATAGCAAAAACATATTTTATTAAGTTCTTACAAATTAGGTGTATGATTTATTTTGTGTGTGTGGCAAGCCTATTCTGAGATCGAGTAATTTTTAGCGTTGCGAAACTAGTTATGGCTTCCTTTTGGCGCCCTTATTTTTTTTATTATTGTGGTTTGAGTGCTTATGGTTTCGAGAGTATCACATCTGATCGATTCATGATCTAAGTTATGCTCAATGTGGCCTTAGCTAGGACCCATGTTTGGGGGGCGACGTATAGCCAGGACCCAATGATATACCTAAATGCACAGTCATAAATCTAAATATTATTCGAATATTTCGACGGGTGAATGAACACCCATACCCCTCTTCTCCCCTAGGACCTTACCTACGTCAAGAATATGTTTTCATGAAAATATTGCATCAGATTCATGAGGAATCTGTTTGGATCAATCCTTGCTTGTTTTTAGGGTTCCGTACCTCAAAAGGAAAAAGGAACCTTTATATAGGATCACTCTTGTCAGTCTGTCTGTCCGTCCGTCTATCACAGCCGATTTGCTTCGAATCTACTGGACCAATTAAGTTGAAAATTACACATATGAATTTCTGTGACCCAAACAAGGACATGTACGTACCTATCGTAAATAAATAGCCTGGTAAATAAGTGCTCACAAGAAAGGTGTGGGTGTATGGAAAGGTCAAAAGCAGAAAGTTTAACTTTGGCACTTTGTTTGGACTAGTTAGGAGACAAACATACTAAAAGTTCCCACCCCTCGGAGGTAAGCCCTATAGGGGGGAGCACAAAGAAGGTCCCGTTTTTTGTTTTTGTTTGTTTACATATCAAAAACGGTGCATCATAGGAAATTTTGTACTGAATTATGAAAGCTGATAAATTATCTACAACTTTGATTCTATGCACTTTCCACCTCAAAAAAACACCAAAATCTTCTGAAATACACAAATTAGACTAAAATCTCCGACAACAAGTGACTGTTCAGTCTAAAAAAGGACTACTTAGGGCCAAAGGCTATGTTATGGAAATTGGTAACTAGAAATCTTTTTTTTGCAAAACGGTATTGATTTCAAATTCATTTATTTGCTTAAACATTATTAGAAGATGTAATGAATTTACAATATTTCAAACATACGCGTCGAACATAGAACCTCTTCCGTTTAGACCCGACTGATTTGAAGTCGGTTAAAAAGAAAGGCACATCCATTTTTGTGATAACATAGAAAACAATACTCCTCTTAAATAGGTCATAGATGATGGATTTTATATCAAGATAAATATTGTTAAATGAATATAAGAATATTAAATTATTAAAATCAATATTAAATTATATGCAACTATACCTAGTAACATTGTTCGAAAGCTCTCGCTATGAAAGCTCTATTAATTCTTACTGAATTACCCCACAACATAATAATAATAATTTCTTTAATAATATGTCGACTATTGGATCTTGGCATTAGGAACTTGATCGACAAATATACAGCTTGTCCCAATACTCACGTCAAGTGGGTACCGAGCGAAAGCCTAGTATATATTTCAGCAGGTCTGGTAAGCAAAAGAACAAAATCCATGACACATAGTTAAGTGATCAAAGCCATATTTTAAGTGTTGAAAATCAATACCCTAGACCAGTGTTTCCCAATTAGTGGTACGAAGTTGCATCAAGGGGCACGCGCGGCAATCTCTTGACTAAGATAAACTAGAGAAAGACAGCTATTTCCCAGAAATATCGCCGTAATGGAACTGGGTATACAACTCCTTTGCGAAACATTGCACCGACCACCTACCCATCTCTGATCAAGAGGAATTAATAGACATCTCATGCAACAGCAGACTCAAGAGTTGCTTTGCTATGCAATCACTGGGTAATTTATGGGCTGATCTAAAAGACATGTATCGTGTCAGTGAAACAGCAATTAAATATTTACTGCCATTTTGCACGACGTACCTTTGCGACAGCGGTTTTTCGGCTATGACAAATTTAAAAACTTAACATCGCCACAGACTTAAACTTGAAGATGACTTGCGTGCGACTGAAGCTGACCAAAAAGCAACCTAATTTTCACCGCCATTAGAACTGTATTTTGATGGTAATAAATGTCAAAAAACTGATTTCATTTTATATTTATCATTCCTGTAATAAAGGGGTAGGTACGTGAGTTTGAGGTTTTTCTTGAAGTGATACGCAGGAAAAACTAATTGGGAACCACTTACCAAGACTGGCCTAGCTAGACCATATATATTTGGTATTTGGGGACCATTATGATCACAAATTTCCCAATTTTGCAGTGATTTTTTTATAAACGTAATCCTTAATAACCATATAGGTATCGATCGCAGTCACAAATCAAACAATAATGATATTTGATTAAGTCATGGTTTAAAAAATATATACCAGCGAACTTTGACACGTCATAGTTTTAAAAAATGTACCTACTAACCCCGGCAAATAGTTTCAAAATATTATGATATTTTTTTTAAGTACATTTTTTGATAATAATCACCACACAATGAGAACGATAACAAATATGGCGCGCAAGTTTTTTTATTTTAAGAATTTTAAATTAAGAATGCTTGGTCTACACACATATCACTTGCAGTGAAGTACAAACATATCATCATCGGGATTATACCTATCATAAAACTGTGCGGTAATGTAAAAAAAAAATCCTTTGACTGTTTGACGATCCGCGCGGGCGAGGAAAACAATAGAAATCTATTGTTATTTTTTAACCGCAAGTCAAGGGATTAAGCTGCATTAAGATACTAAAAACGGTGCAATAAATGTCACTTTAAGATCGAGTGTGTTGAAATAAATATTATTGCTTATTGTATAGCGAGAGAACCATATTTTTTACCGCGGTTCACCTAGGTTTTGTATTGGTTTTCAGCACACATTTTCTTGTATGCAGCCCCAGTAAAAGAAATCTACGAGGTTTAGGTATATACAGGGTTCGAGGAGGCCACGAAATTGAGCTAAGGCACCCAAATCCACATTTCGGGATTATCATCATTATCTTCAGCCCTTAATGTCCTGACAATCACAATTAAGTGATAGCCGGAACCAACGGCTTTACGTGGTCATATTAGGACATATGTATACAGGACATTGCATAATTACTTGTCCTGACTGACTGATCGACTGACTGATTCATCAACGCGAACGCAGACCCTGAACCGCTGGGGCTACAAAATTGAAATTTTGCACAGTTTCCTTTTATAACGTAGGCATCCACTAAGAAGGGGTTTTTGGTAATTCAACCTTTAAGGGAGTGAAAAAGGGGATATTCTTCGTATGAAAAATGTTATAGGTACTTGGATTTATAAACTTAAGACTTAGCACGAATAGGTACTCACGTAAATAAATAATAATGATTCGCATTATTAGTTTTTCAAAACTTACCCTAAAGGGGTGTTAAAGTTTGTATGGAAGAAACCTAACGTGCGGTCCGATTAACTTGAAACTCAGTATTAATACTTTGGACAGAAAATAAATAAACTATTAGAGGTTTCTATTATGGTCTTAAGCCATATTCCGGGTTTTCGTGAAACTACGCGTTTTTTCTTGCAAATATGAATAACGTATCATCATAGTGTAAAAGATGATATCCAGTTAAATTTGCGAAAATACATAAAATACTTTTTTGCTTCAGATATCAACGTAATGCCACTCAAATAAAATTGTAGGTACCACCAAAACCTTGGTATCGAAACATATAAACTACGGCAAAAAAAAACTATCCATATAACTATGAATTTTTTGCTAGCATAAACCTGTATTATCTACGTTCCACAAATTGAATGGAATAACTAAATAGGCTCAGAAAGTCAGTGTTTACCTATAAACTATGGCCATTCTATTTTGCCTTGATCTTGTCAGTTGGTCAGGTCACCCACCCACTCGCCAAGCCAACACGATGTGAATGGATAAAATATTCTGTATATCACAACTTTACACTATCAACTCAATAGGTACTTACTAGATACTTAGCTGATCACATATCTACATACTAAATATGAATAATTCATATGGACCTAGGTTTATTGAAAATAGAAGTTTCCAAAACTACAATTTGGTGAAAAACTGAACATTAGGTTCTACAATGCGTACCTAGTAGTAGTGATGAAGTTTTTTGTTGTTACAGTTTAATAGAACAGATAACATAATATAAACAAGTTTTGTACTAGACTAGTTTTCTTTAAATACAGTAAGTAGTTATAATGCAATTTGTACCTACCGATTGCTCTACCTAGACACTCTGGTCACACTTGCAATTTTTTGTGATACCTATATATTTATCCAGGTATAAATAATATAAAAATCTTTATGAAAATATATTGAAAAAAAATTTTTTTTTTCAAATTCATTTGATTCAATTTACTAGGTCCTATTACAATAAATTACTCTAAATTATTCTTCGGAAAACCTTTAATATGATCTGTAACTTCAATTGCTACCAAGTATACGAAGTTACCAAGTATACTTTCTACTTTTAGTGGAAAACCCTAACCTTATATCTAAAGCTCACTGCACATATTTAAATATACTTAGAAATGTATATGGCTCTTCCTATGGAAATCCCCAGTCTAAAAGTTTAAGTCTAGGAACTGGACAAAAATAAAAGTATAACAGTTAAAATAACAGTGGAAATAAGGAAAACATTAGTGGGAAGTATTGCGACGCGACGCTACAAAATGAACGGAGGCGCTAGCTAGAGCTAGTAGGCTTCGCAGCATCGAGCGAGCGCGCGCTGGGCGCCAGGCTTGCGACAGGCAAGGCAAGGCACGTCCGAGGGGGGGCGGCGCGAGGTCGGGGGGGCGGCGCGGGCGGTGGGCGGCGTCGGGCGGTGACGTCAGCTTCGGGGGGGCAACGCGCCGCCCGATTGGCGGAGCTGCGCGCGCCGCTACCGAATATGGGACCGCGGCTCCATTGATAAAACTGCGGCGCGGGGACGCGCGCCGCCAGTCCCCTACGTACAGGCCGCGCGAGAGGCCGTCTTCACGCTGGCGTTATTCGTGATACCGTTCGGGCCGTGGGCCGAGGAGCAGGTGGTGCCGGACGGGATGGGCACCGATGCCGAGCCCCCGACCGGCCCGCACCTGCTATCCTTGGCCGACATGGGCACGCTGGGATTCGACTGCGCGCTCAAGCCGGCGCCCGTGCCCGCTTCGGGCGGCACGCCGGCCGATCTCAACACGCCCGTCACCACGTCGGACCTGCCCGCTTTCTTCCCAAATCTGCTGGAGCCACCACCGATATCAGGTGCGCCCTTGTCCTGGTCGTTCTCCTCCAGCTACCGAGTAGCCGACGTCGTCGTCGGAGACGGATACGCACGCTGCCGCCGGGATTCGTAGGCGGACTCGCCCCCGCCGGACGCCGACCGATAACATTGTAAATAAACAATGCGCTCTTCTTTGCGGCTCTCGTGTCCTTAGATGCCCTTCACGGTTCACAGTGCACTCACTTTCATAGGTTCAGTCTTCCGGGAAAATAGAAATAAGCGGACGTTACAGTATTACGATAGTTTCAGTGCTAGTTGTTCAAGTGAAATGGAAAGTTTACCGCATCGTGTCATATGGTTGGATCGATAAGAGAAGCTGAATGGAGCTTTTTTTGTATACCTAGGTACCGGCGCCGCTAGCCAACTACGCAGATTGCCCTTTGACCTATAATCTATTAGTGCCTAAAGTGATTTATGTATAAAAGCTAAGTTTTAGTGATCATCAGACGGGTAAATATGGCATGCTACTGATTATTCTTATAAACAATTCATTTATTATCTTACTTCTTTTTTAAATCAAAAATTTACATTATATTAGATCAATTGGGTCACAATAATCTTTGATAATAACAATCAAACTTTCTGTATAAAGTAGAACAAAAGCTTGTCAACATTTAATAATAGGAAGTGTTTTTAAATAATCTATAGTTACTAAATTAATAGCAACATATAATTAACTTCAAAATCCAGTATATTTTATTTTTATGAGGTTTTAAATGCAACTAATACATAGTTACAATAATATAAAAT